>JAURVB010012667.1:0-141959 GCA_033002965.1 Piper betle | reverse complement strand
GCCAATATTTTTTTGGATTAATAACCCTCGAGGATGAGATCCTTCAAGTCTGAATTGGAAACAAGAACCGCCGCAAGTTGCCTTCAGGCCTATATAAATCGCTTCCTAGGCCTATATATATAATTTTATCGAATTGGTGAAACACACTCACACGTACCATGAGTGGGTGCACGTGCCAGTCGCAGTGGGCTCTGGATTAGTGAGAAGGTTGTTTTATTTTCAGGGATCTTGACAACTCCTCGTTTTTAGTTCCTTCCTCCTAGAGAAACGTGGAGGTTTATGGGTTTAGAACAGTGTATGTCTAGACGTGGTTAAAAGAAACTAAAGGTGACTACTTGAGAGTACTCGCTAAGAGATATATTGAGGATAGTATAGGGCTTAGGATATACTGGTAGTCCTAAGGGATCAGAAAAATGAGAAAATACCATGAGAGGCATAAGCAAACCAATCAGTTTAGGATGCTATCGGTTTGCAGTCCGGTGGCTCCCCAGTAGATGCCCTTATGAGAGTTCAACATAAGATATATGTGGTTTTATTTAAAATGAGAGTCAACTCTTATTTGCTAGATTGTTACAGTTATTTTTGGACTAGTAACACTTGTTACTGACATATTTTTATTATATATATAGGTGATGATCAGGATATTGATACGTTAGCCTGGAAGGAGAAGCAAAGATGTCTCTTGCACTGACATGCCAAACGATAAAATGTTTAGTATTTTTAGTTATGATATTGTGATAGTGAAAATGACGTGATGACATACTATATGTATTGTTAATAGAATTGATATCAATGACATGTGTGAATTGTATTCAGCAAATATATTTAAATAATAAATATGATAAGCAAATGGGTCAAGACCCATTATGAATAGTTAAATATGAATTAGGATGAACAGATGGATCAAGACCCAATTAGTAATGTCAATTGAATATGAATTAGCGGTTGAGTTAAGATTTAACTCAAAATTGAGTATTGTGTGAATGAATGAAATTATTGTGGGAATGTTTTATTAAATATTTATATATTGTTATTTTCACAAGGTGGTCAATTATTGCACTTTTAGGGATACTCTGCCCATTTTATTTTAGAAATTTTATCGTGATTGTTTTTAGTGTGACTTAGTTTACATGACATTTATGTAATATCATGTTAGGTTCCAAGCATTTCATTCATACAACGTGATGATTATTTTCCATCTTTAGATGCCGAAAGTAGGTCTATTCTCATTAGGTTCAGGTTAACCGACTTAATTAGGTGACCTGTAACATTCTGGTTTGGTTTATAAGTGAGCCAGATTTGGGGTGTTACAGGTAAGGTGGCGGTAGGCACATCGTAAAAGGTAGGGTGTGGGTGGCAATGAACAGGGGAAGTGGAAGGAGAAGGAGGGGGTAGGTGAACGGGAGGGGGGGGAGGGATTGATGGGGCGAGGAATAAAAGGCAATCCAGTGAATGAGGTAAAAGGTGGTTGACGGGCTTAGGTTTGTTTTATTTTATTTTTTACACTTAGTGATAAGACCAATTAGGAGTAAGTGGGTTTTAAAAGCTCCTAAAAAATTGTCTCTAAGGGACACGAAGGCGTGTCATACATGTCATGGACGCAAGTCAAAAATAAAAATGGAAAATAAAACAAGCCAAAATTTGCCGCATGACATGATCTAAACGTACTAACCCAACCAAAAATCCTAAGGTGTCCTAATACGACCAACGACCTAACTTTACTTCTACGATCCATTGAGCAAACTAAAATCAACAGAGCATACTCTTGTATATACTGATAACTCAATTTATTACTTTGTAGCTAACGCTATGATTATATATTCAGGTATTCATGAACCCTTATAACACATATACACAATTGGCCTCGGCCCTACCCATGAGTTCTGAAAGTTGAACCGACTTGGACAAATAGTCAAATTGACCACATGACCACTATAAAACCCTTACTTTGGTCGCGGGTTTTACAATTAAGGTGCACTTTCTTTGTAAGTAATTGTTGTGTATGTTATTTATATAAATTTGATAAATTTTATTTTTTTCTATACATTTAAAAAATAGTAAAAATTTAAATTAAATAATCATGTGTTTATAAATAATTATTAAAAGTAAATAAGAATCTTAATTAAATCAAGTAAAGATATCTAATTAGAGCTAAATTATATTCAATGTTCTTTTAAGTGAATAAAAATAAATAAAAACTCTAAATTAAAACAAATTATCAATTTTTTTATATAAATTAAAATTCTTATCTTTACAAAAGATATTCATAAAGCTCGTGTATCACACAAGATTCCGACTAGTTATAGCTATATTATGAAGATATTAGAGATTTAACTGTTCCGTTTGACTAATATGAAAAAATATATAAAATGTATGGAATTTTTATAGTTATAATTTACCAATAATTAGTTATAAAGTAAATATAAACTATAAAATCTCTTCAAAAGAATTTCTTACGTTTAAAGAAATTAATAGAGATGAAATTTCCGAGGGTGATGACTTGCTCATTATAAAATACTCTAAAAATAGAGAATTTTTTATGAAAGATTAATACAGTTGCCTGACTTATCATATATAAATTTTATAAATTTATTATTTCTTGTGTGATAACTAAAAAGAGCCTACGAGATCAAGAGCCACATAGGCTAGTACAAAAGAACCCACTTAATCACCTAATACAAATTCCTAATGAGACTTCTAAAAATCCATTGTGACTAGAAAATGGAAGTTTTTATATTACTTGATAGTTGGAAAATTAAGACTAATTACTAGCAAATGAGAATATTTTTTATTATGACAAAACTACTTAAAATATGATTTTTAATTTTTTTTAAAAAAATTGTAGCCTAAGGCTTCGAAGAGGCCAGAATCCTGATCATGTTGGCACCCCTAGAACCAGGCAACTAGATACGGTTTGAGCTCAACGAAGTGCATCCACCAACTCGCCATTTGTAAAAAAAAATTTTGTAAAAGTTTTTTTTATAGGTTTTTAGTTTATTTTAATTTTTTAAGTGAGGTTATTTTAAGCCATTTGTAATTGTTTCCATTTTTAGTAATTAGATCTCATTTGCCCTGTGTTTAGTAATATCTATACATTACCCCCTATATAGTAAAAAATGCTGCTCAAAATAAGATAAGAATACAATTTGCCGCTGAGAAGGCGGGAAAGGGCATTACAGCGTCAAACCGTCCTTCAGCCAGAGTGTTTCCATCAGATAACGTCCCGCCAAACCTCATCGTCAACGGGAGAGAAGCTCTAAACATCGGTGGAGAAAGCCCCAAAATAGCGATCCTCCGAAGAAGGAACATGGGTAAATATGGCAGTGACGTCAAACATAGAAGTGGCAAACATGAAAGAGTGTTGTCTTTATCAATCTTGTACAGAGGACCTTTACAATATTACTCTGTATTACTCATTACTCTGCATCGGCTCTGTATTACAAATAAAAATTATGGAGGATGTTTAGATGGGGAGGCAAAATATCCCTTTAGAAGAGAAAAAAGAAAGAACGGGAAAAAAATTAAGAAGGATGGGGATTAAAGAAGGAGCAGGCACTTGTGGTAAGCTCAGATAAAAAAGCACGCCTAATTATTTGAGCGAGCCTGAGCAAGAGTTCGATCGGGGCTCGATTCCAGCCCAAGAGTCTAACTGAGCCAGGGACAGCCCGCTTATCAAAATTTGATCTCGTCTTGAGGTCGGCTCGAGTAGGGGGAAAATCCAAGCACAAATCCAATGGGCTTGGCCCTTTTTGTACCTTGTGCTAACTATAGCCCAAACTCCTAACAAAAGAAAAAGCCACAACAGTTTGATATAATTAAAGGTTTTTTTTTAACTAGTGCATGACAATTTTAAAATAGTTAATCCTATCAAAGTGGTTACATTTAATGTATTTTATATAAAAAATAATATTGAATTAATTATTTTATATATAAAGTAAATATTTTTATATTCAAACAAGAATATAAAATAATCATGATTACTTTATATAACTCAGTTATAAGAATTCCACCTACCTCCTCGGGCCCTCTCTTCTTATTTATTGAGATAATAAAAAGGGAGACATTTTTTACTCGTAGAAAATCATGCAAGCAGGTCATTTGAATGTAATCATAATTAATTTAAACATAAAATGCATTATAAAAGTAATAATTTTTCTTAAGAATATGTTGCATGTATACTAATTTTAATAAAGTTGACTATTTAAAATTTTCACATTATTTATAATTCTTCCATGCTAACCAAATATAGACTTCAAAACTATAAGAAAAATAAGTTGTGGTAAAGATTACATACAAAATATATATCATGAATTTATAATATATCAATAATTAAATTTATTTCAACAATTAAAAAAATACTCCGTCTGCAAACATTTAACAATTAAATCATAGTTTCTCACTTTCTCTACGGTTAAAAAACCATAATCATATACATTTTATGCATTTGTTTAGTGTTATACATTTTATTCTATTATGGAACTCATAAGTAGAAAACAAGATATTAAAAAAAACATCATTTGATGTTTTTCTAGTGGTTGAATGTCTAAGTATAATGGAGCTAACGTAAACAAAAACCCAACATGTTCTACTTCCATTATTTTAGGTTTTTAACTTTGTAATCTTTTGTACATCCTTGCAACATTGTAGAATGCCTCAAAAACCTTTCTTGATTGTAGAAGTTCTTGTTAAGAAACTACTATCACGGATGTGAACATGAACTTACAAGAAGCTTATGAACAAAAAGGTGAACTTGTGTACTAAGCTTAGAATATATCATAACTAGCAACATTTCAAACTTTTTTTTTCAAAAATAGCCTAGTTTAGAAAATAATATTAGAAATAACTATTTTTAAAATTTTCATATTAATTATAACCAAATCCTATCATTTTTTAAATAATAACAAAAATATCCATAAGATTTATTTTTATTAAAACCAAAATATATAGTAGATAAAACTTGTAATTTTTTACTAACTTTATATATATAAATAAAAAATTAACTAATAAATAGTAAATAGAATATAAAACTATATTATTGATGAGCTAAAAAACAATAAATAGTTTTTTATTGAATTTTGGATATTTAAAAATAAAATTAAATTTAGGCTAACAGAAATAAAAAATAAAATAGAAAAGATATATTTTTAGATGTTCAAAATTTTAATTTGAAATTATCAAATTTTAATTAAAATTAAAACGTTTGTTTTAACTAATATATTTTTATTATAAATATTTTTAAAAAAACAAAATATCATTCATTATTTAAAACACAAAAAATATGTTTAAAAAAATTTTAAATTAAATTAAAGGTATTTATTTCAATAAAAAAATATTAAGAGTAAAATATTTTTAAAATATACGACTGAATTCCAGATTGAGATCTGAAAATATAATATAAATTTTAAATTTTGGTTCGTTTGTAACAAAAAAATATTAAAATTTAATCATTTATGATAATATATTTTAATGGTTTGACATCATTCTCTGACGCTGTAAATAGTTTCTCTTTCACAGATCCAAATGGTCCGCATAGTAAAGCCAAATCATCTACTAAATTACCTTCGCGAGTCAAATGCCAGAAACTTCGACGCTGCAGCTGGTTGCCGAAGTCTACACGCCATGGTGCAGACCGCAGGAAGAAGATGATGCAAATTATATGTAGATGGATTGCATCAGAAGATTAAGGATTGCACCAGCTATTTTCAGAATCCAATACAAAACTTTTTTAGGATTCTGATTTCCCAAAACAGAGTGAGAATTTTTGTCGTGATTTGAGTTCGTCGATCATAATAATCTACCTGATACAGAGGACTGTTGTAGATTTATGTCTATGCCCATTGAAGATGCTCAATCTCGGACACTTGCGCATATATGGCCTTCATCAGGAAGGGAGGTAGCTACAGCCCAGAAACCAGAGAAAGCAAGATCAGAGACGGCTACAGACGAAGCTGATTCTAATGAAGTATTGAAGGTGGATATCCAGAGACAAAGCCCATTTAAAGTATTTCCAAATCTTGCTCAAGATGATCAGCTAAGGGAGAGAAAGGAAGAAAGCTAGATACTAAACCAGTGGGTAAGAAGATTGAAGCTGCCCAAGTTATAAAAAGAGCTCCCAGAGTACCAAGACCACCTCCAAAACCATCTCCGACCGATTTGCCAACTACTGCTCCTCCGAGCTCCAAGCCCTTGGGCAAGGCATTCCCTCCACCGCCACCTCCTCCTCGGCCCCGGCCGCCGGCACCACCAAGCTTGCCCGGCGGACCACCTCGTCCACCAGCTCCTCCAGGAAGCAACAAGAAATTGGGACCCATGGGCGGCGGGAAGATCCGACGGGCACCAGGTCTGGTCGAGTTCTATCACTCTCTGATGAACCGTGAATCAAAGAAGAAGGAGACAACCTCTACGACCTCTGGCATGGCCGGAACAGGAGATGCCAGGAATCAAATGATCGAGGAGCTAGAAAGCCGATCAAGTTACATGCTAGCGGTGAGCAATCTTTTAATTTCGATTTCAGGGTTGTCAATTCAACATTGAAACATGGATGTCGGATGATCGAAGTGAATCAGAGTGTAGGTGAAAGATGATGTCGAGACACAAGGTGACTTTGTTAGATACTTGGCCCATGAAGTCAAAGAGGCTTCCTTCGCTAAAATGGATGATCTAACATCCTTTGTTCGATGGCTTGACGAGGAGCTTTCTTTCTTGGTAGTCTTAATTTTCGTCGTAGAATCATTAATGATCCTGGAATTGAGTGTTTGTTGACAATTGCATCAATGTTTGAAGGTTGATGAACGAGCAGTTCTTAAGCATTTTAATTGGCCTGAGGTTAAAGCTGATACATTTCGGGATGCAGCCTTTGTTTACCAAAACCTTGTAAAATTGGAGAAACAAGCTTCGGCTTATGTGGATAATCCGAATCTCCCTTGTGAAGCTGCTCTGAAGGCAATGCATTCATTGTTTGAGAAGTAAGGCCTAGTTTTCACAAGTTACTCTTTCGAACTTCTGATAAGTTGAGCTGGTAACCATCACCTGTTTCAGGGTGGAGCAAGGTGTATATGCATTTCTAAGAAATCGAGAAGTGTCCATTTCACGTTACAAAGAGTTCGGCATCCCAACGGCGTGGTTGCTCGACTCTGGCATAGTGAGGAAGGTACATATAGCTGGTAGCGTATCTGAAGTAAATATCAATACCAATTCGAGCGCGTAATTTGTTCAAAGATGTATTACTGAGAGAAGCTTAATTCCAGTTGTTATGAATCATCAACTTTTTGGTGTTTGATGACTTGATTTAGATAAAACTATCTTGTGTTGTCTTGGCTGGGAAATTCATGAAAAGAATCATACCAGAGCTTGATGCTTTAAGTGAACAGAGGAAGGAACCCATCAGAGGGCCTTGCTTCTAAAAGGTGTGCGATTTGCCTTTCGTGTTCACCAGGTATAAAATTACGCTTTCTCTTCATCATTTAAAGAACCATAAAAGCTTTGACTCCGATAATTTGCTAACAGTTTGCAGAGGGATTCGACGAGGATGGCATACGGGCATTTGAAGAACTCAAACACCGAGCTCAATCGATCCGCTCAGACAAGAATAGAACTTGAAGATGCAACACAACATTTGCTTCCTTCATTTATCTACGACAACACCATCAAAATTGCTATACAATCTCGAAAAGCAAACAGCTATACAGTCAATTACAAAATCAAGAATAAATTCTCTGACCTCAAATGAATGAAAGAAAAGAGAATCTATACAATGTACACATGATGAATGTTGGATTTTTTCTAGTCTCTTGGGAGACATCCTATAAAATTGGAAATGGAATTTTTGTACCTTCAATTCTCATATTAGCATTTTTTGGCAGTCAGTAATATGTTACCCCTCTAAAATTAAAAAGAGAAACTAAGATAATATATACATGATCTTTGTGAACGTTGGAATTTTCGCATTTGTTGGCGGTCAATATGTTACCCTTTCTTCAAGAATCGGCCACTATAGCTGCCCTTGTTGACCTGCAAAAGCTCTTTCATAAACATGCAAGTGCCACCGTGGCCATTCGCCCATTGCAACGGCAAACATGTTCTTCACATTGTCTCCCATGGCCGCCCTTGTCCTCTTCTTCTTTGTACTAGTAATGGGTCCTCTCATGGTAGATTGCTCGCATGTCATCTCCTTCAAGTACCACAATCTCTTCCCCGAGGGATTCGACTGGGATGCAGCAGCCGGCCGCTTTGTCGTCGGAAGCCTCGGCCACGGCACCGTCCATGCCATCTCCGACGCCGGCGACGTCGAGTTCTTTGTCCCGACCGACCTCCTCCCTCCCAACGTCACTGTCGAGGGAATCGCCGTCGACCCACCCCGCCACCGACTGCTCGCCGTCATCCACGCCGTCCACCCGTTCCCGCCCTTCGACGCCCTCGCCGCCTATGACCTCCGCTCCCGACGTCGGATCTTCCTTTCCGGGCTGCCCGATAACAAGTCCGAGCGCGCCGTGGCCAACGACGTGACGGTCGGTCCCACAGGGGACGCCTTTGTCACCAACTCCGCCGGAAACTTCATCTGGAAGGTCGACGTAGGCGGTGCCACCAGCGTCTTCTCCGACTCCCCTGTTTACACGGACGGCCACGCCATCAGGTTTATATATACTCCTATATAGGCGTACCATGCCGGCCATTGAATAGATTTTAATTTAATTGATAAATTTCCTAAGGATATGTTATAATAATTTAAAATTTTAGAGATATATTCTAATTATAAAAAAAAATTAATTTTAAAAAACTATAAAAAATTAATTTTTTATACACTATTGTATTTTAGTTGAATTTCTTTAAAAAATTAATAATTTGCCCATTCAAAATTTTTAATACTTTATTTTGTTACACACTGGATTTATAGACGGTAACTATAATTTTATTTATAAAATATGGAATAGAGTAATTAAAATTATAAATAAAATATTTTATTAAATACTAAAAATAAATTTTATATTATCGTTATTAAATATAGTTAAACTATTATTATTTTTAAAATATAAGGCTAATTTTGAAAAAAAATCAAAATTTTAAATATCATTGAGTAACAGATTTGTAAAATGTAAAATATATTATTTACAAAATATTCAAGAAACTATTGAATATTATAAATACAATATTTAATAATACTTAAAAGTATATTTTATGTTATGGTTAATTAAATAAGGTTAAAATATTATTATTATTATTTTAAAAAAGGTAAATTTTGAAAAATTCCAATTAAAGAAACAAATATATATATATTTAAAAATTTATTTTATGTTATTGACTCGAATCGAGATAGACTCAAATTTTTATTATAAAATTATTTTATTTTTTAAAAAAATTATTTCGTATTATTGATTTGACTCTAGATTGAGTTAATTTTTTATTACAATTTTTTTTAAAAAATTTATTTCATATTATTAACTTAAATCAAGATCAAGTTAAATTTTTATTATGAAATTATTTTATTTTTTAAAAAGAATTCGTTTCGTACTATTCACTCTAGTCTAAATCAAGTCAAACTTTTTATTAGGAATTACCACGCCCCGATTTCTCCTCTATTTCTCCACTCTTTTTTACCTCATCTTGCCACGCGATCGCCAGCGACCTCACTGGGGGCCGGCGGTAGATGCCTAGATATGGCTGAACTAGGGAGGCTGATATGCGACAGGGGTGGGGGCAATGGGCGCGGCAATCGGGGCGGGGTAGGGAGCGTTGGCACAATGGCTAGGGCGGGGCAGGGGTGGCGGCTGAGGTGATGGGCAAGGGTGGTAGGGGCCGAGGGAGGGAAAAAGAACGCGGGGGCTATGGGAGCGGTGGGTTAGATGATTAAGCCTGGCCGATGGCCTGGACACGATATATTGCATATGCGCTGCGCTTACAATTAGGGCAGCGCATAGTAATTTTTTCGTGTGTATATATATATATCTCGATTCTAATCGGGTGCGCAGGGAAGAATTGGCACCGGACTGCGGCTTGAATGGCATCGTCTACGTCGGGAACGGCGACCTCCTCGCCGTGCAATCGAACACCGGCAAACTATACAGAGTCGATGCGACAGACGGGATGGCCAGCCTCGTTCGCCTCCAGACGGACCTTACCGGAGCCGACGGCCTGGCCATTGACGGCGCTGGCGCCGTCGCCGTCATGAGCCGCCACACCGCCTGGCTACTGATAAGCACCGACTGGTGGTCGAGCGCGGTGGTGGAGAAGGAAGCCGTCATGGACGTGGGCAGGTTTCCGACCACCGTCGCCGTCAGAGACGGCCGGTTCTACGCAGTCTACGGACGAATAGGGGATTGGTTGCAGGGTGGCGTCGACCAAGAAGAGTTCACCATTGAAGAGATCGAATGGAAAGAGAAGAAGCACAAAAATGGCATCTTTCCGATGCTTTTGATGACCATTTTCTGCACTACTCTGTTCTACCTCTGTTACTGTAATATTATTACACATATGCTACTCAAGATCAAGATGAAGCTGTCATGAAAACAGCTCGTTATCACGTACTTCTATTATCATCAGATTTCACGTACATGAATGTATGAGAGTTCGATTGTGCGCATCTGGGTAAGCAGGGTCTGCAAAATGGTATCAGATTTTGTCAAAACGAATGGGTGGTCTGGTCTGGAAGGGGACCGGCGAGAATGACCAAGAAACATTGGATTCTGTGTCTATAACAGAGAGGCCGCCATTGTTCGTGCCCGCATCATACCTCCACATAAAGCAGAAACCAACAAACCAAGACAGTTGTGCCACTGGTTTTCCAAAAATCTAATTAGGGGCCATGGCTTTTTTTTTAAAAAAAATCTATCAGTCCGCCCAAGTCCCAATTATGAACCACTCCAAATCATATTATAATCCTGTATAAAGTGTGGGTATGATTGGCACAGTATTTTTATTTGATTGTCAAAATGGCCAGTCTTGCATATATTTGCTTTCATTTTGGCAACAACTCGTTTTCACCGACGGATTCTTGACAGCTAAACGAGACGTTAGAAATTGACTAGGATTAGCCTTCTTTAATAGAAGATTGATTTGATTTGGAAATTGGAACTATGGGTATAGAAAGAAACAAGTAGCAAGAGTGGTTAACGATGATGTCATCATTAATTAGTGAACTCCAGTAGTGGCATCTGGGATGATCGGCATACTCACCATCGAATTATTTTCTGGGTAAGAATAAAACACAGACCGGTCGAACTCACGTATCAGATAATTTGGCACATAAATTATTAAATTGTTCACAATGAATAACTATTCGTCTGTAGCACCTTACAATTACTGGCATATCCGTGTAATTAATCAGCACACAATTGGCTGATTTCAACTAAATTAGTAGTAAAGACATATCGATTATTGTTATATTAATGAAAGCAGTCGGTTCTGATGGAAGGCAAAAATAAGATAGTCAGCAAATTAAAATACTACAGAAATGAAGATATCAAATTTGGTTATTATAATTTGTTTTTTTCGTCTAATAAAACTGTATTCATAAAATCGAAATCTATTCCGGTTTCGTGTATTTACATTGAAAGCAAGTCTAATTCCTTCACGACGGATACATGAAAAATATTGGAAGCCAATGCCCACCCCACAAACCTTTCCCCCAAAGAGATATGAACAGATAAGTTCTCGGTTCTCACTTCTCACCCGCTGCCAACTCCAACTCACATCAATCCCACAAATTCTTTTGATACCAACTCATGAACAAGAACAGCTCACCCACTGGCCATGGAATCTAGCGCCTGCTTTTAGCCTATCCACTCCCACTCTCAGAGTCAGACCCGAGTGCCCTCATTTGCGCTCCGGTCTGCTACTACTCTAGTGCCGCCCTGATCCGGTGTCACTGTAGAAGAGCACAAGCATGAGGCTTCTTCTATCATCGTCGTCCATGGTGGTGGTGGTTCTTGTGATGTTAGGGTGGTGCAGCCGCGGAGCCACCAGCCACAATATCACCCGCATCTTGGCCAAGCACCCGGAGTTCTCCACCTTCAACCGGATACTGACGGAGACCCACCTCGCCCCGCAGATCAATCGGCGGGAAACCATTACCGTCCTAGCTCTAGACAACGCCGCCATGGCCGCACTACTCGGCCGGCACCTCCCCCTCGCCACCCTCAAGAACATCATTTCCTTCCACATCCTCCTCGACTACTTCGGCGCCAAGAAGCTCCATCAGATCACCAACGGCACCGCCCTCTCCGCCACCATGTTCCAGGCCACCGGCGCCGCCGAGGGCTCCACCGGCTTTGTCAACATCACGGACCTCAAAGGAGGCCGGGTGGGCTTCGGCGCTGAGGACAACAATGGCGTCCTCGACGCCCGCTACGTCGCCTCCCTCGCCGAGATCCCCTACAACATCTCCGTCATCCAAATCTCCCACCCCATCTCCTCGCCTGAGGCCGAGGCTCCCACGCCGGCTCCGATCGAGCAGAACCTCACCACCATCTTGTCGAAACAGGGGTGCAAGCTGTTCGCCGACCTGCTCAAGGAAACCGCTGCATTGGAGACGTACCAGTCCAGCATCGCCGGCGGGCTCACCGTCTTCTGCCCCGTGGACGCCGCCGTTAAAAGCTTCCTGCCCAAGTACAAGAACTTGACGGCGGAGGAGAAGACGTCGGAGCTGCTCTGCCACGGCGTCCCCATCTACATGACCATCGACATGCTTAAGTCGAGCAACGGCGCCACCAACACCCTCGCCACCGACGGCGCCAAGAAGTTCGAGTTCACGGTGCAGAACCAAGGGGAGGAGGTGACGCTCGAGACGAAGGCGGCGACGTCCAAGATCACCGGCAGCCTCATCGACCAGGAGCCCCTCGTCGTCTACACCATCGACAAGGTCCTCCTCCCCGCCGACCTCTTCAAGGCCTTGCCTCCAGTACCGGCGCCGGCGCCGTCGAAGCCCGCTCGCCCAAGGCGGGGAAGTCGAAGTCTCTGCCGGTCGACGCCAACGCGCCGGCTGATTCCCCGGCTGACGATGACGAGCCAGTCGCCGACGATGATAAGTCAAGTGGGCCGACTTTGGCGGCCCATTTGGGGATGTTAGTTTTGGGCTTGGTCATATGGGCTTTCGTGTAAGTAGTAGTGGCTTTGTTGTATTGTTTGTACGGAGTCTATGGACTATGGAGTTGATTGAGCCCATTTTCTTTTTTATTTTTAATTTTTGTTTCACTTTTTAAAATTTATATATGGTATGTGCGAATAATAGGGTGAGCCCTCATGGGTCGCTTACATGGGAGACGATTTGGCGAGTTATGTGCTTGTTCATTTTAGTTGGTTTTATCATGGAATGTATTTATTTGATTGTTTTTCACTCCCTTTAAAGAAAATGGTGTTGGTCAATAACTCCCTTTTGTCACTTACAAGGTTGAACTTAACAGCCAATTATTTGCATCATTTTTTGTTTTTATTTGCTGAATATGCCAACTAGATTCACCGGAAAAATCCAATTATGCTTTCACAGGTGCAATTAAGCCAATGACATGGCTGTACGATGACAATACAATCTCCAGTCAAAAAAAAGAAGAAAAAATCATGATATGAATAGAGTTTTGAAATCAGTTCGAAAATAATAGGTGAAAACTAAGGTGCCCATAATATAGTATAATCAATCATCATACTTTTAATTTAAAATTTTTTAAGAGGTTGGGATTTATATACGAGAATTAGAGTATATACATAGGAGAATGAAAGATCTATGACTAACTTTTTTAAAAAAAATACTAGTTAAAAATATTTTAGAATTAATTTTCATTACAATTATTTTAATAATAAAGATGAAGGGTAAAAAATATTAGATATTTTTTAGTATTTATAAATACTTATATTGTTTTTTTGTATATTTGTCTATATAAATTTTAAATAAGAGGACCGTTAAAGAAGCTATAGCTGATATAAACTACATGAGCTACAATTGGTGTTGCGGTCGATTCAGTTCGGGTTTTGTGGGATCTGACCAACGTGATCTGAACCTGAATATGCATGTTTTATTTAAGTTAGACCCGAACCCGACCTAAACCTAATTTAATAAACTTGGACTAGAATTGGACCGGAACCGATAATAAATATATTATATATATTTATATAAAATAAACAAAAACTTAAATATTTTATGATAATTATTCTTATTATAATAAAAAGAGAATATATTCTAGAAGATATGCAATATATATAACATTATATAAAAAACTAAAATCTAAAACAAAATTAAATACTTTCAGGTTCCTTGGAGACTTGATTCCGAACCCGATGTAAGCATTCCATTTTTCGGTTTGAGGGCGAACTGAAGTGCGATGTTATAATTCGAAAAACAATTTATTAAACTATTGTCGTACAAATTTTACGGAAACAAATCTAACTCTCAAGGGGGCTTAAAGATGATAACCTCAAAGGGCTTCCATACATAGTGCATGTTGTTTATAATATCATATAAAGAGCCTTTAACTTAAGGTCTATAACATGAGCACTCTGAGTTACAAGAGAGTCAGTACCTCCCTGACAACTAAGAGGGTGGCTTGACATAATATAGATGATGACTTTAAACTACACAAAATCAACACCTCTAATGCAACTAAGAGCTTGTATAATGACCTGGTCCAAAATGCAAACTAATAGTCTAGTCATATCTTCAAAATTATTAATCAAAGTTAAAAATTTAAAAACACATCCCTACTTATATATTAAATCTTACTTCAAGATGTGTTAGATGTGAGACTAATTTTATGAGTTATTATAGGTTGAGCTTGCAAGGATGAGGATGTATGATCCGGTTCTTTTGCTTAGTTACAACCTTGAGTTAGGTAGCTTATATTTAGATGATGCTGAGGATATTGTAGTAATGTAATTACTAGGTCATGGTTACCAGTTCCGCATACCTGCAGAAGTAAATAAAAACATAGAAGCTCCATCGAATGCCAAGATATCATACCCTAATGGCTGGTCTTCACATAGGCTCTTTACGCGATATGAACCGTAAGGTTCTCTTACCCACGTTATTCTAATAAACACACAACTGCAACCAAATATGTTTCATGTACATGGATTACTCCTTGTCGCGTTCTAGGACTTTGAGGGTGCCCTAAAGAAGATTGTTAGCTTTTGTCCCAATGTTTATACGTTGCACGAGGGTATAATAATAATAAAATAATACTAAAGAATGTAAATCACGTATATCACATCCACATGCATCATGACAAGGTCCATAGCACTAGTTTGAATCATAATACAACACATACACCCATAATTCCCAATAATACATGAATCTCAAATACATAACAAATCTCTTGGAATACATAAGTCTAATACACGACAAGTCATATACACGAACCTGTCTTCCACCATGAACCTCTCCAACCATCCACCTATGTCAGCCATTGACATGTGGACTCACCTACGTAAATATAAGAAATCTGTTGTAATCAAATAAGTTTGATTACCGGTCCGAAAATAACTATTAATGCATCGATACAAGCCGATGGGATCTCAACATCCATGGGAAATCATGTAATTAGTTGAGGTCCATAAAGCCAACATCAGAAAACAAATGCCGAACCAAGTTGACGGCTCATACTTAACACATACTTGCGCTTGCACCCTCACATCCTCCATATATCACCTGTCACGATATTTCAGTGGCTCAAAACAGGGATAGAGTGCCACAATTTCTAGAAATGTTGTACATTTGTAGTACCGTAGTTATATTGTACTATTTTAAGGTGTAAAGGAATGCTAGTGTAATTCATATAATTTGTACCACTCACGATCTTGCTTGTGAAATTCACAAAATTGCACATACTTAAATAATAAGCTTAGGTAAGGAATTATATAATAAGCTTCTAGATCTTCAGTTCGAAAACCAATAAAGAATCTCATTTTTGTAGTTTTATTAAACGTTGAAAAAATTCAGCTAAATGGTCTAGCATCAGAGGGATCCAATAAGACGCCACAGACGTTGTCCTACATTTAAAATTTAGTTAAATCTCAACACTCAAGGAGTTAAGTAAAGGTGATGTAGAAGAGTCTTACGGACCAAAATGACTTGAGATCTTTGTCCTAACTTGACGAGCTCACTCTGTGTAACCTAGTAAAGAGATGAAACCCGAATTATCTTAGATCACATTGGTGCACAAAATGAGGTAACACCTCAACACATGTGCAACACAGAAAGAACAAATTACTTAATCATATTTCTTAAAGACTTGTTAAACCTCATTAGGCAATTTTAATTGAGGTTTAACTTTGCAAGTACACTTAGTAGGACTTGGTAAAATCTGAGAGCTATCCAACACGATGCGCATAAATCCTCTAAAATTGAAAGTCCAAAATTTTAGTATTTGGGCCTGAGTGGATTCGTGAAAGGAATGCATTGGCTAGGTTATTTCTGGACCTGGCTGGACTTACATGACTTGGGGAATTTCTATGGGAAAATATACTAAGCCATTTTCTCTCAAATTTTAGGGTGATTTTATTGGAACACATACTAAGGTCTGAGTGAAATTTCATACAATTTCACGACCAAAATACTAGGGTAAGAGATTTTGTAACGAAAACTAGGGAACTAGGGTTCACCCTGTATTCCGGTATAATCTAAACAACCTAATTAACTAGCCACATAAATGATTTCTAAATTAGCCCAAAATTTAGATTTTTCTAATATACACTTATTGGGTCATTAAGTAATTTTTACAAAGTTAATTAACATCTTTCAACAAGCTCACTAAGGAGAACAATTTCAGCACATGACATAGCACATCAATAGCACAACAAACACCCAATGCATTTAGTGATTTTGCTCAAGCCCTTAACGTGATGATTTTAGTATGGTATTTTACCAAGAAATAGTTAACATCATATCCTACAATCATGTAAAATATAGTCTTCAAATACTACCTAAATCAGGGTATACAAATTGGGGAAATGGGTGGCCAAGTCACTATGAGCAGGAAAGCTGCCACCTTTCGCCAAGTTTGACACCCATACATGCTTATACGCGCATAATTAGATAAAACCTTGTAAATAAAATTTGTATAGCAAGTTTGTATGAACATAAAAAAATAACCCAACATTATGCAAAAAACTGACCTAAAGAGTGCATCATATTGTATATATAACTTGCAAAAATCATAACTATTTATTTACAGATACCAATGACATGATTCTAAGTACTATCTATTACTGAAAAGAACATATACATGGATAAAATATCAGAAAAATAAAAAACATCAAAATAGCAAGAAAATAGATGCACAAACATTAGACATGAGGAGAAAGGTGAGACCTTTACCTGAAAAAGGGCTAAGAGGCGGTCTCTTGGGGCTTCTTACCCGAAGAACTACTACTCCTATGGTCTTGGCTGACCTGGAGAGGGATAGGGAAGGCTAGAAGAGGCGGTTGAAAAATGGGACGAAGAGGGGAGGGAGGAAGGTAAGAGCAATGGAGAAAAGCGGTGAAATGTGTGGAGAATAGGACCTATTTTCTTGTTCCAATGCAAGGGTGCTGGCCTTTTGCCCTAGCTGGACAATGGAAAAATGAGGGTTTAGGTCAACCAGGTTAGATTTACTTGAACTAAATTGCATGCAAGTGTAGGCCTTGGCACATGGGCACTGTCGGAGCGCCTTTGTACCAGGAAAAAGGAAAACCTTAAGTGTGGGAACAAGGGCGCTAGTGTGGGGCTTAGGATCGTCCGCAAAGGTTTCCAAACGTATGACAAACAATTTAGGCTCCTGAGAGACTTGGTCTTAGACCTAACTAGACTCAACTAAAATAAAACTGAAAAAGAAAGCTGAGGCGGCCTAGTATCCATCCGGGAGGCGCTGAGCACCATGGGAGACTAAGGTCATGGTTTGTACATATATACTATAAATAAACATGTGGCAAAACGACTGGGTGAGCAACTCAATCTGCTTCACGACCAAACCGAAACTAAAACCGCCAAATGAAAAGCCAGGTATTTACACCCGATATGCAATAGGTATTAATAAAACCCTAACCCAATATGATTGAATCCAAACATGAAATTTTCATGTCGGGTCGGGTCAGATACCTCCTTTTCTCAATTCGTTGGCAACACTAGCTACAACACATGTGAATAAAAATAAGACTAATAATAATAATAATTCATGTGTGCCTCGATGGTGAAAGGATTACTTAGGGTATGCTATTTGCTATATAAAAGACATTTAGGCATGCAAAAATGGTGAAAATGAGCTAGATGTCTAAGTTTTTGCAATCACTTATGTAAATTCCTACACCACTTAACAATATATCTAGCCAACTATTTAAATCATATAATTATTATTTTTTAATAGAAAAAAATACCCATTTTCAAAATCAGCATACAAGCATGTTGACATATTTACAAGAGTACGACCTGCAACTCATATAGCTTATATGTGCTATAATTTTTATTTGAGCAATTTAGTGGGTCCTATTACTCAAAATAAACATATATAATATAAAAATAAATAATAAAAAATATATACAATTTTGAATCAATTTAATACTTCAAACTCTTTCATTTCAATAATCAAAGTAACTGTAATAAAAATTAATTTCAAAATAACACTAAACGAATATATTTTAAAAAAATCTAAAAATATGTCTTGTTGATGTCAAAAGGAGATAAAATTGTATGAGCCTTCTACTTAAACACTATACTTTCCACACATATAAACTTAATTATGTAAGGCCCATTAAAAAGTTTCAATTTACATGTGTAGTTAATATAAGCTATATGGAGTGTAGCTCACCTTTTTTACATAAAATTTTGAAGTTTACTTTTTTCAATAAAGTTGATGTTGGACTCATCACTTAAACCCAATACTTTACTGTCTCTTCATCAACGTCTTATAAAATAATTTATTAGCTAAAACACTAAAAATGTCGTGGCTTGAAAATGTACTCATTTTAAAAAAAAGTCAAAAAGAAAAAAGAAAAATAGGCATGATAATCACAAAATCTCCATTTCTTAGGATATTGACAAGTTTGTGATATATCTATATTTCTCAAATTTTAATGGTTTAATTGTGTCTGGTGTTTGAGGTTGTTACAGGTTTTTATTAAGTTTTAATCAGTTTTCTTTAGTTCAGGGGAAGTTTAATTTGTGTTTAGAGTTAGGTATTAGTTAATGTTTAATCTTCTTTGAATATTTACAAAATAATAACCAAATAAAGCGAGAAGATCTTAGGCAAATCAAGGGAAAAATGAACAAAAATGAAGAAAAGTTGCCAAAAATCAAGACCACCAGAAGGCTTCAACGCGAAGGAGAAAATAAAAGAAGTTGGTTTTGTGGCTTAATTTTTTGGGATTTTGAAGGGCTCGGAGCTGCGACGCGTTGATATCATATTTTTAGCTAGTGTCATAACACTAGGTAGTGAAGGCCATCGCGCTCGTGCGGAAAAAATTAGAAATTACTTCAAGCTATAAAATAGATATAAAGACATGAAATTGAGGATCTTTTCCCTTCTCTTTGGAAGCTCTTTTGTAGATTTTTGGATTTATCAAAGCTGGATTAATAAGAAAGAGATTCAAGATTCAAAGAAAAGTAAGAGAAGATTTCTATTAAAGATTAGATCATAAGAATTTTCTTCTCTTATTTTCTTTATTTTTATTGGAGTAACTGTTAGACCCTTTGGGTCTCCAAAAAGGACTTGCAATAGGTGTTATAAGCCTCTCTTAATCTAAAAGCTAGTTCAAGAAATAAAGTTTTCTCATTAGCCTATATACAAGTCAGTAGCATTCTCTACAACCGGTGTGAGATAAACTCAACAACTCCCCTTCACACATAGGGCAATCCCAAAATTATAATTATCTGATAATCTCCCCTTCATCAAACAACATCCACCTGAATCTGATACCACCATTAGGCCCTTTCGGCCCTCAAAAAGGATTTGTAATTGGTGTCACAAGGCCTCTTTTAATTCAAAAGCTAGCTCAGGGAATAAGGCTTTCCCATTAGCCTATTTACATGTCACAAACACCCTCTACGATTGATGTGAGATAAACCTAACAGTATCGTTATGAATTCTTCAAGTATTCTTGTTGCAGCTTTATTTTTATATTTTATGGACTAGATTAATATACTAGAGGGTAGATGGATCTTAAATTAAAGACTTGATATTTTATATTAGTGTGAATTTATATTGTTATTTTTCCATGAGAGTTGTGTTTTGTTGTGTTTAATGCTTTTATTTGTTTAATTGATTGTTGAAGTATACCAAAAAGAATAATTAAATAATAGAAATTCTACAATCACATGGGGAGTAATTGTAAAACCTGGGATTTTAGCTGAATGGTTTTGGTTTTAATTCGGTCATGACCTGGATCTTTATTTGCCCAACCATTTTTTACACATATGTATGTATGGTATGGAATGTGCGAGCCATGACCTTAGTCTCCCATAATGGTTGGTGCTGTCTAGTTGGACACTACGCCATCTCGACTCTTATTTTTAGCTTTTTTTGAGTCAAGACTTGATAGGTTTAGGGCCATGTTTTTTGCGAGTCTGGCTTACTTGATGTGTGTTTGGAAACCCTTTTGGACCGTCCTAGCCTCTTTAGGACCCATGACACAATTTTCAAGGTCGTCTCGACCACTTTATGGTGAAAACCCTAAGTTTTAGGTTTGGGGTCAACCCATTCCTCCTTAGGTATGACACTCGTACCTCTTTAGACATGAAAACTTACCTATGGCATCACCAAGTCATGCCTTAGTGGTTGGGAGCTTTCCATTCTTTCGACTATGTTGCTGCATGTTTTGCGTTTTTGTATGATTTTTCTCTTGTAGATGATTGAGTTAGGAATAAATAGTTGGTGGTTTCATAATTGGGTCAGGTGTAAATTAATTGTTACATATTTTTTGAATGCTTGGTGGACATCATTTTGTACAGATCTAGTAAAAATTCATAAGACATGTTATAAAAGGTTGTTTTGCTTGCTATTTACTTTGTTGTGTTCATGACGTCAAGATCTCCAAAGTTGATGTTCATCTCTTTGTTTGATATGGCTTGTATGATGTTCATCTCTTTGTTTGATATGGCTTGTATGATGCAGTAGAGGTGCCAAATATGACAAAATGTGGTAGCTTTCAAGGTCCCTGTGACTTGGCCACACATATCCCCAGGTTGCTGATGATGTCCACCTTATGCATGCTTGTTGATATGTGTGTGAACTTGTTCATATAATGTTTTTACACAAAGATGACCACTTAAAGGGCATTAACAAAACCCCAAATTTTTTGGTTCGTATACTTTGATGTTAGTATGCCTTGCCATGCTCTGAGATATTGCTCCATTATGAGCTAATTAAAAGAGGTAAATAAAATCTATAAAAATTATGGTTGGCCTCACTAATTGTCTACTAAAAACCTGTAAGTTTTGGTTAATTTAAAAAATTATTTAGGTGGTTAGTTTGATTGGTTTTCTTGAGTGTGCAGGAATACAAGGTGAAACCCTAGTTCCTTAACCATATTAAGATTAATGAACATTTGGCTACTTCCCATTTTTGAGTCTACTTTGGCCCAAATACTTGCAGTTTGAACCTCAAATATTACTAAATTCAATCTCATAGTGTTGGATAGAATTACCCATGTACCAAGCCCATTTGAAGTCTCCAAACCCATGAACGACTCTTAAAAAAATTAGAGCGTGAACCCAAGAACATTGTTCCTAGCACCTGAGCCCGACCTTGGTGGGCCTTACCTTGTTTTCCCATGGGCAAGAACTTCATAATTTTTACACCGACCCCTTAGAGTGTCCATTGGTGGTGACGATCAGTGGAGTCCAACCACTGGCTAGCCAAAAAATGGCCGAAAAGGGGCAAAATCGCCGTCAAGTTCGATGGCATTGCCAGTGATGATCTCAGCCACAACAGTGGTCAAGGGTGGTATCAAAATAAAGATCTCAACATGATGAAGCTGTGTGGGTGGTCAGATCAGTCGGAGGTGGCTCACTGGTGCCAAAAACAGTCCAAAAGGTGGCGGCAGCGATGGAAACTAGTTGTAAAAATGTCGTCTCTAGTGGCTACTGCGGTAGAGCCAATGTCGGTGTTGGGTATGGATAGAAATCCTATCGTGAAACGGTCCAGGAGGTGTTAGTCTAGTGGCCGGGGGTGAGCCGAAGACTCGCCGGCAGTGAGCGGAAGTGGTGGTAGCACTAGGGGTGTAAAACTCTAAAAATCAATGGAAATCTTTGAAAAATAAATGGGTAAAGCTAGGGCTGATGTGGACGGCTTTGATCTTGCAACATGGCACGATTGAAACATCCAACAACTCATGGCCTAGTAGGGCCCACCTATGGGTATATCCAATATGTATATGGGCGGAAAGTTCAAATCAAAATCATCTAAAGTCAAAATTGACTTGAGTCCTAAAAGTAACTCAATATACGGGAATCAAGGCAAGAAAACTAAATGGGCATCAAAACCTAAACTTAATCAGGGGAAAATCTGTAACTAAAATCAAGCTGAGTCCACAGGGGCATCCTGATAATCCGAAATCCCTATGATTCATGCAAATGAGAGACCTTAAAAATGTGAAATGGATACTAAACACTACAACGGTCTAAATCTAGGCCTAAAACCTTGGCTAACCCACAAAAGTCATTTGTATACTTGGTGTATACATTGATAACCCATGCCTTGCTATAGCCTAACTGAAGCTATCATCTGTATGTCGGGCATACTCAGCCACCATAACATGCTTATATGACAATTTGGACCCATACTCATGGTCTGAAATTTGATTTGACTCGAGCTCGCTCGAATCGACTCGAGACTAATCCAAACTGGGCAAAGCCACAAGCAGGTAAAACCCTAACCTGAACCTGGGTTTTACAACCTTGGAATCATCAAGATCATTAGTAGTGACAACATAAACATTATTTCTCCTACTTTCACAAAATAAGGTTTCATTAGTGTCATGATCTATAATTAGGCAAGTAGATGATTCAAAAAACATCATTTTATTAACATCACATAATTGACTAATATTCAAGGGATTGTGTTTCAAACCTTCAACTAATAAGACATTATCAATAGTATGAGAGGTCTTACAAACACAACCTTTGCTAAAAATTTTGCCTTTTTCATTGACTCCAAAGGTCACCACACCTCCTTCTTGTAGAAAACTTGAGAATATGAAGGGATCCCTGATCATACATCTTGAGAAACCACTATCAAGGTACCACAAGATGTGTTCCCTTAGAGTGTTGGACGAGGTCATAAGTAAAGAGTTGTGAGAATCCATTTGATTGCCCATAGGAGGACTTGCTTCATGATTCCACAAGGAAAGGCAAGTTGTTCAATCCTTCCACAAGAATAACATGTTGGGGATGACCAAGAGAGAGTTTTGGTGTGGGCTTCTTCCCACATGGATGAGGGCTTATTTAGTATTTCCTCTTGCATTGTCTTGCATTTCCCTTTGGAGTGAGGCCAACCTAGTTGCCTTTTGTGTTATATTTAGCTCAATGTTCTCCTTCTCCAAGTCATATTTTTTAGTGAATCCATGAGCTCCTTGTTCCTTTTGTCCATTTGGATTGATTCTTCATATACAACTTTAAAGGCCTCTCTCAGAATTCTTCGAATTACTTTCTTAAGTAACTTGAAGGTGAGTTGTCCATCTTGTTCAAAATATTGGCTCTAATTCTAATAAAATGATTGTGACAACCATAGTAGAATGATTTAAACACAATAAAATATAATAAAGAAACACAAGAAAGAATTAGGTAAGGCAATAATTACTGCAAATGAACCCAAATACATAGGTGGTGTACGAGGCAACATAAGGTCAAACTTACAAAGTCACTTGCTTTGGCAAATCGATTAAACCATATAAATTACCAAGTGACCTTTAGCTTAATTCACTTAGCTTCTTAAAGCAAACAAGTCAAAAGAAAAGGAAGCTAGGTGACGTGTGCAAGCAAGTCAATGAAATAAGAACGAGCACATTAAAAGAAGGGAAGAGAGAATGCACAGGAGATTTTCAAAGAGGCTCTCAACTAGTACTCTTCTTTTCTATCCCACTAAGTCCTTTAGTTGAGTAGGTCTTTGTAACTTCACTATGGCAAATCAACTTGTATACTTACAAGCAACAAGCTAGACCTCCTTCACAAATACCGTTCAAGCACCAAGGAAGCCTACACTCCTAATACTCTAGGAGCTTCCAACAAGCTGTCATTTTCCAATGCCGAATGTAAAGGATCCTAACCAATCAGCTCTAAACACCCTTGCAACAATATCACCTTGAAGCTACACTCCTTTCACAAGCTCACACTTTGAGCCAAGGGTGTTCACTAGTAAAACACTTCCTTCTCCAAAGCAAGATGCTCACATACTTTCTCCATACCTAGGGAGATTGCAATCAACTCAAACACTCTTAAGCAAGCCTCGCAAACAACATCTCTCTTTGATTACATAAGCAACACCTATAAATATAAGCTAATAAGGTGAGGCCAATCCTAACAAAAGCTTTAACTTTTCAAATTGATCCAATAGAGTCTAAGGCTCATAATGATAGCAAGAGATGCTCAAAATACACTCCTAAAGGCAATATTTTTAGGTTTTCAATACCTCTCCAAAAATAATAGTCGTTTGGGTTGAATCCTTCCTTTTTACTTTTCCAACTTCTGGTTTGGTAAATTGTCCATAACGATTGGTTACCGAATGATTGAGAACTAGCTATGTCACATTCGACTGCCAAACCTGCAATCAAAGCTTTCAAAGCTTGTTTGCAGTTTCTTCAACTTCAATTTTCTTGCACCATGTTAGCCCTAGGGTTCCTAAACCCTCTTCGGTTGTTGAACCCTTGACCAAAGCTTAGCTGAAGTCCTCCTTGTCTCTTTGTCAAATCATCCCTAGGGAAGCACTTCAGTTGTGGAACCCACAACTGAAGGTCTGCCCAAGGCTGACGCTTCACGGCTTCTTACCAAGCCCTAAGTATTTACTTGCCAAACCACTGACCAACAGTCAATCGAAGGTTGAACTTCATTCCTTCTTGGCCTACACCACATGTCTTCTGTTGTCGAAGTCTTGACCAAAGTGTTCCACAACTCAATACTTCTCTTAATTCGTCAAACATGACTTCTTCACTTGGTTGTTCGGTCTTCAAAACCTGTACTTAGAGAGTTTGAAGTTGTTACATCAAAACAAGGTTCAATATATAGTTTTATTTTTTTAAAATCATTTTTTGTTTAGGTTGGATTTGCTTACTTGATTAGGTGAATAGTTTATTACTTTGTTAGGTTTGGTATACTTTTTGATTTATTATAAGTTATCTTGCTAATTTAGCTTGTATGATGATGATAGTTGCAAGATGTTTTCTTTTGTTTTGATAATGTTGACATGAATTAGGATCTAAGTATTATTTTATTGTTAGTTTTATTTGTGAGTAAATTTCCTATGTAATAGAATATATGATCCTTTGCTTTGACTTCAATAAAACTTAGTGAAAAGATGCTATTATTGATGCATTTTAGAGAGAGTGATCTAGAATTCAGTAGAGAAATCCTTGAGGCAAAATTCTAGGTTTCTTGTCATGAGGGAAATGATTTAGGTGAGGACTTCATCTAAGGAGGATAACTTCGATGATAACTTCGTCGTAGTAACTTTAAAGCAAATACTTTAGCTGATTTTAGATCTAGTGTCAATTACTTAGACTAACTCCGATGATAACTTCGTCGTAGCAACTTTAAATCTGAAGAATTCAAAAGATAAATCAGACAAATTTAGTTTGTTCCTTTGGGGCGAACTGAGATGTTGAATCATTACCCATGCCCTTGTTTGTTGATTCAAGATTATTATTATTAAAATAATACAACTTATTTAGCCAATTAAGATAAATAAATTTATTGCTAATTAAATTATAATTTCCACGCCATGTTTATTTTACAACCAAATACAATTTAAAATATTATTATTTTAATTAATTATTTATTTAATAAATTTGGTTAGACAAGCAAAGTTGCATGAATACGACTAAAAAATGTAAAGGTTTAATCTTTTGTTGTTTCGACTATTATTAGAGAGATTAATTAGTAACACAAGTTATTAAAAAAATACACAATTTATCAAATTTACATGTAACAAAATCACTATTTTATAAATAAAAATTGCAACTTTTCTACATTTTTAACAGGATAATAACATGATCTTCATATACCGATGCAAAACAACAACTCTACATGCCTAGATCAGAGCTCTGAATGCCACAAACCACAAGACATGCAAAAAGAAGAGAAAAAGAAGGGTGAGAAGGGGGTATCTGAAAGGGAAGGAGAAGTCGGGAGAAAGAGGGGGAGAAGAGAGAAAGAAAAAGAGGGGAGGCAGCGGCCAAGGAGAAAGGGAAGGGAGAGGAGAAGAAAAAGGATAAGGGGAGGGTGCAACACATAAGCAGCGTTGTAGCACTAGTTCGGGTGAACCCATACTTGAAAAGTGAATAGCTCTGTGGCACTCCCCAAGTGAGTGTCGCGGCGCTGTGCATGCAATTGTGCTTCCGTATGACTTTGGTAGCTCAATGCCGAGGTGCTAATTGCCAAAACTAGGCAAAACAAGGGGGAAAAGAAGAGGCAAAGATGGTAAAAAGGTGCGGAAGTAAATGCGATGACTTGGGAGGTTTTGGGGGCTTGACTAAGGTTAAGAGGCACACCGGAATGCATACAACATGATTCTAAATGCAACCACACTCGACACAGCTCTAAGATACACTAAAAAACTGAACAACACGAACCAATAGCTTAGCAATTGGGGCTGACTAGAAGACTCAATAGCAAATGCACCCAATGCTCTTGCCCACCACAATACACAAGGACCCTCCTAACACCATATCAATTGAACTAGATCGACTGCATGCTACTTGAATCGAGCCACCAACAAAGTGGTCATAAAAGACCAGACTAGCCAGGTTTATAACTAGCCTTTGTAACTACAAAAATGATGGTTAATTTTGCAATCATTAAAACTATTTTTGCATGCAACTCTATATGAAAATGATAATTGGGCTACTGGCCCACCACCTATGTGTCGCCATTGGTGGTTTTGTTCCATCATCATCTCCATAAAAGATTGGAAGTTTAATGAGCAATCCTTAAAAGAAGCCATAGATCATCAAGATCACTGGCTGTGATGCTAATTGCTACAAATTAAATTTGTATTGATAATTAAATAGATGAAAGGGGAGAAAACATGGCACAATATAGGATAAAGGGTGACAAACAACCAAGAATGGAGCCTTGGGGATTGATAAGAAGAGGGAGATGATAAGAACTACTTCATTTTATTGCTTGATTCTGAATACGTGCTATTTTCCTAATATACATTCTCTAAGCTAGGGTTAAGTATTCAGTCAATTCAATTACAAATTGAACGAACAGAATTATGTTAAGCGGCCGGATTTTGTAATTGAAATCAAACCAAACTACCCCCAAAACTGAACCGAACCAAAATTTTTGGTTCAATGGGCTCGTTAATTGAATAATTGAATTAAATAATAAGTTATAAAAAATAGATCTATTTAACTATTTAATCAAAATTATATAATTCTTTTAATGAATATAATCATTTAATAAGCGTGTATACACACACATATATATATATATATATATAGTAAGCAAATAAAAATTCATCATAAAAGTATTATAATTTCATCATAATATAGATTTTGTAACATTTAAAATAAAATTAATTATTTTTATTAATTCGGTTCGGTTTGATTCTAAACTGAAATATAAATATGAAACTCAATTCAGCTATTACTCAATCAAAGCCAAACCGAATTAGTTTGAAACTGAGCTAAATTAATATGAAACTGAACCGAATTAATTATTTGGTTTTGATTTGGTTCAATTTGCTCAGTCCTATGCCTATTTATTACAACCATGCACGCGCGTATCAAAATCAGAAATGGGAGATTATTGAATTTCACAATTTTCAGATCCTCATAGATATATTTCACACACGCGTGTCATAGTGACCAGACACACACACGTACGTATGTGTATATAAGACAAGTTAATTGGAAGATGCGAGAGAGAAAGAGAGGAGATGGTGACGCTGGTGGTGGCGACGACGATCGACCCGGCATCCATAGGCCCCGCCTCCGCCTTCCTTTCCATGCCTGGATGGAGCCCCGGTCCTTTTTTGATGGTTGCTATTTATTTTCTTACTTTTCCGCTTCCTTTTCTTCTCCCTATTTGAGCTCTAGGATCAATTCTATAATTGCATTGCTTCTACGCTGACATCGTAGGGGGGGGGATTCATCATTAATTCTAGCTGCGCACAACAATACCAATTTATTATTCTTTTTTGGGGTTGGAATAAGACTAGGAATTAAATTTGTGTCTAATGTAAGGTGTGTTATGCTTATGAATTATGATGTTTATAAGACAGTTGTCTGGCATGTTATCATTTTCAATCGTTGTAGCTCATTTTCTTTGATGATCAAGACACCACATGTGAGGTGTGGTTTATTACTGCATATGCTTAATTTACTTGTGTCTCTTGTCCTGCTTGGTTGTGATCTACTTGGGCCAATTTTATTGCTACTTAGCTGAACTACTGTCCAAGACTTGTACTCCTGCCTATGCTTAATTTGACTTGTTTTTTCCTTGTGGTTTGTAGGGGATAGTTGTCTGATTGCATAACAATTTTTTCGTAATTTGTTTGATGATATAACTACCACATGTGGTCTGTAGGATTTGTTGCAGATGTTTGATTTAATTTAATTTTCTGAGATCTCCAATTTGGTTAGGACATACCTAGTTATGTCAACGGAGATGTCCGGCTTCTAAAGCATGAGAATAGCATCGTGAAAGAGGACAACTTGGACAAGCGATGGGAGGCTTCCACTGGCGAGGTTGTTCACGAAGTCATATTTCTTAGCAAGCATACTGCAGTGTCAAATCGCCCTGCTCTTACGGTTCATCCAATTGGTATGTGTATTCCTGGTAGACGCTGTTTCCTATCACCTGCAGTTGGGTGTCATGAAGTATTTATTGATATTGAATATGATCTGTTATATTCTTTTTTCATAAGGTCCCCCTAATTTCACCTGAGAAGTAGACAAGTTAATTACAAATAAAGGAATTTACTGATTTGAGATTACATAATTTTTCAGGCGTGCCACATTTGAAGGAAGATGAATTGCCACCTCAAGGTGGTAAACCTGGTTGGGCTGGACCACCTAGTCCTCGCATAGGCCCATGGCTTCGGCTTTTGAAGAGAATTGCAGAAACGCACAATCTCATTCCTGAGTTTGAGGTAGGTTCTTTTAAATTTCCTGTACACTTATTTCTGTATTTAAGAACTTCCAATTACTTTTTGGCATTGACCATAGTGATATAAACTTCATAGATCATCTTTTGAAATATTCCTCTTTTGTAACAGCTTATCTCTGTGTTCTTTCTTTATTTTGCCACTATCATAGAAAGGTTATGGGTAGCCTAGGAAATCTTTTTGATGGTTTATTAGTTATTGCTAGTGTATATTTTAGGTTTTTCAAAGGTGTTATTTTGTTGTAGATCACATTGGAGGCAACTCATCATGGACCAGTGGTTGATGCACCCTCTATGTTTGTTGAAATTGGTATCATAGATCTAGTGGCATTTTTTTATTTGTAATTAGATTTGATGTCTAGAAGATTGTGCATCTTGATGGAATAGGAGGTGGAGATAGATGAGTGGATGATGAAGCTGGCCATCTGTATTTAATGATATTTTTTACTGTGGAACTCCAGTTAAGTGAAAATTTGAGCTGAACATCTGGCAAAAATTTCACTGGCTTTGTGAGCCACAAGCGTAGAGAGGCCTTCTTTTGTAGCTTTTTGCACTTTACTTTAAGCAGTTAACATATATGTATTGGAATATGATTTGAGTCAGTTCCATTTGTAAGGTTCTTATTCTTTCTTATTTTGTTTCTAACTTTTATTTTAGGCAGCACGGAAGAATATTGGAGAAGGCAGGATGCTGCTCAAGTCATTGCTCTAGTTGGGTAAATTATGTATTATGCATTCGTGTTTTTGACGTATATCTCTCTATACAAATGTTCATATGTCCATATTGACACTCTTCGGTGAACCCCTTTGACATGACTTGCTAGGATAATGAATTTCATTCCCACTTTCAAGCTTTTTATGTTTTTGCTAGACTTTCTTCTTCACTTGTTTGTGCTTAATTATGATGAAAGTTGGAACTGCACATATGTTGTGGTACTTGCTTGTTAATTGCCCTTTCAACATTGCTACAGCCATTTTATCGGTTTATTTTTCTGATTTCTCCTGATATTGCTAGCTCCTATGGGAAGGGCTTGGACTAGGAGGTCATGATGGAATAGGTAACTGGAGCATGTATGTATTATCCATCTCATACTATTTTTATTTTCCAGTAGTATTTCATATCCAAGTTTACAAGAGGTAGCAGAGTTATAATTCTGTTGAATACCATAATTTTCTTTTCTTTTACTCGAGTATAATTCATAGCATCTATAGAACGCAAACTGTTCTTCACTAATTATGATGGCTTTATAGTTTGTTCAATACACTATATGGAGGAATGCTTGTTCTCAAAGCAAAGCTTTTACTAAGTAGATACTAGGACTTGAAGAGTCATGCCTTCTTAGAAGGTGTAGTTTGTCATACTATAATACCGCTGATAATTACTGTAAGTAATTGTGCTGCGTGTGTTATTATATACAGGGCTAACAAAGGGAATAAGATTCTCCTTGGAGTTGGCGGTGGTCATTATGTACCTCGGCACATGGACATAGTCCTGTAAGATATAGCCAGGCTTCTTCTTTTTCTCCTTTTAAATCATTGGTTATATTTGAATTGGTTGCATTTCTATATGCCAAACTGAGATCTCCTGTGGCCATGCAAATGATTTTGCTATGCTAACAATCGTACAATCTGAACACTCCAGGAAAGATGGGGTCTGGGTCGGTCATTTACTCTCTGGATATTCTCTACCTATGGAAGATCCGAATAATGTGGGAAATCATAAGAATGAGGTTAAGGGCACGTGGAAACAGTCATTAGAAGTTGCATTTGATGCTACTCAAATTGCTTTCCCCGGTGGAGAAATTGTGGCCCATCTGGATCACAAGTGAGAATTTAACCATTTGATAGAAGCAAACAAACTCTCTTCAGATACTTGCAAAACACTTTGCAAATACAGCAGGGGAAACTGATGTGACTTCAGTTGCGTATAGTTTTGTTTTCTTATTGCAACATGCTTACTTGTGCAGGAGTTTCAAAGGCTGGCAAAAAAATGCCATTACAAGTTTTTTAGCTGAAAAGAAAATAAAGGTTGGCAAGCCAGAAGATTTTTATTAGCCTTCTTCACAAAAAAGGTTGAACGTGTTGCTTGCCAATTGTCACCCACCAAGTGTTCGTTGGAAACATCCATTTACAGACGGTGCATCTGAGTTTTTAATTTTATAGGAAGTAGTCATAGACAAAGGAAGCTGTTTTATTCATAACAAACAGCTATTAAAAACTGCAGCAATAAGGTGTTTATCATCAATTTCATGTAAGTTATAAATTTTTAAAAAATTTCCAAAGAGCTGTATTGGGTTATTTGCCTCGGTAAGCTTTTAAAGGTGATTATGATTCTAAAAGAGAAAATGCGTAATTGGGTATTGCTGTTCAATGGAATCTCTCCTGGCAAATGAAAATGTTTGAATGAGTTCAAGCCCTAAACAGAGAGCAAGATTAGAGTAGGCAAAAGCCATCGCCAATTGTTTATTCTACATAAGGTAGTACGTCCCTCGGACTCACCGGCTTTGTTGAAAAAGCCTAACTATTATCTCTTAAACAATTTAATATGGGATTGTGCTTTTGAAAAAAAATTAATATGGGATCATGTATTATGAAAATTTAGAGTAATATATCTTGTCTTATTTAAATACCATATGCCTAAGATTTGGGAGGAGGATATACATCTCCTTCCACTGGAAGCACACATTTTATTCAATCAGAGGAACAATATACAGATTACGGATTACAGATGCATAAAGCATGAAGAATAATTAAGGTTATAGCATGTACTTCTCCACAAAATTCCCACGGACTAGGTATGAGAAGAGTCTGAATCTCATTTGATCAACAATCAATATGGTTGATATGCATATCGAACAGATTCACGAGCTCCTTACACCAATTTGGTTTCGTTGTTTTGGCTTGGGTATTTTAGTACATTTGTTTGGTTCAAAAAAATATCAAAAAATTGGGAGGTTTGTAACTATAAAAGGGGATTGATGTACATCATTTAGGGGAGCTGAAATGAAATTTAAATGTTCCCAAATTGCATTCCTTTTTTTATTCGTCTCTGAATTCAATTGAATGCGAATCCAATCTTCTTCCTTTTTCGTCTTCCTTGAACTCCCCACTTAAGGATTTCTTCCAACTTTTCTGATCTTCTGACAATCAAATTGATCAACATAGGTACTTCAAAGCATTCCTACTACCTGAGATCGGCTGGTTTGCTGCCTACTCCTAGAGTTGGTCACAAAGATGGTATTAGAGTAGGATTCGTATGAGGTAAAAATTGAGGATCAGAGATTTGATAAAATGGAGCAAGCTCTGGAAAATCTACAGAAGCAACTCGCTCGATTTAGAGTTTAGAATAGTGCAAGGGACAGTCTTGCACGAGGGGACTGTTCCGATCTGGTAAGGGAGCTCTTATAACAAACATACAAGATTTGTCAGAAAAATAAAAAACTAAATTCACAAAGGATATTAGATTGAAATTTCCCAAATTCTTTGGTAATGAAAATCCTATTTTTGGATTTCAAAAGTAAAAAATAAATTCACAAATGATATTGATGAAGAGCATTGAATAACAGTCGCATCTTTCAATGTGGACGGAAGGGCTTAACTGTGGTTGAACATTACAGAACAAGATGAAGGATTTTAATTATGGAGGGATTTTAGAAGTAAGTTACTTACTAGATTTGGACCTTCAATGTATGTTGATGTGGGGGAAGTGTCTAAAATTGGTTCAAGCTAGTACTGTAACAAGAGTATTATCATCAATTTGAACTTCTCAATAGCAAAACACATGGTTTAGATCCTTCTACTGTGGTGTCAATGTTTGTTAGTCGACTTAAAGAAAATATTAGAATAGATGTTCAAGTTCGGGAACAGTCTACCATGACGCCGGCTTTGGGATTGGCTAAGAAGTTCGAGGAAAGATACCTTAATCAAAGGAAAGCTGTAGTATGGTAGTGCTTTCAATTCTAATGAAAGCAAGCGGCAAATAGCAGAAAAATTAGGAATTACTCCTCAATCTAAGGACAGAGTGTTGTCGGACAGCCAAAAAACACCGGTTAGGGTTGAAGGCATCTCCATGTATTCGAATATTGTCCTACAAGGAAATGCAGGATCGTAGAGATAAATGTTACGGACCTACACATAGATGTCCTAAAAATGAAGTATTTTTTATTGAAGGAATTTGGGAGGAAGAACTATAAGTGACTGCATTGGAATATCAAGTAGTTGAACCTCAACTAGCAATTTCTACTAAAATAGTTGTGCTAGTTTAATGTATTGTGTAAGTGCATGCGTTATACAAGTAATATGATCATTCCAACCGAGATTTGATGTTTTCTCACAATTATTGATGACTTATTATACCTAGTAAGCTAATCATAGGGAGTATGCACAAGTGTAAAGATGAACTACTACAAATCTATTAAAATCTTTTTGAAGTGGGCAAAGATACGAAACTACTGCAATTAATCTAATTCAGAAAATAGTGTAAGCCCATAGAGATATAAAGCAATACCAAAGTTAACAAAGGTTCTCTTACTTATGATAAAAATAACAAAATATATTACATATTAACTAAGATCTATCATGCATTACATATCACTATGGTTTGCCCCATGAAAGAGTTACAACACGCCTTATAATCCATTAAAGGAAATAACACAACAAAAAGAGGAGATAAGAATTTATGCAAATCTACGACAATAAGGCCCTACTATGAACTTCTCTTTAGTAGCGTTCTCTTCCTTGTACTTTGGCTTCCACAACTTCTTTCCAATCTTCAACTCTCCTTCAAGTTGATAGCGTGAGACACTTAGGAATTGAAGATAAAAGAAGAGTAGGTTCGAGAGGACAGGTGGAAGATGATCCTCTTATAGTGAGTTAATGGGGATATATAATGAGTTGAGGTAGGAGATCTCTTAGAAATTTTCTAGCAACTTCCTATCCTTAGATTAGCGTGGTGCGTGCCAACCCAATCATCATTCCTTAGACAGTGTGATTGAGTCTTGTTACCTTGTTTTCCCATTGTTTCCTCAATAGTTTGTTGAATTGGTGAAAATGTTCTCCAAAATTCTAATTGTCCTAGTGAATATCATGTGGAGCTTGGTCGTGGTAATTTCCTTACAACTTCTTTTTCAACTAATGCACATGAGATGTTTTCCTTTAATTATTTGCATTAGGTAAGTGTATTCCTTTTTTACTCATCAAGGTGTCCATCTAACAGCTCAAAGTTGTGGGCTTGGTTGAGTAGGTAGATTTGGTCATATATTAGAGCAAGTGCAAAGTTCACATGATTGTAGTCTTATCTTTCTAATCAAAGACATGTGCAGGGTGTTGCAGGAATGTGTAGACCGACCTAAGTTCAAGTTGACTTCCACTTGCAAGTTTGTATGAGCTTTCACCAACTCCCTTCAAAAGATAAGTTTTTGCTTAGAATCAAATACGAAGTTTGTTTTTACTTTAGGTATTTTATAATTTTTTTAAAAAAATTTTTTCTAGCAAAATAGCTAGGAAAAGTAGAGCTAAGGCATGAAAATTTTGCGTGAAAACTATAAAATACTGACTCAATCTACAAGTTATCAAGCCCCCAAACTTAAACTTTGCTACTCCCTATCAAAACAAAACAAACTGCAACAATTCCATTTTTCTGGTAAAAATAATTAACGGCGAGAATACACTTATTTCTTATTTCATAGCATCATGCTTATTCATGTAATAAGAAATAAGTGTATTCTCGCCGTTAACTGCAAAAAATTTTGATTTATTTGTGTAGAATTTTTCGGGTTTCATTCACACTTAATCCCATCATGCAAATCATTGTTTCATCCATAATTAAGCATTAATCACATCAATAAACCAACCTTAGCATTTTGTGCTAACAATCATCAAGTTTAAATTATAAATTCGGAGGTAATTATACCTCACATCGTCGGCAATCGGCGACGACTAGGTTTCCGTCGTGAGTCTCGGAGCTCGAATTCAGCGCTCATCGGCGTCCGAAGTTTGAACGAGATCAACTGGATAAGCTCCGTGGAAGATCCGACGAATTCTACAAATCCGGTTATTTGGTAGGTTCCTGCAGTTTTCCGACAGGTTTCAGTAGTTTTCCGGCAGCTTCCGATGGTTTTCCGACAACAATCACTGACGGCATCTACTAGCTGGATAAGGGTCATATTGGGTACCATTGGAACTGGCTCAGCGAGCCCGATGCATCTACGGCGTCGACATGGTCGGCAGATGTGGCGGCTGGCCGAAAAATGGAAAAATAGAGGCGGTCGGGAAAGGTCACTGGGTGGTCGATGGTGCTGAGGCGACCACTAGATGGCGGCTGCGACGGTCGCCGGCGGCAGAATCGGCGACCCAAGTGAAACATAGCCGCGGCAATTCCGGCGTCACGGCAGCCTGACAGCGGCCGAGACTGGTCGGGGCAGCACAGCAACACCGCGGCATGGGCTTGGCAGCGATGATCGACGGCAGGCCGACATCGGCGGCGGTAGTGGTGACAAGAAAAGGTGCGGCAATTAGGGTTTGGGGAAAAAGACGTCGGGGCAGAAAAGAAAAGGGCTCAGTGGCAAAATCGTAAATAATACTTGACTCATGTCCAGCTTTAGTCAAGAATAATAACTAAGTCGTATTAAATCCTAAAAAAATTGAGAAAATCCCATAAAATCAAACAAATACTAAAACATCATAATGATATGCTCTAGAACTATCAACCCACCCAAACTCCCCGTAATGCATCCTAACGCAGTAAACAACCTAAAACTAATTCTACAATTTACTATATATAAAAAATAAAAAAATAGCTGGCATACTCTCATATATTCTAATAACTCATTCTGTTCTGTTGTGTTCATGACGTTATCATTATATACTTGGGTACGCATAACTCTTATAGCTCATACACATAATTGGCGTCGGCTCAGTACACGTGTTCTGAAACTGACTTGACTCAAAAATAATGGTTGAATCGACCGGTTTTGAATATAAAACCTTGACTCGAATCATGGGTTTTACATGCTTGCTTCCGCTCTCTTCTGATCCTTAGACAAGTCCTTTCTATCTCTAGATCAAAAGATAACAGTCCTTTTGTTTGGCTCTTTTGCACTTACTACCTGAAAATAGAACTAAGTGTTCTAGAATGCAACTATTAACAAAGAAGAAAAATAAATAAATCTTTGGCAATAGTACCAAAAAACTTGTTGTGTTATTTTAATGCACACGTCATACAAGCAGTATAGTGATGAATGGGAGCGTTTGTACGAAAATTTGATATTTTTCTGCAATTGTTAATAACATAATTTATTATACCTAGCAAGCTAATCATAGGGAGTATGCAGAACTGTAAAGATGAGCTCCTACAAGTCTACTCTAATCTTTCCAAAGTGAGCAAGAATATGAAACTAATGCAATTAATCTATTTCAGAAAGCAGTTTAAGGGCATAGAGATATAAAACAATAGCCAAAGTTAACAAAGATTATCTTACTTAATAAAAATGAATATGTGATATATAATTTCATTTAGTTAATTGATGGCATGGGCTTTATATGTTTGTCAAGTTACATATAATTGAAGTTGATATCCCACAAAATAGATTTAATTGGAAAGGGCTTCGGCTAAGTATTGCAAACTACCTCTCGGCTTCATTCCACATTCTTGTGTAAAGAAGACCATGTTGATACATTAAGAACAACTCCCCTATATAGATATTTATGACTCTAATGTATTTCTATAGTCAAAATCATAAACTACTTCATTCATAAATATCTTCAACATATCTATTCCTAGCACTCGATCGAATCTCTTACTCATGCAAGAGTTAGCTACTCTCTTGAAGCATTAAGAACAGTTATGAAATAGGAACTCCTACGTATTACAAACTACTTCACTTATGAATTGAAGATAGAAGAAGAAGAGTGGGTTCAAGAGAAAGGATGGAAAATGATCCTCTTTTCACATTGAGTGAATGATGATAAATAATGAGTTGAGATAGGATATCTCTTAGAAATTTCCCAACAACTTCTTATCCTCAAATTAGCATGTTCTGTGCCGACCCAATCATCATTCCTTAGACAGTGTGACCCACTCTTGTTCCTTTGTTTTCCCATTGTTTTCTCAATAGTTTGCAGAGTTTGTGAAATTGTTCTATGAAATTCTAATTGCCCTAGTGAAGTGCCAGGTGGAGCTCGGTCATGGTAACTTCCTTTTAAATTCTCAACTAATGCCCATGAAATATTTTCCCTTAATCATTTGCATTAGGTAAGTGTGTTTATTTCTTACTCATCAAGGTATCCATTTGACAACTCAAAGTTGTGAGCTTGGTTGAGTAGGTAGATATGTTCATCTTTTGGAGCAGGTGCAAAGTTCACAAGATTGCAATGCTATCTTCCGAGTCAAAGACATGTGCAGAGTGTTGCAAGGATGTGTAAACCGGTTGTGCACAAAATTGTTCATATTAGGATATGTCTAGATGCAGTCCATCCTAGGTTGAAGGGGGCAATTTGACTTTCACTTGCAAGTTTCACCAACACCCTTCAAAAGATAATTTTTTGCTTAGAATCAAATACAAAGTTTGTTTATATTTCCAATATTTTGTAATTTTTAAAAATTTTATTTTTGAACAAAATTGTTAGAAAAAGTAACCCTAGGGCATAAAAATAGTGTATGAAAACTATAAAAATGCTGACTCAATCTACAAGTTATCAATAGTACACCTGAGATATCAATCATTGCCATAAGTGGAACAATTTGAGTGCAAGGAAAAATAATGACTCAAGAGGTGATTGTATTGATTGACACATGTAGTACTCATAACTTCTTAAGTTCTTATGTGGCTCAGATTTTAAAATCAGACATTGTTCCCAATACTTCCGTTGGGGTGGCAAATGGACAAAAACTTATAAATTGCGAACAATGCCCTATTTTAAATCTGTATATGTAAGGACTCACTATTCCAATGAATTTTTATGTGTTACCTATTGGCGAATTGTTAGCGTTAGTACTTGTACAAAAATAGAAGTATTATTTTTTGCGTAGGGGGTAGGGTATGTCAGTGATCAGGGAGAGAGAATAAGGGGGGAAAATAGTCAGTGACATTCTTATAATTAAAAGTTTACTCGACTCCGATTCGAATAAAAAATAATAACTAACTTCAAATAATTTTTAAAAAAATCCAGAAGAAAATTAACATAAAACATAATATACGTTATAACATCAAAATAACATATTCTATAATTAGTAACCCCTCAATTTTGACTGATTCAAGTAAACTGATTTTTGTCTGATTTTTTATGAATTAGTCCGATTCAATGACTCCTTCTAACCCGATTCAGCGTCCAAATCGGATATTTGTAACTATGAGTCACACATGTCAGACTTTAAAAAAGTTAGACAATTGCTACCGATTGGACTTTTGGCTCCTTTAACTATCCCACGGCAAGTCTGGGAAGATATATCTCTTGATTTTGTCAATGGGTCGTTGAAGGCAGAAGTATGTTATCTTGGTGGTGGGAGTCAGACTTACTAAGTATACTCATTTCATTCCGATGTCACATCCTTATACTACTCGACAAAGTGCAAAGTTGTTTTAAGACAGTTTTTAAGTTACATGAACTGCCTAAGAGTATTGTTCCAGATAGAGACACCATTTTCTTAAGTTTTGGCAAGAACTTTTCAAATTACAAGAACAAAAATGAACCTAAGTTTGGCATATCACCCACAAACAGACAGACAAACAAAATCTGTCAATCGAATATTAGACATGTACGTGTGTTGCTTTGTGGGGGACCAACGTAAATCTTGGATGAAGTGGCTGGTTTGGACCGAATATTGTTATGATACTAGCGTGCATTCTTCTCGAGAGATTATACCATTTTAGGCATTATATGGATATCCACTACCAACTTTACTAAATTGTGTTCTTGGAACTGCATCTATTCTTCAGCTTGATTCTCAACTTTTACAACTAGATCAAATTCTCAAGTTGATTCAACAGAATTTAGAGAGACTCAGTAAAGGCATCGGCAAAACTATGATAAGCGTCGTCGTGAGCTTCAATTGGAAGTGGGTGATTGGGTATTTGTGAAGATAGATCCTTACAAGCAGCACAATTTATTTGCTCGCATCAATTACAAGTTATCTCGAAGATTTTCAGCTAAAGTGGGGGAGTTAGCTTATCATGTTGAATTACTAGAGATTCCAAAATACACAATGTGCTGCATATTTCACTCTCGAAACCAACCTACATTATCTCGGCGAGACATTGTGGAAATGTGTTGTTGAACAATGTCGACGAAACGGGAACATATGTTCTTCAACCTCTTCTTGTTGGAAATTAGACATAAATATATACATGAATCAGGAATTGTATCATATGTTATTATATAAGGTTGGCTAAATTAAATTGATCTACTAAAGTTAAGGGTTATGAGTCATAAATTAAAATGTGGAATTCAATGAGAAAAGTGTGGAATTCAATGTGTAAATACCTTTTTCATAATTTCTCTTTCGTAATGGGTGGAATTAAATTTATGAACCTAAGGCTATAAATAAGGAGGTTATGGTCCCTGAATTCATATCTGGTTTTCGTTCTGGTATCCCATTGTCCAGAACTTTGGTTTAGTAAACTAGTCTTAGATTTGGAAGATCCATAACTGAGAATTCAGGTTTTGAAAACTCTTCCTGGATTCAGACTTTAGTTTCTTTATGGCTTCAAGTATGCTTCCGCTATTTTATTTTATTTATCTAGTTTAATTTTTCTTGATGATTTGATATGAAGTCGATCCAAGTTTATACATTTTATTTCTAACAAGCGGCATCAGAGTCACTTTCATATTAAATTATTAAGAATTAGGTTTTATTTTATGAATTATTATGGGATTTAATCCCAAAATTAAGGTCCTCTTTTGGTAATATAATATGAGGAAAATAAAGTTACAAAAGGTTATAATTTTAGAAACTCCCACATAAAGATATTTTTTATAACTTTTTGGTTAAGTCATGATTAATATTTTAAAAATTTATTAAGGATTGCAATATGCTGCCAAAGCAGCCTCTTTTGTGGGAATTAATTTATTTTTTAAAATATTAAGACGGTTATGAATATTTAATTCATGTAGATATTAATTGGCCCAAAGGAAGCTTAATGTTTGATAGAATTATATATTCATATGTGGTAATAGATATGGGACAATTATCAAGTGTCCATGTGGTTAATAAATCGGCCCAAAGGAAGGTTTTTTATCTGACAAGATTTATTATTCATATTTTACTACACTAAGACTCATTATTGTAATAAATATGGGATAATTATCAAGTTTCAATGTGGATAATAAATCGGCCTAAAGGAAGGTTTTTTATCTGACAGGATTTATTATCCATATTTGATTATGACATTAAAATAATAAATATGAGATAATTATTAGGTTTCCATGTGAATAATAAATCGGCCCAAAGGAAGGTTTATTATTTGACAGGATTTATTATCTATATTAGTTATCGTACTGAGAGTACCATTTACAAATTGATATTTCTGTCCAAAGACTAAATATTGATGTTGTGCTAGGTATCTGCTAATGGGATTAAATATTGTTTAAATTATTAATCTTATTATGGACATGTTGTTTTTTTTCCAGTTAATCAATCTGCTTCTATAATTTCTGCCAACATAAATTCAGTGCCAATGCTTAAAGATAACTTTAAGGATTGGAAAGAAAGTAAAATGATTATTCTCGGCTGCATGGATCTTGACCTTGCATTAAGGGCTGAGCAGCCTGCTTCTCTTATTGATATATGTTCCAATGAGGAAAAACGGGACATTGAGAAGTGGGACCGTTGAAATCACATGAGTCCCATGATCATGAAACGGGGAATTTCAGAGACCTTCGGGGCGATATGTAAAACCCACGATTCGAGTCAGAGTTTTATATTCAGAACCGGTCGGTTCGACCGTTATTTTTGAGTCTGAGTCAATTTCAGAACACGTGCACTGAGCCGACGCCAGTCACGTGTATGAGCTATGAGGGTCATGCGTACCTAAGTATACGATGATGACGTCATGAACACAGCAGACAAGAATGAGTTATCAGAGTATATGAAGGCATGCAGTTTATTTTTTGAATTATTATATATATAGTGGATCGTAGAATTAGTGTTAGGCCCTTTATCGCGTTAGGACGCATTACGGGCAGTTTGGGTGGGTTGATAGTCTTAGAGCATATCATTATGATGTTTTAGTGTTTGTTTGATTTTATGGGATTTTTCCCGATTTTTATGGATTTTTTTAGGATTTACTTCGAGTTAGTTATGATACTTGACTCGAGCCGGAGACGAGTCAAGTATTATTTACGAGTTTGCCACCCAACTAAGTTTTCACCCCGACCTTTCTCCCCCATGCCCAAACCCTAACCGCCGCGCCGCCCCTGTTCGCGCGCCACCGCCGAACGCCACCGCCTAGCCCGGCCACAGCGTTGCCCTGCCGCCCCGACTAGGTCCGACCCCCATCGGACCGCCGCGACGCGAGGAAGCCACGCCGTGACGCCGCGCCCGCGTTGCGCTTCCGTCACCGATTCTGCCGCCGGCGACCAGCGGCGCCGCGATCAGTCGGTCGCCTCAGCACCCTCAGCCTTCTAGCGACCTTCCCCGACTGGAACGGAGGCCATCGCGGCCATGGCCGGCCGGATCTAGCAACCCATCGCCGCCGGCTCTGTTTTGCTGTTTTCCGGCTAGCCGCCACCTCCATTGGCCACGCTGATGTCATAGATGAGTTGGGCCCGAGCCGGTTCCGAGGGTTCCCAACACGACCACTTTCTGGCCAATAAACGCCGTCGGCGATTGTCGCCGGAAAACCACCGGAAGCCGCCGGAAAACCGCTAGTAGCTACCGGAAAACCGGAATTTCTGGAATTCATCGGATCTTCCTCGGGGCTCACCCAGTCGAGCCCGATCGAGCTTCGGACGCCGATGAGCGCCGAATTTGAGTTTTGAGACACGCGACGGAACCCTAACCGTCGCCGATTGTCGACAACGTGAGGTATAATTACCTCCGATTGATTTATTTAAAATTGATGATAATTGTTAGCATAGCATGCTAGGGTTGATTAATTATTATGATGCATGTTAAGATTATGAATGAAGTAAACATGTGCATGATGTGATTAATAGGGAATGAAGGTTAAATGAGCTATTGAAGTAAAGTAAATTTGAGTATGATAATCGAGTACAACGTAACTTAGGAAATATAATAAAAATAGGTGTTAATAGGATAAGTTGGAATTATTTTTACATTTATAATTGTTGATTGTTATGGTTGATGTTTGTATTGTGGTGTGACGGTCATGTCGGATTTGATGCATCATTTAGTTAGCGGGCGTTAGTATTTAGTTTTGATGTGTAGGTACGGAGTAGGAGCTCGCCGCATAGGTGCGATGACACACTTGGAGCTTCTACCAGGTCCGTTAGGACTTCTCTCTGATTTTTATAATCTTTTCTATTGTATGTTTGGGTATTCTGATTTCGATTTTGCTGGATGTCAAGATAGTCGTCGATCCACTTCTGGCTATGTCTATCTACTAGCTGGAGGAGCTATTTCTTGGAAAAGTGCTAAGCAGACACTCATAGCTTCTTTCACTATGGCAACTGAATTCATAGCTTGTTATGAGGCATCCAATCATGAAATATGGTTGCGGAATTTTGTCACAGGGCTGTGTATTGTTGATAATATTGAAAGACCACTTAAGATATTTTATGACAATCAGTCTGCAGTATCATATTCAAATAACAACAGGAGCTCATCTAAATCAAAACATATAGAGATCAAGTTTCTTGTTGTGAAAGAAAGAGTTTAGAGTGGTAAAGTATCAATAGAACATATTGGAACAAACTCCATGGTTGCAGATTCGCTTACTAAAAGTTTACTACCCAAGGTCTTTCATGAGTATGTTGCTTATATGGGTATTGTATCATTTGATGATATGTTACTTTAGTAGGAGTTTGCATTGAACTGCAGTATTTTGGTTTAAGGTTCACTCTGTTTTGGTATTTTGGTGATCTCATAAGGTTGGACCAGTTGAAAATAGGCATGTTCAGATCAAATTACATGTAATTTTCATGCTACACATCCATACTTGATCTATGTCATTTGATTATGTTGGTGTATGTGACCATGGAATGTTTAGTTACGCTCAATGTGACGAAAATTGCCTTGATCCTATATTGACATTGATTAATGGACGAGATTGTTATTTTGGTATAATGACATATGTTTGGAGCTCATAAAGTTATACAATTATTTTGTGTATATATTAAGTCCAAGTGGGAGATTGTTGGAAATTGGACATAAATATATACATGAATCAGGAATTGTATCATATGTTACTATATAAGGTTGTCTAAATTAAATTGATCTACTAAAGTTAAGGTTTATAAGCCATAAATTAAAATGTGGAATTCAATGAGAAAAGTGTGGAATTCAATGTGTAGATACATTTTCATAATTTCTCTTTCGTAATGGGTGGAATTGAATTTATGAATCCCTGAATTCATATCTGGTTTTCGTTCTGGTATTCCATTGTCCAGAACTTTGGTTTAGAAAACTAGCATTGGATTTGGAAGATCTATAACTGAGAATTCAGGTTTTGAAAACTCTTCCTGGATTCAGATTTTAGTTTCTTTATGGCTTCAGGTATGCTTCCGCTATTTTATTTTATTTATCTAGTTTAATTTCTCTTGATGATTTGATATAAAGTCGATCCAAGTTTATAAAGTTTATTTCTAACACTTCTTATATAAGGATATCGTGTTCACAAGAATCAAAAGTAGTGCTTAATCCAATGGTTCGGAGGAACTGCAGAATTGGCTTCTTGGGAGAATTGTGCTGAAATTACAGATTGATTTCTAAAATTCTTCCTTGAGGACAAGGAAGTTGTTGAGGAAGGCACTCATGTCACAAATGAGGATCTATGAATTTTTTTCTACAGTGTGAATATAGAATGGAATTACAGTTGGTTTTGTTATTTTGATTTGGGTATTTTATTACATTTGTATAGTTAAAAAAATATAAAAAACTGGGGAAGTTAGTAACAATAAAAGAGGATTGATATAAAACATTTAGGGGAGAAAAAATGAAAAATCAAACTTTTCCAAACTCATTCCTTTCTTGTTTGTCTCTGAATTAGATTGTATTTGGATTCAACCTTCTTCCTTTTTCATCTTCCTTGAATCCCTGCTTTAGGATCTCTTCTAACTCTTCTAATCTTCTTACGATCTATTGGTTTGTTGCCTACTAATTTGCTTTAGGATGTTTGAATGGTATGATTATTTTTCTTTATTCATTATTTTATTTATATATTTATTTATTGTTATTATTCATTTCTTATTATTTGTATATTTATTGATTATAATACATTTACATGATTATTTGCTATTATTAATGATATATTTACTTATTTATATTAGTCTTATTTATGTTTACTAAATTATATGTATGTGTGTGTGTGTGTCTATATATATATCTATATATCTATATATCTATTTGTTTGTTCGGGTGTATGTTATTATTTATTTATATTTAATTATGTATTATTGTATTGTATAACTATGATATTATTAATATTCATGATTAATGAGTATTAACTATTTATTTATTTACTTATTTCTTTCTTTATTAAATTATTATGTATTTAGTTATTTATTTATTTATTTGCATGTTTACTAACACGAGTATATATTAATATTTATTCATGTTTACTCGTACATTTATATAGTATAATTATGATATTATTTGATGATTAGAGTATTATTTATGCTCATGTACTTATTATTTATCTAATTATCTATTAGTGTATTTATTTAATTATTTATTATTATTATTATTATTGTGCCACATTTTTAATTATAGGTTTGTTAGCACTGTTTTCTTTATTAGGGTGTATTGATGATATGAACACACACCACGAATATGCATCATATAAATATTGGTATTTTACTTAGCAGTGGGTTCCAATGTAGGTTACGGAGTTCGAGATTGTCATAGATGTGACGATGTATTTGGAGTTTGGAACACAGGTTCATAGGACTCTCCTTTTATTTGATCTCTGTTTGACTCCTTGCATGTTGAGTTTAGTCGTGTTTTATACGTTGGACAGCATCAGCGACATTTTATTGGATCCTTCCGATGTCGGCCCATTTAGTCGTATTTTTTACACATGTTTAATAAAACTACAAGGATGAGTTCCCTTATTGGGTTTCAAACTAAAGTTCTAGAAATATATGATATAAGCCTCTTTCCTAAACCTATTATATAAGTACATGTATTTTTACGGATTTTACGAATAAGAGAGTGAGTGGTATGGAAATATATATGGACTGCATTAGTAATCTTTCAAACCCTGATGTTGTGCTATGTATGAGGATATTGCGTAGCATATCACATTTTAGGAATTTGTGGCACTAACTTAACTATTTTTTTTGCCACTCTGGCAGGTGTAATATGGACGATGTGAGGGCATAAACGTTATATGTATGAATATGAATATTAGCCGTGCATGCGAGTCGGCACTTGTTTGAGTATGTTTTCTTATCGCCCAGTGTGAGGTAATTCTAAAGTTTTCTAAGTTTTTGTGGGTAATGGAATACCTATTTTCCAATTTGTATTAGTTATTTTTTGGACCAATAACACTTTTTACTGACGTTTTCATATAATATATGTAGGTCTTGTAAATCCTGAGCAGACATTGGTGGGAGGATAGATAAGCATTACACACACTTGAGCTCAGTGCACTTATTTACTTTCTTACTTTTATTTATATTTGATGTGTTTTGATGTATATTTAACAATGTCTTCCATTCTCATGACATTAAGAGCATTGTTTCGATCTATTTTATCAATTGAGTCTTACCGACGAACAACTTTAAACACGACTCGACTCGATCGTAACATTTCTGATTCAGTTCTTAAGTGAACCGAAATCGGGGTGTCACAAGATTGGCCCGAATCGGGCAAGGCAACAAGAGAATAAAACCCTAACCAGAAGGTGAGGTTTTACACCATTAACTGAGTTTCGCATTGTGGGTTCAACGGATTTTTTTATATATATGTGATTCCTCATAATCGAAGTTTAACTTTTTTCTATTTGTTGAGATGGTTAATAGAAGCTACCATTTCGGTTCACCCACGAACCAAACCAAAAATGCTACTGGTGATCGAACCATTTATTAATCTACTCGATTCGGTTAAGCCGATCCAGATATAACCTCGGCATCTCAAGATGGTGAAGCATGCACTCAATGCATGGATGAGATGCTTCGGTTCTAAAGTTGTTCTAAATGAATGCTATGATATGCAATCAAGTGTAAAACAAACCAAACAAGTGAAAAAGTTTAAAAAAAATAAAGATTTTTAAAATAAAATGGACAGAGTCTTCCCTAAAAGTGCAATAGGGACCACCATGTCAATGGCAAACAATATATATATATATATATATATATATATATATATATGACTCCATTATTCAACCTGTTCATTTCTATTTACAATTTTCAATCACATGCAAAAATAATTTATCAATTCACAAAATTAACATTCATTTCACATCATTCACAAAATTTCATCATTCAACATCATCAATTTCATTCAGTTGGTACATGTGTGTGCAATTGCATTGTTGCTCCCCTGCAGTCCCGACAACGCTCAATCCTCCAGATTCTCACCTACATAGATAATAAAAAAATGTCAGTAATGAGCATTAGTAGTTTAGAAATAACTAATAACAAACTGGCACAAGCAAACTGGCTCTCCTGTTAAATGAAAGCATTCTTATACTTCCTCATATAATCTCTCATAAGGGCATTAATTAGTAATCGTCGGCCTCGAATCGACAGTGCCCCATTCTATCTTATCTCATTCTTTAACAACTTTAAAACTATCCCTTACGTGAGAAAATCAAATTCTGTTCTTTTAGCTCTCTACATCCTCCGTATCACTCCTAGCCCTGGTACATAGGTCAAGTACTCTCAGGCATACCCTTTAAAACCACAAGTCTAGACATGTGTTGTATTGTAGTACCTGTAAACCTCCACACTTCTCTGGGTTTGAGGAACACAAAGGTGGAGTTATCAGGATCCCTCAAGAATGGAACAAAAAGCTTACTAATCCAGAGCCCATTTTGACAAACACACAGCCGCTCATGTAGCATGATTGTAGGTTTTCCCTTGTCTTGCTTCTCACTGAAAACTTGAAAAACTACATGTATATAGGCTTGGGTATGGATTGTAATATAATGGCCTGAAGGCGTCATGATATGGATCTAAGTTTTAAAAAACAAACTCGGGGGATCTCATCCTCAAGGGTCGTTAATCCAAAAATTCTTACTACTAAATGGCCCGTGTGGAGCGGGATACAATAAATCTACCACTCAATACGACTGCTTACCTGTTAAAATAAATCACGATAGAGGATAAAAGTCAAACCAAAAGTAAGTCCTAAACGGACCTGGTAGAAGTTCCAATCATATGCACGTGCCTAAGCCTCAAGCTCCTACTCTGTACCTGCACATCAAACTAAAAAATGATGCCCACTATGATGCATTCACAAATCCTATATCGCATGCACATCAATGGGTACATCACATCAAGTTGCACACATCAATCCATATCCAATTTTTTAAGTTATGTTGCATTTGATTAACAATACATGTTTAATTTACTTAATTAGTTCCTTAGCATTTATTTTAATACAATTCAAATCAAGCAATTCATCTTCACTCACAATAAAAATATTTTTCATATCAGTCAATCAAATCCAAGCATCTTGTGCTAATAATTATAACTTTTAAGTAATTAGGTTGGAGTTAATTATACCTCGCACCTCAATAATCGGTGACGGCTAGGGTTTGTCACGTGGTTAGAGACTCGAATTCGGCACCATGTAGTGTCTAAGGTTTGATCGGGTTTGACTGAATAAATCCGGTGGAAGATCGAGCAAATTTTACCGAATTCAGTTTTCTTAGAGTCTTTGGTGGCTTTTCGACGATTTTTTAGCGACTTTTCTAACGTGGTAATTAGGGCTATGGTGGGTCGGCACCAACTCGGCGAGTTGGACCCAATGGTAATGATGGTGAGATTAACAGTGGCGATGATGATTGTCGGCTGCAGCGTCGAGTCAGCCAGGGGTCGGTCGGCTTGTTCAATTGGCCCTTGGCCGACCTCGCAGCAGCCCTCGGTATGGGGGAAAGGTCGGGGGTCAAAGGGGAGGGTGTCGATGGTATAGCGGTGATGGATCGACATCGGGAGTCACAGCTCTAGGGCGTGGTGTCAAGGCATTGTGGAGGCCGGGCAGCGGCCGACAAGGCTCGGGACGGCACGACGATGACTTGGCAGCGTGTCGGCAGCTTTGATCAGTGGCATTGTGGCTGCCAGAGGGGGGTCGACGGCAACGTTTGGGCGGTGATCAGGGAGGAGGCTAAGAAATGGTCGTGAAGGATGCTCGGGGGCAATCTTGTAAATAAAAGTTGAATTGACTCTGACACAAGTTAAAAATAATAACTAACCGGTAATAAATTCTAAAAAATCCATAAAAATAGGGAGAAATCATACAAAATATAATACATATCATAACATAAAAATGACATATTCGATAATTAATAACCCACTCAAACTGCTCTAGAATACTTCCTAATATATTATTTAATTTAAAATAATTATACAATCAAATACATAAAAAATAACTATATAATGTCATATACTCTGATAGCTCATTTCTTATTATTTTACTGATATTATCATCATATACTTGGATAAACTTAACCCTCATCATTTATAACATACGGCTGACCTCGATTCAGTACATATGTCATGAAATTAACTTGACTTGAAATAATGATTGAATCGACTGATTCGTTAATATAAAATCCTGACTCAAATTATAGATTTTTCATAAATCAATAAAAATTGGACGTACTTTAATCAAAATAGGTCGTATTTTAGGCAAAAATAAATAACTTATGGCTAAAAATCTTCATTTTACTCAAGATCCCATGAGTTTATCATTTGGAGGTGTTAATCAATCAAAGTGTGAAACATACATATTTAAATAGTATTTTCTCGTACTCACGAAAGCATATTGCAGCTTAAGAGTTGCATCTCCTGATAAGATACACGCCACCGGGAATAGAAGTATGTGATTGTATAATGTCGTGAGAAAAGCCGGTCAGAGGCTATTGATTAATACATTTGACAGCAACGAAGCCATTAAAATAGTTACGTACACCTTGCACAGTATCATTCTTCTTTTTATAAATAAAAGACTTTAAGACACCTGATCCCATTTCAATTAAACAAGTGGGTCTTGGCTTTAGAAATAGTACAAGTCTTACCGGACAATCCGCTGCCATGTAAATTACTGCCCGCAAGATGTTGTTTCCTATTTTGAGGCCAACCCCAACTACTTCTTTATAACATTTACCCAACTCATGTGTCTTGCTTATCCAAGGAGTGGAACACGTTTAACATTGAGGCTGACAATTGGCAACACAAGTGCTGTTTGGTAGGAAAACTTGATGAACATTTAACTCTGCATCTTGCAGGAAACAGGATCACAATCATAATACAATAGAAAGTAAACATTATATACAATTGGATGATGGTCTACAACACGCGAGTAGACGTCTTAGGATAAAAGGTGCTTTTTTCTATTTTTTATTTTTTATTTGATTATAAGCAAGTGTGATAAAATAGATGTTAAAAAAAAGAGAAATATTTTTTTGCCAATTCTTTTCGTATATATGATTAGAAAGAAAAATAAAATAAAATGATATTATTATTTTTTAATTATATACGTGCTTTAGAAAACTTTTAGCTGCGTCTATCAGAAGGCAAGCCTCCACCGATTACGACTCAGGTGTTTGTTTTGACGTATTCAAGGGTGGTCTCTAAGAATAAGAGTGATGATGTACTTAAAAGACCACTCCTCAATTTCTCTTATACATATTGTAGCTTATTTAATTAGAAGAAAAATGGGTGTAATGGGATTTTATTTGGGAAAAAACATTTTTTTCTCTCTCATATTTTTTGATTACTATCTAAATAAGAAAAAAATGGAAAAAATACATTTCTTTCTCTAACCAAACCGACATTTTAACTTTGTTTCTAGTTCTTTGGAAAATGCAACGTAGTTGTCAAGAGAGCATAATTTCATTGGATTATTTGCATTGCATAGTAAATATGATATCTGAATTCTAACCAGTAGATTAATTTTATAATCCGTGCACATTTGTTGACTGTTGGTTTTCTTTTTCTTCAGGAGCACCTTTTTCATTGTGTTCCTGTTACACCCTGTCATTGTCTTCCCACTATAAATATAATTGCTCTTCCCACTATATAATATATGCAATTGCGTGGTTTTCTTTCTTAATGTCACCCACGCTTGATACTACTGATCATAGCTTGTAACGCCGACAAGAAGCAACCAAACCTTTGGATGGGAAGAGTAGGCTTGCAAAATCTCTAGAAAACTCAAAAATAATAGGCAATCTGGATTTGAATCAAGTGTTGTTGTGGGCACGTCTTTGGGACGTGGCCATCGCTGGTTCAAACTAGGACAGAACAATGGAATTAGGCGCCCAAATTGTGGGCACCTCAATGCAGGCCAAAGCTACGGCATTATCACGACTCACAGGCACGGCTCTTATGCTTTGAACAATAAAAAGGAACAAGGCTCTTATAATCTGCGTCGTGTTGAATGAGGTTTAATCAAATTCTTGTTAACTTTGAATTTTTTTAAGTAATCAAAAGCGAAGAATTAAACAATGCAAAACCCAAAATTAAATAGGAAGAAAGCTTGGACGTCGACCATTTTCCGGGTGAAAAATTTGGCATCTGGGATTCTGGGCTGCCGCTCGTGTTGTATACGATGGCCGTGGTACTCTGTACCCGACCGAAGCCTATGTGGTTAGGGACGTCAACGGGTGAGTCTAACTGAGTTGAGCTACTCAGTTTGTTTTTAATTTAATTAGTTGCTTACCTGCTCTATATGTAGCATTATATGACTTTCATTTATGTATTATTTTTATAGTTAACTATTCACATATAGTTGAAAATATAATATATTTTAATTGAAAGTTTTTTATAATATTTTATTTGAATTATATTAGATATTTACTTATTACAGTTTTAAATAATATGTCTATTTTTAAAAATCTTAATGCATTATTATTTATCAATTAGCTGATATTTATCAATTTGTTAATTTTAGATATTTATATATTGAATAGTTGATTTATTATAGGGTTTAAATGATTTACATTTTCTATTTCAATTTGTAATAACAAAAGGTTAAATTAGCAATTTAATTTGGTTTTATGAACAATAAGTAAAGGATAATATTGTAAAATAATTAAAGGACACTTAAGAGACCCAATTAAAAAAATTTAATGAGAAAGTAATACTTTTATGAATAGAAAAGAGTAATATTTTAAAATAGGTATATGATACATGGCAAAACCAGATTAGAGGTCTCCAATTTTATATATTATTATAGATTATAGATTTGTTAAAATTTGATTTGTTATGACTTATTATATTGATTAGAGATAGTTAGAGTGGTTTGAAATTTTATTATGCATGCCAAATTTGGTTCATGTATGATTAAAATAGTTTGAATCGAGTCGAGTCAAGCTCTTTAATAACCCTACCGTGTTCAAATTTGGTTCTTATTTTAAAGATTTTCAAACTTTAAGAAAAATGATTTTTTTATAAAATCATATCAAATCCAAATTGTATACAACCTATCAGTATACATAAATAATAAAAGATTATGTAACAATTGAAGTTGAACATTCCACCCAAGTTGAATAGATTAAGCTCAAATTTGAAGCTGACCGGTTGTGTGTTTAAGCTCTAGTTCATTCGAAGTATTGATTTAATTCAAGCCAGACTTTTGTTCGAACTATTCAACCTGAACCGAGTTAAATGTGTATTACTTGCAAACTAGTTTGGCTTGACCATGCCCTTATTTGTGGAGAGTTTCAATTATGTTTAGGAATCTTTCTCTAAACAGAGATTGTCAAAGAAAAATAATAAGATCTTTATTTGCTAAATCCATATTAGAACCCAATCAACATTAAAATATCAATAGCCAATAATATGTATTAATTATTAAATTTATAAAATTATCATCAAAGACATTCAATGGGTGCTAAAATTATCATTCTGAGTAAAATTAAAAGATATTACGCCAAATTATCACTCTACGGAAAATTAAAAGACTCTCCCTTTTAACATGCCCGCTTAATATTATCCGGCCACGTCATCCCTTCCAGCAAAGAATTGGGAAATTATGGCGTTCGAATGTTTTCGTACCATTTGATGTTTTTTTCTCAAGCATGAACAAAATTAATACAATAAAATCCTGTCCAATTAATAATGTTAAACATAGGACCGTTGACATCTGGCTCCCTTCTCTGTGAAATGTTTGGGATAAAAAAGTAAAAATTGTCTCTAATTTAATTCAGGTTGAATTATGAATAAATAGCTCAGAAATATTCAATCTTAAATATGTCCTAAGTACTAAAGACAATCGCAGAATTTCATTTTAATATTTAAAAAACAAACAACAAAAATAAAAAAATAAAATAAAATATGATATATTTGTAGGAAATTAATCGCACAAGGAATATATAAATATGGAAAGTAACAAGGCTTTAGCACATGCGGTGCTATAAATTATATTACTTCGTTGTTGAATAAGATAGTAAAGTGATATTTGTGGTGAAGGCACATTGCCGAACCACTTCAAAATTTGGCGACCTACTTTGGTATAATTGAGCATTTGTATGTTTTGCCACTTTTTTAATTATTTGCACATATTTATACATCTACAAATTTATGGTTCCCAAAAAATTTATATGGAGTCTGTTCGGAGACATCTGATAAGAAAAATGTGTAAGTAGGTTTGATTTGATTCAGACATGGTAGGACTCCGACCGTAGGGGAAGGAAACGTACACTGCAAAATGTGCACGTGAAATGGAGTCGTCCCAACCCCAACCAAGACCTAAACTATATTCTTTCTTCTTTTGCCTTCTCACTACCTGCAAACCAACAACTCTTCCTTCCACCTTTTGTCGGCGAATCCTGATCTTGTTTTCTTCCTCCTCCTTCCGAGATAGATATCTATCGCGGCTTTGCCTACCTCCTCTCCCGCAACAACACCAAAAACATATGCCAGAGCGGACCAAAACCCAGAAACCCCGACGTTGGTTTGTTGGCAGAAAGCGCCAAAGCCCGCGGAAGTCCCCGTTTTTGACATTGCCCGCGTTATAGGCTTCGACCAATTGAAGAATATCAAAGGTGTCGTCCAGCCTTTTTCTAAGTCAAAACTGCAATTTGGCCTTCGCCGGCGAGCTTCCCCGGCACCGTCGTTGTAAGAAACCATCAAACGTTGCTCTGTTTTCTTTTTTGGAATGAATAACATGACTGATTCATATTTTTTTGATTTCGCGGTATGTATTGCTTCCGAATAATCAGATGTTGAAACTGATTTACTGGCATTACACGCCGTTCTTATCTCGTGAGCTTGTAATATATGGAGCTCAGAGATAGTAGGATGATTGGTTAGAATTTTAGTGTCTGGACTGGACCATATCAATATAGCTCATCCACTGGTTGATACGGCGCGTTGGTCTTTATGATTCCGACTACCCCTATTTAATGCTCAAACCTGCCTACTCTACCTGTATCTGCATCTTCTCTCTCCTTGTGATAGCGGCGGTTTCTTAACATAAATTCGGCTTCTTTCTCTGCTTGCATGGAGGTGTTAAGGGGTAGATGGAATAAATGCTACCCATCAACCTCTGTCACCATTATCGTCTTAGTTGGTGTTCCTCTGGTCTTCTTGCCCAGTTTTACTTTGCTTTGTAACTTTGATTATTAGCAGGCGTTGTTTGTGGCTTCTTCTTCTCTGCGCCAATTCTCTGGTGCTTCTTTTCTTCTTGTGAGATAGAAAAAGGTGGCTCTTCTGACTTCTGATTTATTAGAATGTCGCTTTTTCTCTGCGTGTGTCTCTATCGTTTTGTTTTCCATTAATAAGGTGCGATTGAATTATGTATATCTTAATTGATCAGTTTTTACTCTATACTATCGCAAATTTCTAGTGATGTGATGCTCTTTGGTCCTGCTGATTTGCTCGTTTGATTTTCAGGTTGCCTAGGGGCTTAGATACCGAGAAAATTTCTATTATCGTGTAATTATGTTGCAGTTCTAGAAATTAGTTTTGTCTTTCTGATTGGAGAAACTATTGAAAAATTACAATCTTTTTAGTTGTTTTATTTTTTCTTGGTCATTGCCATGGATCTAATGTTGATTATGATTTAGACGGAAATCTGTTTTGTTTCGGCAAATAGGATGCATCTTAATGTTTTTTGGTCTTTTTATGGACCCTGATTTGGTCATTCATAATGCAAAAATCAGCATATATTTACATGTTGTCTTCATTTCTGCAGATTCAACAGAAGGATCCTTCCTTGATAGTGCTCTGTGGGATTCTTGAAACATTATGAACTGTCCTGGGCTTTGAAATCAGGTAATAGATTTTACTTTGTTTTATCTTTCAGATTTGTACTGACAGGGTGTTTTGTTTAGTTTCACCGCATTAAGTTATTATATTCTTCTCGTCAGTAGTCGAACTGGCATTCCACTAGGCTTGTGCGACTCTACCATTGGGATCCTTTATTTAATTGCTTATTATCTTGATGTCTTCAGATCATGAAGGACTAGGATGTTCCCATTCTATCTTTGATGTGCAGAGAGTGATCGAGATGCTGGAATATATTGATAACCATTTACTCACTTCATCAGTAAAGAAAACAAATTGTGATGCTCAGATGCCAAAAGCATGTCAAACTCATCCTGCCAAGGAAACTTATAACCAAAAGATGGAAACAGAACTGTTCGCAACAGAAAGGTCTAATAGAGGCAAATTTGAAAAACATGTAAACCATTTTGATGTGGAAATGTTTACTGGAGAAAACTTGAGGGAGGAGTTCCAAGCTACAGCTACTGCTCAAGTTGAGTTGTCAGAGAAAGAAACAGATATATACACAGACAAATCAGTTTCAGAAGTGGTAGTCCCCGATTTGGTTTGTTTTCAAGAGAGCAGTTATGATATGGTTAAAGACATATGGGTTGACGAGGGACTGCCTTGTTCCAATGAAGGTTTTTTAGAAGATGGCATAAAATCTCATAAGACTCTTGGTGAAATTCTGATTTCTGACAAAGATGCCTCAAATAGCATGTTAAAGGGTGGAGATGGCATTGTTGGTTTTAATGGCAAGGTTGCCCCGGAGGATAAAGCTGATCCAGAAAAACAATGTGAAAATGTGATCAAGGAACATGAAATTAGTTTTGAACAGGAGAAGCAGATTGGAGGTGTTGTCTCTAAGGAGTCTACACCTGAAACACATCTCACTGCGCAAAGATCTGATGCAAAAACTGTTCTACCAGATTCAATTACTCATGAAGGAACTAGCGATCATCATCTTTCAACTCAGGTGACCAGTTAAAAGTGTTTCTCCACTTTTCAGCATCTCGAAGGACTTGTTGTTAATGATCATACAAATGAGATCAGTGAATGTTTGTCTTAATTCAATTTTTTCTTTAACAGCTACAAAATGAACTAAGGATATTGTTTCATCCACAAGTAGATCTTTTCTTCTGGCTTTTTGAATGCTATGCTTGTGATGCCAAGTATTATTGTTGTCACATTTCTTAATTTATGGAGGTACAGGTTTGTGTGTCATTGGCCCTGCAGATTATTTACATGGAGGGTGTGATTCCTCTGCAATTAAACATCAAAATTATACAATTCATCCTCTGCAATTAAACATCAAAATTATGCAATTGTTTAATTCCTCTACAAATAAACATCAAAATTCCTCTGCAATTTTCATATATTATAAAAATGTTCATCCTTATTTGTCGAAGTTGTGATGTTGATTTTTGGAGTGTATATGATGCACAGACTTTCTTGCCTACTGTCTATTCAGCCTCCAAGTTTTTAGTAGTACTAAGACTATAGAATTTGATTTAAGGTGTTTTTTAAAGCTTTTATCATGATTGCTAATGGGTCTAAAGTTTACAGATCTTACATCCAAATAAACGCATGACAGCTTCAGTTGAGCTATCTACTGAAAATGATTCTTGCAAAGAAAGGAATGATTCAAATGCAAATTCAACTAACTATGAAAGGAGTTTTGGGATCACCACATCTGACTTTGAGTCATCACCACCTGACATAAGTGGTAGGAAAGGTGGTTTGGAGAATGCAGATTCCCAAGTGCAGCCTCGGCAGAGCTTTCCTATGCCTTCTCTTGAAGATGATGACCTTTTTCATGATCTCAGTAGTTCAACGCGGAGTTTATTTATTCAACATGGTCTAGGAGAGTCCAGTTTCTCTGGTACTCGTTCTGTCCCTGGTCCAATTTCATACTCAGGCCAAATACCATATTCTGGTAGCATTTCTCTACGATCAGATAGCAGCACTGGAAGCTTTGCTTTTCCCATGTAAGTAACAAACTTTGTCGTTGAGAGCATAAGGTTATGAAGTTTGTTGGTATTTTAAAACTAGTGAATTGAGTTGCAGTGTACACTAACTTTTTATGATATATGACCTGTTGATATATTGTGCTGTTGTGGTGCTTGTTTAAAACCTAAGCAGATGACATTATTGATAATCTTGCTATTAATACTTATTAACCTTGCTAAGAAACCCTCACTAAGAATCCTTTCATGCTGAGAAACAAACGAAACCTAGGCAACAAAACAAGCCCCCAAATTAATTTCTTAGCAAGTCATTTAGCAAATACAAACATTTATTTTGCGTTAGATTCCTTGTCCTGAAGTTATGCATTAAACCAAGCCTGAGAAGTAGCAAGAGGAACTCAGAAGAAGACTCATGATTGATGTTGACAGCTGAAGGCCCACATCTTTCAAGTCAGTATAAAAGAATGTCAGAAATCAGTCCTAGCGAAAAGTAATATTGGATTGTAAAACTTGCAACTGCTAGAAATATGGTGCATCCAATCACTCCAATAAATCTTCACCCTAATGTTTACTATAAGATTCTGTAGCTCAAGCCTCTAGTAATCCATGTAAATGGCAGGAAGTTACAGGTCTTCAGGAAATCCTCAAAAATTGTGTATGGTGGAGAGGAGACGAAGTTAACAATAACTAAATCATCGCTGAATACCGGTGGACTAACAGTGGAAGAGCTGGCAGGTTGGCAATTTGGCACCATGGGGGAAATCCTTTCACTAAACAAAGTGATACCAGTGTTGGTAAAACTTCCAATGCATCATAGTAAACCGCCCCTAGGGAAAACCTTGAGAACAAGCAAAGTGCCGCTGGGGTTGGGCACCCTAAGGTGACTGGGCAGCCAGTGGCACCACTGTCAGGGCAGCAACACATTTGCCGTTGGGGGTGTCTCTCCCATTGTTGCAATCTTTCCTCCATGAAATCCATCCCTTTTGCTAGTTTTGAAGTTTGGAGCCCTTTTGCCAGTTTTGAAGTTTAGAATCAAGTAGTGTTTCCAAAACCTTGGTGATTGGTTACACAGATCTTCCATGTGAGATGACGTGGAAGTTATGGGGAAACCATGGAGGCTGTACAGGTTCATGAACTTAACTACTTTGATACCAATTGATGCAGTTTCAAGATAGAAACTATGAGAAAATGATGAATTGAAGATAGAAGAGGCTTACAAATATCTCACATGTTAGGAATTTGGATAAGAAAGCAATGAAATCGAAGGAAGAATGAGGATAAGGAAGAGATTAACTAAATAATTACTATTTGAAGCAACAATAAAAAACTCCCTGCCTCCATTAGAGGTCAGCTCATTTTCATTAACTGCTGCAAAATTACAGGAATTCCCTTGCTAAATTATATGGCTCCCATGCTAAGAAAACTCACACACTAAGAAACCCCTATCCTAAGAAACAAACAAAACCTACGCAACTGAGCAAAATAAACCTCAAAAATAACTCTTAACCAGCCCAAAACAAATTCTTAACAAGTCATTTAGCAAATACAACACTTATACTGCATGGTATTAGGATCCCTATTTCGGGGTAAGAGGGAAGAAAAACCTTTTCTTGCCATCTGAATAAATAGTAAAAGAAGGGAAGTCTATTGATTGTAGAATCACCTTCTTACATGCTATCTGGTGCAAATCCTTATGTTTCCACATGTCTAATTAGTTATTGGAAGGCAAACTTGATGGCATTGATTCTGTTGATCTCTTCTAATTTGAACAGATTAAGGGTGGAAAAGATAATAATTATTGAATTATGTCATTTGAAGCATGATCTTATATGTGCACAACTTGAGTTGGCAAGGGGGTCTTATATTTTGTTTATTTTGTGCAGTTTAGCTACAGAATGGAATAGCAGTCCTGTTAAGATGGCGAAGGCCGACCGCAGGCATTTTCGAAAACACCGAGGTTGGAGGGTGGCATTCCCATGCTGTAGATTCTGAAAACCAATTCTTTTTTCTTACGAGATTTCGCCACTTTCTCAGACAAAATCATATAAATCCGCCAATTAGATTGATTATTATATTTTTCTCGTGAGTGCTGCTATTATGTTCATTATTTTTGGAGCATTTTTAGAATATGTTTCCGAAATTATGATCCTATGATTTCAGCTTTAGTCATTTGATGATCTTTTATTTTTCATGTAGTTTTTAGAAATTGCTATATTGGGTTTCTGGAAAGTCTATTGTCAACGTTATTGCATCCTACATGTGTACAAAAGTAATCTGTAACTTCGTTTTCTACCTGGTGTTCTTTCCTTGGCCATTCAAAAGCTGTCTGATCTTGCAAATCGGAATGCATTTGTCAGATTCAGTTTTGCACATGTGGCTCTTCCAATAATGTCACTTGCGTCTTTGTTGAGGTTATCTGGCACCAATAATGTTTGTATAACGGGTCTTGCCATGGAATCAAAGTTGGACACATTGTGAACAGGTGGGGCTCAGTTTCCGACTTCATTGGAGGAAGGGACCACAAGGTTGATCAATTGATGGACAGATACATGCAATTATTCATGCTCTTTCAACGCCCTGCCGACTTTTCATCATTGAAAACTCTCTTATTGATTCCAAACTGATTTAGTGCTGTAAGGAGCAACTTCCCATACCCTTTCTACCAGGCACCTAACCGAGTAAAGCCAATTCATTTGTCCAAATTTGGTTTGGTGTGGTGTTATGTTTGCATGAGCCGAGTTTAGTGTCTTGAAAATTCCTTGTAAGTGTTCAAACTTAATTTGTGTTTGATTAAATTAACTTTCCGGGTTGAGCCAGGAGGTGAGTCTAGCTTTTAGATGGCTCAAGGTAGCTCAAATGCACCTTTCATGTTAAAGATTTTGAGTTCACGAGAAAATGATATAGTATTTTAAAAATTATTAAGGACTAGACGTATGTAGCTATCAATATACACAGGTCAAGGTAGACCATTTTAACGAGTTGCATTAAGCTTTCACAAACCCTGCCCATAATTCCAAAAGTAATTAATTTAAGCTGAATATATGTTCGAATTATGCCTAACTTGTTTCGTCCATTAACTAGCATTTATTCAACCACACATGAAATTTAAGCTCAGTCAAATTGCAACCAACAGTCAAATTGGAAATGTGTAGCAACTAATTTACTAATTTATGTCTCAACTGATTAGGAAGTTTAATGTGTAATCTTTAATCCAATTATGGAGGTGGAAATGGTGACCTCCAGCGGCCTTGTCACCTCCTAATAATGCTGAATCTGGCCAGGGAGCGGTGCTGGTTTGTCCACATTTAATGTGGAGCAATGTCCAGCACGACCGAACAATTATTGGAAATAAAGAAGAAGGTCTCTATGATTGTAGTGGAACATGCAAGAATCTGTATGTGATAATTATTTGTCATAGCATGTGACCCCTTTCTTTTTTTAAAAAAAAATCAATACAGAGCCATGTTTGCAAGTTCATCATATTCGGACCCTGATGCAAAGCTTTTATCATATTCAAGTTCCCCGAAAGGAAATGCCCACCCGGCCTATGAGTATATTCTACATCACTTACAAATAAACTAGCCAAATACCTGCATAATACGCGGGATGTAGTAATCAACCGAGCTACGGGGAAACGAGAAATATTTGAAAACTATCCTTGTAAAACTATATTTTTTAATGGATGGTCAATAAATTGTTGAAATAATATATAAATGATTGATGGTAAAGTGAAAAATATTGTCACATGATTAAATAAAAATAATTTAATAGCAAAAATAAACAAAAATAAAAGAAAGTTTTTTTAATTCAATAAAAAATATTTTTAATAAAGATTAGGATTTATTAAAAAAAATTAAGTAAAAAGATCAAATTTTATAAAAAAATTTTCAGATGAGAAAAGACGCAACCCTCTTAATAGGACCATTAAATTTGAAGAATCACACTCCAAAAAATTTACATTTTTATAAGGATGTAAATCTCATAAGAACACTTTCTTCCAAGCAGAACACAATTTTATATGAAGATATGTCCTGTAGGAGCGTCTTTTTCTAAAGAGTTGCACCTCTTTAGAAATAAGGAGAAAAAAACCCTTCTGGAAAAAATTTCTCCTCTATTATAATATGTATTAGATGTTCTCTCAGTGGTGCACCCTTAAAGGGGACTCCCGTAGGATTAGGAATGGTGTCAAATGGTTTTGAAGGGCTAGAACTATGGTGCTAATTAAAATTAGCATAGCTCTGTTAATATGTCATAGCCTTCGGTAAGGTTTTGAAAATTAGAATTTTCGTTCCTTTTCTTTCGCACTCTTAACACTCTAGGAAGCTCTCAAAATACTAAAGACATAAACGAAAAATGAATTTAAAGGCTCACAAATGTCATGGTCCATCTCCCGTCCTCAAAAATTGCTTACAAACTAACTTATGAACTCAAGCTAGCAAATGGTTCTGTCGAACAGAGTCGACGAATGAGATGTTAATGGAGACTATTCTAACTACTTACTCTTAAAATCCTTATATGCTTCTTGAATGCATGAACGACTTAAATCTAGGCCCTCAATTCTATGGAAAGATGCATCACACACGAATCTCCCATATGCACCGAGAACATTTGTTAAGTAATTAATATCTATTGAAGAAAATAATTAGTTGCAATAATTAGCTGAAAGGTCTTGCACTCAATATTAATTATAAAACTCAATGAATAGGTCCAACATGCATGAATGATAATACTTCAATAAAAAAATTTAAAACTGCCACTAATAATATTCACTGATTTGTTTATATTTGGGAGGACATTTTATCATATTAGCAATAAAACCTTATAGTAAATTAGAATTCATTATTTGTATAATGTGTGTACAGAACCTCCACATCATGTATATATATATATCTATACAGGTGAACCAACAAGTATAAAAAACCCTGGGATCAGAAGGCTCAGGCTTCGCATTGCGTCACCAATCTGGGTTTCGCAGGTGGCCGACAGTGGTAGTAACCAAAGTGATAAAAATTTAATAGCTTGAATGTGATAAAAGGACAACTTTAGTGGTCCTATACTAATTTCACACGAAACCTTTATTTTTAATTGATCTACGTCAACTTGCATTTGATTACGACTACTCCCGATGCCTGGGAATAATAAAAAATAATATGTATATATATAGCACTTTTACTGTTGCACAAAAACTTTTAGATCTACCTTCCTCGGACGTCAAGGTGATTTAATTATTTTTCACCCCCACGCATGGGTACTCACCTTGCCTATATAATGGGAACGTCCTAGATTGGTTTAGACACAAATTAGCCAACCAATTTCATACATAGATTTAGTTGAAGTTGAACTAGCAACAATGGGCGAGGCCTGCAACGTCTCCCAGAGGCTTTCTACCCACAACCTTGCCACCCTTCTCAACCATACCGATGTTTTCCTAATCGATTGCGATGGTATAAATCTTGTTTATACCCATCATCTTCTCCAATATATATAACGTTTTTCTTTCTTTTTCATTGGGAATGAATGAATGATATGACCATGCTCTGTTTATCAGGTGTCATATGGAAGGGAGACAAGCTTATTGACGGCGTTCCAGAGACTCTGGATATGCTTCGATCCATGGTTAATTGTTGTTTAGTGTCTTTTGTTAAAGCCGATTCTCATTTTGGTTCAAACCAAAAGTTTTGCTTGTTTACAGGGTAAGAAGCTGATTTTTGTGACGAATAACTCGACCAAGTCGAGAAGGAAATGCTTGGAAAAGTTTATAAAACTTGGAATGAATGTTACGGAGGTATCAACTTATACCCTTTTGTCGAAATCAGCTTACACATTTTTAACTCATAAAGTGGACTCCACTCCATGTCCTCTGTAGGTTAAACTTTGTGGTTTATTTATTCTCGAGTCAAATAATAAAAATATTCATATATATATATATATATTTTTTTGGTTTCACTAAATCAATATTTTGTAATAATATAAATAAAATATTTATTAATTTTAAATAGCAAAAAGATCAATATTATTTACTAATTTCATATAAATAATTTTTATTAATGAATTATAAAATTAAATAATCTAAATGACCTTGAGTCAAACTCCACTCTATAACATGTTGGTAAGATCTGAATCTTCAAATTTTAAATTATGTTACATTGACTAATGACCAATTGTGTTATCTTTTTCTAGGATGAAATTTTCTGCTCGTGTTATGCTGCGGCAATGTACCTGAAATATATTAACTTCCCCCAGAAAAGAAAGTGAGGAAGCTAGCAATTATTTTTCTTTAATAATACTGATGATACTTATTTTTTACTTGATGCCCATGATTTATTTATTGGGTCATGTAGGTTTATGTAGTTGGTCATGAAGGAATCATGGATGAACTCCAACTAGCCGGTTATGAGGTCCTTGGAGGCCCTGTAAGTTATACAAGTTTCTCCCAGTACTGTAACCACCAAAAGTCAACTAACTAGTGTTTTTCTTTTAAAAGAATGGTAAAATTTCCTACTCTTGCCCAATATTTTATGATTTCCAATTTCTTCGTTTGAAGGAGGATCGGCACAAGAACACAGACGTTAACTCCAACCGTTTGATTGAACAAGACAAGAGCGTAAGCTACTCGTCTTTTCTTACTCTGATGATCTCTTACTACTTGTCACTTCCCCCATCTACTTATGTTGGTGCAACTTAATTCTTTGCAGGTAGGAGCTGTTGTTGTTGGAGTTGATCTGTACATAAATTATTACAAGCTCCAGTAACATTCTTCTCCTCATAATTCTTTCTCCTTTTTATACCAATATTTGAAAAAAAGAGAAAAAATAAAAAAATCCTGCAAATATTAAAAACGAAAAAAGGCCAATACTGGTGGCCAACAATAAAAACATAATACCAGATATTAGTCTACAGTAAGTATTCGGGACTTTTTCGTGAGAAGGTATATGCGAACATATATTCCATATCAATTAAATCATTAGTGAAGCTTATTGTACGCACAAAATATTCATTTTTTATCAAGAGATAAAAGCACTTTCTTTCTGATGAACAGATACGCAACCATCTGTATTCGTGAGAATCCTGGATGCCATTTTATTGCCACGAATCGTGATCCCGTTGGTTACATAACTGAATTACAACAATGGCCAGGTGCTTTCATTTTCTTCCACTTATTTATATGCAGTTAGTTGGTATTTGATTGTCCTCATGCATAAGTTTTTTATAAAAAAAATTGTCCTTGTATGTGAGTTGAAATGTTGTTTGAGCTATCAGGTGGGGGGTGCATCGTTGCCGCCTTGTGTGGGTCGACCGAAAGAGAACCTTTTCTTGTGGGGAAACCTTCAACCTTTATGATGGACTTCTTCATGGACCAGTAATATGTTTATATTTGTTCCCTATGATAATAAGCTTGTGTCATAAGGAGTACTAGCTTATCTCGATATCTATTTTGTTGGAATAAAAAAAGAAAATTTATTAATAATCATAATCCTACTAAAAATAATATATATTATTCATTAATCTATTTCCTAGCTCTAAGTAGTAATTATATATAAAATTCGTATTTTTTCCTAGCTCTAAGTAGTAATTATATATAAAATTCGTATTTTTAAGGAAATCACTTGCAGGATATCATGATTATTTCATAAATAAAATATATCGAACCTTTATACTTGTTATACTTGCAAATATATTGTTTTTGGTAGGATATATCACTTAAAATTTTATCTACAATATTTAATTATTTTTTCATGCCAACCAATAGGTATCCAAAAGAAAATCTTTAGCATTTATAAATGGCATGCTTACCCGTATTATGCATTGTGGCAGACTCCAAATTGATAAGTCCAGAATGTGCATGGTGGGTGATAGACTCGATACTGATGTACTATTTGGGAAGAATACCGGATGCACAACCCTTCTTGTTCTTTCAGGTTGTAGCTCCTTCTTGATTTCTGAGTCTGCAAACTTTATCATATAATTTGCGCACTTCTTAGAGATGTTGAGCAAGTGTTCATGTTCTTCTTCTCTGTTTTCTCGGATTGCAGGGATAACAACTTTACCTGCTCTTCAAGACCCTTCCAATGACGTTCACCCAGATTACTACACGAACCAGTTGCCTGATATTCTCAAATTTCTCCCACCATTGACAGTGCCGAGCGTGGAAAATAAGACAAACCTTTGCTTGCCTCCAATGATCGACGTTCCGAAATAAAATCTCCAGATTCTCGAGACGAAAGAGCTAGCTGTCCTACCTATTTTCTAGTATCATATTTGGGATGAAAGAAATTTAAAAATTTTTAGACCAATAAGCATTATGCAATATAATCATTGACGACCAAAGTATCGGATTTGGTCATCTGAATTGGTAAATTATGCTTGTGGAATTTGCTTTTTATATATTTATTTATCTTAGTCGTTTGATGTAATCTTGGGTATGCCCAAGTTATTGATGCTCTTTGTTGTTGGAATAAAATTGAGTCCCTGTGAAGAAAGAAAACCCCCTCCAAGTCACACTCATTTTTCTGAAAGAACGACGTCGACACTTTTGGAGAAACAAATAATGAACTGTTCTGTAGTTCGAAAAATTTCGCTAAAGTTGTTTTGAGGCCTACCTTTTGTTTCTATGATAAAAGAGGATGAGATCTTTTATTTTCTTTCAAAAGGGGGTAAATATTGAAAATAAATAAATTAACCGTATTACCCGTTTTAGTTTTAATCAGGAGCATTTGATGATGCAACAAATAGGACCAGTAATTAATGTACTAGTTATCTCACGAGTAATTTAATCACAACCTTTACAGATAGGAAGAACTGAATCTTCATTTTTTACTTTCTTCCGCACTCTTTCTATTATAGTCAGAACACTGTCTTTCTCAGTAAACAAATCACTTAAAAACAATTTACAAAATAATATCTATGTATGGGCACAAATTTTGTAGAACCTAATTCTTGGCCAGGGGTTTTATAACCATATAAGTTCACCTGTTCGGGCTAGTTCCTTGCGACAGTTCCCTTGGTTGAACAATAATTGGAGTCGGGTCAGTTTTTAGGCCACGAGTGTGGAGTTGCGAGGGCTGTATGAACATGGAAGTTGAGTATGCCTGTTATTATATAAATAATAACATCAATTATACGACAACAATAGCATGAACAATTAAAGTATTTACAAGGTCTGCAAATGCTTCAATGCTCATCTATAGGACATTGAGTTTAGATTTAAGCCACGCCACTAAATTGTTAGGATGCACTGTTTTAGAGTGGCTTCAAAATGCATATCCCATTCATGGATGTACTTGCTTGCCCTACATCGCTCGCACGCCGGTGAGCTAGACTTGAGATGGATTTGGCATCGTAAATACCTCTTATATGCATTTTTAATTTACAGCCTTATTATGTAGCCTAACATTCCTGGGCCCATAGGAAATATTGCAATTCGTAGCTAAAAGGAAGCCTCGGGTGCCTTGACTTGTTTTGGCTCCATGACACCAATATTTCAACAATGCAACACAAGTATTTCGTTATCACGGTACTACGTTGTTTAGAAGCTTGACTGAGGCTTTCGTGCCACGATACCAGCCTTCAGGTGTCATGGTGCCAACTTGTCAGGGGAGTTTCAAAAGCAAGATTTTTCTCCCATTTTTTGCCCCATTTCATTCGTAGCCAAAACCTTCTTCCTTAATCTACCAAATCTATTCCAATACACCTAAGACCTCAAAATCCTATGGATGTAACTAAATGAAATCAGAGAAATTAAGTTAGTACACTCGCAAAGATTAAAATTTTGTGAGAGGGATGGATTAGTTTCACAAAATTAGATAAATAAAGTGGAAACAAAAATTTTCCCAATATGTAATTAAATCAAGCTCAAATTAATTTAAAGAAACAAGCTTGCCGAACTTAAGTCAGCCATATTTAGATCTGAATCAATCATCCCTTGCTCTCTCAATATCCCCAAGCAAACAAGTCAAGCCAATTGGATTTTGAGAGGTTTAAACTTACATAATAAAGAACAAACGTAAAATAGAAGGGGCGGGCGAGAAGAAATGAGGAGACAAGCAATTTTAGATTCTTTGGGGAAGCCTATTGCACTCTTTTATTCACTCTACTCTTTGAGGGAGAAGTACTTCACTGTGGCACTTTGTACGCTTTGCAAGTCTTCCTTATGATCAAGGAGAGAATGCTCCTTCACGCCTCCAAAGATGCCTCCAATATCTTCTTTTGTCTTACACTACAAGATCAACTCTTCTTCCACAAGCCTCAAGCATCCTTTCCTAGGTTTGATTGTTACAAGTGTGAATGTAGGAAAATGTGGTTACAAGTATTTGAAATTGAGAATGAGAATTACGTGCACCCGTAGGCCCCTATATAAAGGGTAAAACTTGTTTATGAATAGTATCCATTATGAGAATAAAACCCTCCAATTCAAGTGTCCATTGTTCACTTAAACAACCGGGGGAATGCTTATTCTTCGATGGTAAAAAACTATTATATATGTCATATTTCTCCCAAGTTTTAGAGCCATGGAGTAAATTAAACACATTACTCCATGATTTTAAACATAAGTTAACTTTTTTAACCTTTTCTCCATGGCTCAATATATTACTTCACGATTAGTGGACTTAAACTTTTTTCCGCGACTAAACAAAAGTCGTGGCCTATTTCCTTTTACTCTAGCACCGCTAAATACATTGCTCTATGGATTAAAGAAAATCGTGGACTAGTCTTTTTCACAAAGCATAATTTAATATTAAAATATTTGTCAAGTTTGTACAATATTTACGTTCCACTGGGTTCTGATTTGATACAGGCTTTGCTTGACCTCTTACGTGCTTATATGGTCCTCAAATTATTTACATTTGATCTGCGATTCTCAATAAAGTTATATTTTGTGTACTTCGAGACACGCGTCAATCAATCTTACTCTGCCGTGTGAAAGATATCTGAAAATAACAATGTAGAGGAGCAATATAACTGAAATAACTCCTTGTTAGTGGACAACTTGAATAACACGAGGACTTAATTCAACAACGTGCCTAAAGGGGATATTTATAGACCTTGGTGTTCATCTAATAGATATCACCTAATCTCATCAACTTCTCAAATTTCCAAGATCTTCTAGACTCTTTAAATATAAAAAATAAATTAATAAATTAGGTTTAATTTTAAACATCCTGCCTTATGTCTATTTTCTTCCCTTTGATCAAGCCAATCATATCTCGAATTTTCCTCTAGACACCAACAACCAGAGCCTTCGTGAAAATATCCGCCACTTGATCTTAGAGATTTGATAAAATGAAGTTCCACTCCTTGTTGTTGACATGCTCTTGTAGAAAGTGATACCTTGTATCAGCAAGTTTACTCCTCTCATGATAGACTGGATTTTTGGCAAGAACAATGACTAACTTATTGCCAATATGCATGATAGAAGGTCCTTCCTTGATAGACTTTAACAAGTTTTGCAACCAAAGTACATGACATACTCCAAATGAGGGTACAACATACTCATCTTCACATGTAGAAAGTTAGGCTATGTTTGTTTCTTGGATGACCATGTAAATGCATTATTTTTAAGAAAGAATATAAAACTTGTGGTACTTTTCTATCATCTTGATCTCCACCCCAATCACTATCTATGTAGCCTACATGATCAAACTTACTAGTACAAGAATAAAATAAGCGAAAGTAGTGAGTACCTTTAATGTAGTGCAATATTCTACTGGCAGCCTCCGTGTGTGTTATTATCGATTTCTAGATGTACCGACTAACTATTCCAACACCACACAAAATATCCGGTCTTATACATATCAAATAGTTCTAGCTTTCAACAAGACTTTTATAAAGTGTGGAATCAACTTCGTCCACCTCATCATAGCAGAATAGCTTAACCCTACTTTCAAATGGAGTTTTGACCGGATCACAACCCTCTATTTTAAACTTCTTGAAAATTTCTCTAGCATACATTTCTTGAAAATAAAAATTCCATCATTTATATGTTTAACCTCTATCCCAAGAAAATAAGGCATAAAATTGTCATTAGTCTTACAAACTCATTCACCATACTCATCTTAAAATCTTTAAACATTTTTGGGTTATTGCTGGTGAAGATTAAATCAACATATAAGATATAAGCAAACAAGCAATAACCTCATTATTACTGGTTTTGATGTAAAGAGCATGTTCATATTCACGTCTTGTAAAGGCAACTGTCAATAAATACTTAACTATTCGGTTATTTCTTCCTCAAGCTTGTTTCAACAATTCTCTTCTCCTATTGCTTTCCCTTCTTGCATAGTACATCGCTTCCAAGTTTATCCCTCTGAAAGGTGACTCTTGCCACCAGCATATTAGGGTCGCGTGTGATCGCTGATCTTCATCACCAGTGTGATATCATCATCCCCATACCTTCTACAATTTTAATTTTTGGTTTTGATTTTATTTTTAATTTTTAATTTTCTTTTGATCTCTCCACACCCTGTGATCCCTTTAGCCTTCACTGCCACTTTTTGCCTCGCTGTAAGCTTCTCCGTCAACGCTACCCAATTTATACATGTCTTTCCTATTTATTTATTTTTATTGATTTGTTGGTGTGGATTGTGTTGGATCGAGTAGTTTGATTAGTTTTAAAATATGTACATTTCCAACCTTATCTTTTGTTTTATGCTTTTATCTTCTCCTTCTTTTTTAAAAAAGTTCATGTTATATTGGTTAGGTCATTTTGCTTGATATTTCTATAGTTGTGTAGTGTTTGGGGATTTTTTTTCTAGATTAATTGATTTGAGGTGTGTGGAAATCGAGATGTAACAGCCTAACCTAATTAGTGCAAATTGATGAAGTTAGTTATTTCATCAAAAATAGTTAACTAAATTAAAGATTAGTAAGTATCATTACCACTAATATATTAGATCTTACCACTATAGGTATTGAATATATGACTCTACGAAACTAACTAATAGAGAGACCTTACATTCCACCCCCATTGAGGAAATTTTGTCAACAAAATTCCTTTCTATGACTCACGAACTTACTAATCTGTTTCTAGATAGACTCCTATAATCCAATACAGTCTCGGGTTAACTCTAATACCACCTGTAACTGCAAAACTTGTGACTTGAGTCAGAGTGTTACACTAGTGAGCCAGTCAATTCAATCATCTATTTGAGTCGAGTCAATTTTACAAATCGATTGCTGAGTTGAGGCCAGCCGTGAGTTATGAGTAGTGAGGTTCAAGCACACTTGACTATATGATGACAACGTCAGAAGTGATGTATGAAAAATGAGTTATAAGTAGTATATGAAAGTATGTAATATGTTTTTTTATGTACTTGATCGTAGAATTATTTTAGGACCAAATAACGCATTAGGACATGTTATAGGTTAGTTTGAGTGGTTTATTAGTTATAGAACATGACATTGTAGTGTTATGGTGTGTATTATATTTTATAGAATTTTCTCTATTTTTTGGATTTTTTTAAGGATTTATTACAAGTTAATTACTATTTTTGACTCAAGTTGAGTTGAGTTAATTTTTATTCACAAAACTACCACCGAACCCACCTCGACCTTTTCTTCTCCCCCTCTCCCGACACTCGCCCTTGTCATTGCTATTGACGCCGCCTCCGACTGCCATACCACCTATGATCGATGGCGCCGAGCCCGACCATATCGTCACCATGCCACCCCGAGCACCCACCGGTCGCCGCCCGATCACCACGACACCCGACGCTGCCCCATCGTTTTGCCACCATCCTTGCCTCTTTGCCACGGTGACACCATCCCCTTCAACCCCTGATCATTTCCATACCCAGCTCCATCGGCCGAAGCTGACCGAAGGGCAATCGGAACAACCTACCAACCCCGAAGCTAATTCATCGCGCGCCAGCGGCGGCTCATCGCCGTTGTTGCTACCCTCACTATGCTACCGCCATTAGGTCGAGTTTACCGAGCCAGTGCTAACCCATAGCCCTAACTGCCTCGTAGAAAAGTCATCCAAAAATAGCCAGTAAGCTGCAGGAAAACCTGCCAGAAAATCGTTTCGCTGAAATTTGCTGGATCTTTTGCCGAATTCATCCACTTGAAACCGATCGAACTTCGGACACTGTCGGATGTCGAATTCAAGCCTTGAGTTGAGCAACAAAACCCTGGCTGTTGCGGATTGCTGACTACGCGAGGTATAATTAACTCCAACTTAATTTATTAAAGGTGATAATTATTAGCACATCATGCTAGGATTGATGAATTGATGTGTTAGATATCTTTATTGTAAGAAAAATATAAATTTTCTTGATTGAATTGTATTAAAATGAATGTTAAGGAACTAATTAAGTAAGCTAAGTAATTATTGTAATCTAATGCAATGTAGCATAGGAAAACTTATGTGTGATTGATGTATGAAGTGGTGTGTATGCTATGAGATGTGTGAATGCATCATAAGTGGGTGTTAGCTTTTAGTTTGATGTGTAGGTACTGAGTAGGAGCTTGCCGCTTAGATGTGTGGACATAATTGAAGCTTTTATGAGGTCTGTTTGACTCGCCTCTAGTTTGACTTCCATACTCCATCATGTTTTGTTTTAACATGTAAGCGGATATATCGAGCAGTGGATTTATTGTATCCCACTCCACACATGCCATCTAGTCGTATGAGATTTCCGGATTAATAACCCTCGAGGATGAGATCCCTCGAGTTTTTTGAAACTTAGATCTAGCTCACGATGCCTTCGGGCCTATTATATTGAAATCCCTACCTAGACCTATGTCCATGTAGTTTTTTGTATTTTTAGTGAGATGTGAGACGAGGGAAAACTAACGTCCGCATCTTGAGATAGGGTGTGTTTTTGTCTAAACTGGCTCTGGAATTAGTGAGTGTCTGTTCCATTCCCTACGGATCTTGATAATTCCACCTTTGAGCTCCTCAAACTTGGAAAAGTGTGGAGGTTTATAGGTACTGCTATACAGTGCACGTCTAGACTTGTGGTTTTAAAGGGTACTGAAGGCGCTTGCTTGAGAGTACTCGACTTCTTTACTTAGGGCCAGGAGTGATTCCGAAGATGTAGAGGGTTGAAAGGAAAGAGAACGGTTTTCCCGCATAAGGGATAATTTAAAATGGCCAGTAAGTGAGGATTAGATAGAAAGGGGACGCTATCACGCAAGGTTGACGACCCCACCTAATTATTGCCCTAATGTGAGTTCAATGAGGAAGAGTAATAAGGTTTTCATTCAACAGGAGGGTCCGCTCTCCTATGTCAGTTTGTTATTAGTTATTTTAAGATATGTAACACTCATTATTAATGTCTCTTTATTATATATGTAGGTGAGAATCGTGAAGAATGAGTACTGTCGGGACTGCGGAGGAGCAACACTGAAATTATGCACACATGTACCTACCGAGTATAATTGGTGAAGATGATGTGTGTTGAATAGTGTGAATGATGAAGTTTAAATGATATTTTGTGAATTGTTATAAATATTTTGCATGTGAATGAAAATAAGGAATGCAAAATGAATAGGTGAGCAATGGGGTTTAGATTTGACTCATATGATGAGGAAAGTAAGGGTAACTAGGAATGTGAAGAAAATACTGCGTTTAGATTGTGTTGTGGATTTTTATTGTTATAAATATATACGACTTGTCGTTGACAGGGTGACCCATATTGCACTTTTATAGTGAGAACCGGTCTGTTTGGTTGTTATTTCCAGTTCCGTCAATTTCAGAACACGTGCGTTGAGCCGAGGCCGGTTGCATGTATGAGCTATGGGGGTCATGTGTAACTAAGTATATAATGATAACGCTATTAATACGACAGAAAAAAAGAGTTATCAGAATATATAAGATTATGCCACTTTATTTTTTTCTATATATATAGTGGATCATAGAATTAGCTTTAAGCTGTATACTGCGTTAGGACACGTTATATATTAATTTTGGGTGGGGTAATATATTTAGAGCATGTTCTTTGAGTTAGAACTTGTAAAACCCCGATTTGTCTCCTTATAAACCTATTATATTTTCGAAGATAAAAATTTCTAAGTTGGGGAGATTGTAAAACCCCGAATAAAAATAATTAGGTTATTTTTATGGTAATGTAAATCTTATAACAAACCATAAATAATATTTAATTAAATTAATTCTTCAAAATCAATGCCATAAATTATCAATTATAACCTTTAGAGTACCGGTACAATATTTTAAATAAGTTTTATTTGTTAAATTTTTGGGATTTGAAACCATTCGCATTAAAGTCAATTTTTTTGACTTTTTGTTATCACACAAATTAATATAATTATGAGTGATTATGTTTTTTTTATAAAATTTAATGTAGTAATTTCTTCAATTTAACACATATTAATAAAGTTTAATATAGTGACTTTTGAATTCCACACATATTCTTCTATATAAAGGAGAGTTCTATTGATGTTAAGTGAAACATCCTCTGGATAGTTTGTGAGCACATTTGACTTACAAAGGGAAGGCTTTATGATTATGTGTCATAGTTGCGGGTTCTTCATCACAATACTAGGTTTGTATAATTACTCAAAATATTATATATTCCTATTTGGGAGACTTGGTTAGCCTGAGTTTGTATTCGACCACCATGTGCCGAGCACAACTAGGGTCAAAGAATTGACTTAATCTGACATGGGGCAGCGCCCTTAAAATTCTTGAGAGATTAAATATTTGCCCCTATGCCGAAAGGGGTGGCAAGGTGCAGTGGCACAAGATAGCTCATTATGCACTTATGATACCGAGAAGGTGATTCAATGGAAAATATCGGTAACTACAAGCCAAGGGCCACGTAGCATGTGTGCACATACATAGGATTATAGCTGCATAGGTGACCACCTTCCTAGCATATTAAGAGCGTAGCATAGGCTCATAATCACTAAAAGACGTAATTAATGATGTTGTGGAATATATTAATTATTTCTTGTAATTATATGACTTAGTGTTTTTATTACTAATGTGGAATTACCCTGCAGGTATGAGCATGAAAGGATGAGTAGAGTCAGGACAGCTGGAGGACTCTGTTATTGGACTATTCTTTTCTCTAGATTGCTTGCGTAGCAGTGGGATTTTGGTTCGGTTCATGGGGCTTAGATTATTTCGAGCATTTATTATATTATATTTTATGTCATGGTTTTTAAAATCTTAACAATTAATAGAAAAATTAATTTATGAGACACTTAGTTTCATATAGTAACACTTGGCTCATGGCTCAGAACGGGTGGGTCGTTACAAAACTTGATTATTTTATTTTATGTTATTTTGATGTATTTTATTTTATATATGTTTGGATTTATTTCATAATATTGACTCAAGTCCTAAGCGAGTCAAATTTTATTACGAAATTACCATCGCCATTCTATTTCTTCCCCAACTTTGTTTTTCCTCACATTCTCCTCCTTTGTTTGCCGCGTCCCACCTTCGGTGACCTCACAGTCGGCCGTCCTACTGTTGGCCAGCAAGCACCACTAGCCAATGCCATCACCGCCTCAACCCCACCTCCCCTCCTTCCCCCTCTCCCTACCTTTCTCCCCGATTCCAGTCCTGGCCGTCCATTGTCAGCGATCTTGCATGCATCACTGCCGGCCACCAGCTCCAGCGACGACCTCCGGCGAGCCTCCCTAGCCTCCCCTCTTTCTTGACTCTTACCAGGCCTAGATGACACATGCACGGCAACAAAAGGCCGCCGCTTTGCATGTGTTGTTGCCGACCTTTAGCACTGCCGCCAACCAAATACATGCCATTGCCGCCATCGCCGTCAATCGGACCTCCCTTACACAACCACCCCCTAACCCATATTGGCCAGAAAGTCCCTTCCGGCCATCACCCTCCCTAGTCACCTTGATCTATTTTCTTGGAGCACTGCCCACCGCGTCCAGTCATTTTCGGCTATCCTCAGCCCTCCCTAATCATTGTCAACGTCGTCCAACCCCCATGCCACTGTTAGGGAAGACGAAGATGCTGCCTTGGTTGCACCAGGAGATTTTCCACTGCATGTTGCTTGGTCACCATCAGCGACCATCGTCATTGCTAGCTAGGTACGCCCCGGCCTAGTTTGCCCCCTCCTTGACCTACCCCGACAGAGGGCAAGCCCAGTCTACTCCTCCTGGCATTCTCCTCCTCATCCTTCATCCCTCACAGCAGTACCAAGGCATAGTCACCGATTTGCGGTGTTTTTGCCCACCAATCGTAGGCCCGCTGGAGCAGCTCCGCTCAGGCCTCGTCATGTCCTAGCCACATGCTCCAATCCTAGCCTAGTCTACTCCTCCCTCGGCTGAACCGAGCCATGCCTATGGCACCCACGACCATTGCTGCTGTCACCATCGTCGCTGCTTTCGGCGCAGACATTTGGAATACATTATCACCGATTTGATTTAGATTGTTTCACATCATGATCATAGATGTTATTGCATGATTGAATGATAAAAATTTTGTCCTATAGAGAATTAGGGGAAAATGTGAAATTAGGTATTAATTTTATAAACTATGGGACTTGATTAATAATTGATTGTCATTATTGGTTGTGAGTTATTTTGAATAGGAAAGTTTTCATAAATAGCATTGATAAAGCTATACATGCAATTTGAAAGTGAATTATATTAATGCTATAGTTGACTAAGAATGCAATGACCGAGGTGTAACTAGAAACACTAGATTTGAAATTAGATGTTAATGAAGTCATATTGATAAGTATTGAAGATTAAATTTTCATGTTATAACGATGGTCGTATAATGGTAGTAATAGCTAAATTGTAATTAGATGAGCTAGTTATTGTAGGATTTTTTAGTTGTTTGTAATTTTGTGAATTGGATGCCGTAGGTTGAGATTTTGATGTAATTGATGTTGCATGTTTCATATGAAGTGATGATGAGTAGATGCACTTGGATTTAGTATACGTGCATTAGTTACTAGGTTGGTATGTGAGAAAGAGGTAATAATGGCTAAGTTATCATGAGAACTTAGGTTATGTTAGTAACCATGTGAATTATCTGATTGCATATGTTTTGTTGTGTTCATGTTTGATTGACTGTGATTTTTTATAGTTCTTCATCACATTTATGCATCACATGATTAGAATGGGTGTTAGTATTTAGTCTTGATGTGTAGGTACGAAGTAGGAGCTCGCCTTTCTACTAGGTTCATTTAAAACTTATCCCTATTTTACGCTCTATTTTATCTTATGTTTGTTTTATTACTTATAGGACGGGTTAAGTGGTGTTTTATCAGATCCCACTTAACCTGGGTCATTTGATTAACTAGTTTTCCGGATTAATAACCCTCAAGGATGATATCCTTCGAGTATGTTTTCGAAAATAAAATCCACCATAAGTTGCCTTTGGGCCTATTATATAAATCTCTTCCCATGCATATATATATATATATATATATATATATATATATATATAATTTTATCACATTTCAGTGAGACGAAAAATGGGAAAACCAACTCGCATGTACTATGAGCGGGTGCACCTGCTACTCAAAGTGGGTTGTTCCATTCCCGAGGGATCTTGACAACTCTTTGCTTGAGTTCCTCATACCTAGAGAACATGGAGGTTTAGAGGTACTCTTATGTAGTGCACATGTTTGGACTTCAAAGGGTAGTACTAAAGGCTACTGCCTAAGAATACCCGGCCTTTGTGCTCAAGGTCAAGATAACTATGGAGGAAATGGGTTTAGGATATACTAGTAGTCCTGAGGGACCAGAAAAATGAAATGAGAATATGCCTAGAAAGGCATCAGCATAGAAGTCAGTTTGGGATCCTACCGAGTTTGTAGCTTGGTGGCTCCTCAATAGGTTCCCTTTAGAGAGTTTGGGTGAAGTATATTTAGTTCTCATAGCCAGTTAGCTCTTCATATGAGAGTTAACTCTCATAGCCAGTTAGATATTAATTATATTTAGTCCAGTAACACTCGTTACTGACATATTTTTGTAATATATGTAGGTGATAATCAGAAGTAGGATGTGCCAGCCTAGACAGAGGAGTAGTGATGTCTGTTGCACACACATGTCAGGCGATAGTGTAACACCCCAAATCCGGTCCACGCTCGTGAACCGAACCGGCATGTTACAGGCCCCGGTTAGGTCGGCTAACCCGAACCTAACTCATGCGGATCCAATCTCGGCGTCTTAAGATGAAGATACGACTCGCAATGCATTGATGAATATAAAACCCTAACATATTACTATATGAATGACATGCAATTCAAGCACACACCAATACCATTACGATCAAACTCAATAAATATTCTAAAATAAAACGGACAAAATTTCCCCTAAAAGTGCAATTAGGGTCCACCCTGTCAAAACAATACATACCAATATATATGCATATATCAACAATTTTAATCACACATAATCTAATATACTGTATGTTCATTATAGAACTTGGTCGACACTTCTGCTGTGCACTCTGATCACATCACACCTCTTGTTATCATGTCTTAGCTTTTCATTCACATCATATCATGCTCAATCATTTAATCATAGCATCTGTATAAAATAACATCATAACAAAATATTAAACATTCAATCACCCAATGTGTGTGTGCAGAAGACCTTATTGCCCCTCCGTCCTGGCCGGCTCATCCATCTCGTGCTTATCACCTACATATATATAAGAAAGACGTCAGTAACAAGCGTTACTGGTCCGGAAAATAAAATAACTATAACAAACTGACTATGAGAGCAAACTCTCATCTGAAAGAAATCATCATACTCCACGTGAACACTCTGAAGGGCACTACTGAGGAGCCACTGGGCTGCAGACCCGGTAGCATCCCGAACTTACTGATCTGCTGTTGTACTGTGCTACTCTCAGCACTTCTTTTTCAGTACTTCTCGTGAAACTTTATCCTAAGCCCTCTCCTTACCTCCATATTTCTCCTGGCCTTGAGCACGAAGGCCGAGTACTCTCAGGCAGTCGCCTTTAGTACCCTTTGAACCACAAGTCCGGACATGCGCTGTACTAAACAGTACCCGTAAACCTCCACGTTCTCCGGGTGTGAGGAACTCAAACGCGGAGTTGTCAGGATCCCTCGGGAATGGAACAGTCCGCTGGCACTAATCCAGAGCCCGCTTTGACTGTCACGGCATCCTCTGCATGGTACGTGCAGTCGGTTTCTTCATCTCTCGTCTCACTGAAAACTCGATAAAACTATATATATAGGCCTGGGAAGGGATTCATATAATAGGCCCGAAGGCAGCTTGTGGTGGATCTTGTTTTCGAAATCATCCTCGAGGGATCTCATCCTCGAGGGGTTATTAATCCGGAAAATATTCGGTTAAATGACCCGAGTTAAGTGGGATCCAATAAAACACCACTTAACCCGTCCTGCAATTAATAACATAAACATACAATAGAAAAGCGTAAAACAAGACGAGTCCTAAACGGACCTGGTAGAAGCTCCAAGCGTGTCATCGCGCCTAGGCGGCAAGCTCCTACTCCGTACCTACACATCAAAACTAAATACTAACGCCCGCTAACTAAATGATGCATCAAATCCGACATGACCCTCACACCATAATACCAACATTAACCATAACAATCAATATTTATAAATGTAAAAATAATTCCAACTTATCCTATTAACACCTATTTTATTACATTTCCTAAGTTACGTTGTACTCGATTATCATACTCAAATTTACTTTACTTCATTAGCTCATTTAACCTTCATTCCCTGTTAATCACATCATGCACATGTTTACTTCATTCATAATCTTAACATTCATCATAATAATTAATCAACCCTAGCATGCTGTGCTAACAATCATCAAACTTTAACTTATAAATTCGGAGGTAATTATACCTCACGTCGTTGGCGATCGACGACGCCTAGGGTTCCGTCGCGCGTCTCGGAGCTCAAATTCGGCGCTCATCGGCGTCCGAAGCTCGATCGGGCTCCACTGGGTGAGCCCCGCGGAAGATCCGGTGAATTCCAGAAATTCCAATTTTCCGGCGGTTTTCCGGCAGCTACGGGCGGTTTTCCGGCGACTTCCGGTGGTTTTCCGGCAACAATCGTCGCGCGGCGTCTACTAGCTGGATAGGGGTCATGTAGGGTACCATCGGAACCGGCTCGGCAAGCCCAACTCATCTATGACCTCAGCGTGGCCAATGGAGGCGGCGGCTCGCCGGAAAACGGCAAAACAGAGCCGGCGGCGATGGGTCGCTAGATCCGGCCGGCCACGGTGGCGGCGGCCTCCGTTCCAGTTGGGAAAGGTAGCTGGAAGGCTGAGGGTGCTGAGGCGACCGACCGATCGCGGCAGCGCTGGTCGCCGGCGGCGGGATTGGCGATGGAAACGCAACGCGACCGCGGCGTCGCAGCGTGGTTTCCTCGCGTCGCGGCGGTCCGATGGGGGCCGGACCTGGTCGGGGCGGCAAGGCGACGTCGTGGTCGGGCTGGGCGGCGTCGATCGGCGGCCAGGCGGCGTCGGCCGTGGCGGTGGCGGCGCGCGAACAGGGCGGCGCGGCGAGGGTTTGGGCGTGGGGAAAAAAGGTCGGGGTGATAACTTAGTTGGGTGGCAAACTCGTAAATAATACTTGACTCGTCTCCGGCTCGAGTCAAGTATCATAACTAACTCGTATTAAATCCTAAAAAAATTCATTAAAATCGGGAAAAATCCCGTAAAATCAAACAACACCACAACATTATAATGATATGCCCTATGACTAACAACCCACCCAAACTACCCGAACGCGTCCTAACGCGGTAAACGGCCTAACACTAATTCTACGATCCACTAATAATAAAGAAAAAAATGACTGGCATACTCTTATATATCTGATAACTCATTCTGTTCTGCTGTGTTCATGACGTTATCATCATATACTTGGGTACGCATGACCCTCTTAGCTCATACACGCGACTGGCATCGGCTCAGTACACGTGTTCTGAAACTGACTCGACTCGAAAATAAAGGTCGAACCGACCGGTTCTGAATATAAAACCCTGACTCGAATCATGAGTTTTACAGCAACGCTCGCCGGCGATGGAATCGCCGACGTGAACTAACCGCTATGCAGGCGATGCGGGTGTCGCCGCGGTTGGAAGGCGGCCGGATTTGGCCGGGGGACACCGCAATGGCATGGCAAGTCTGGGCGGCGATGATTGATGGCGGCCGGAGACGATTGCCGGCGGTGGCTAGAGGGCGGCTGCTGTCAGGAACAGAGCATGCAGGAGAAGAAGAAGGAAAAAATTACCTTGGGTGGCAAACTTGTAAATAATGCTTGACTCGACACAGCTCGAGTTAAATAATAATACCAACTCGTAAATAACACCTGACTCGATACCGACTTGGGTTAAAAATAATTCGAACTCGTAATAAATCTTTAAAAATAATTATTTTAATGGGTTAAAGTTACTAAATTGATTAATTATTGGACGAAGTCGACATGGACATAAGTAATAAAAATACGGTAATGATAAACGGTCGATAATTAATCAGCGTAATACAAGCGATTAAATTAAATCAGACGGTTATAAGTAATTAATAAAATAAAGATTTTACCTTTACCTTATTAAATTTAATAATAGGTAAATAAAGTGATTATTTTAATAACAAGTAAGTAATATAGAAAATGAGTTATTAAACTATAGTCGGATAGCAATCACTAGCGTCGAACCTAAAGAGAATAATGAAAATAAATAAAGTTTAAAACTTTTTTGAGTTGAATAATTTAAAATAATTGTATTAATAATATTTTTTGAATAATATAAATTATTTTAAATAATTTAATCGATCAACTTAATTAATTTAATTGCTATAAATAATAGTAGAGATTAAAAATTATAACCGTAAACTAAATCATCAAGATCAGGGTTAAGTAATTATCATCGCAAAGGAAAATTAAATACTTGTTGATTAGTAATAATTATTTTATCCATTGTTAAGTATTAATTGTGATTTAGATAATTAATTTAAAATGTGAAGTAGTACTTAAATGATTATGTCACAGGAATAATTAATTACCTCACTAGATTTGTTGATAATTTAATATTTAATATTTTTGGAAATGATATATATATTAGATATTTAGTTGCATGCATTCCTACTCGAATAAAATTATACTTATGTATAATTTTATATTCTCGTTTAGATTAGGATCATTGGTCGCAGCTGCAAGTTCGAAATATCCAGGTCCGTATAATCATTTAAAATGTTGTACTTTCCCTTGTTGGCAGCCCTGGTCGGCCTGAGCCCAGATTCGACCACCATGCACTATAACGCAATCGGGGTCAAGGAATTGACTCAGTCCGACACGGGGCCGCACCTTTAAAATTACAATGTGTGTCCGTATAATTATTTGAAATGTTATATTATCCGTATAATTATTTGGAATGTTGTATTGTCCGTATAATTATTTGAAATATTGTATTTTCCCAAATTGGTATAATTATATGAAATTGTGTATTTTTTTCAAACTGGTAGCCTTTGTCGGCACTAATCTCAGAATGAGTTGGGAGACAATTTTCTAATCTCAGAATGAACTGGGAGACCATGACTAACATCAAAATGAATTGGGGGACCACCTAATCTCAGAATGAGCTGGGAGATAATTTTCTAATCTCAGAATGAACTGGGAGACCATGACTAACCTCAAAATGAATTGGGGGACCACCTAATCTCAGAATGAGCTTGGAGAAAATTTTCTAATCTCAGAATGAACTGGGAGTCCATGACTAATCTCAAAATGAATTGGGAGACCAGCTAATCTCAGAATGAGCTGAGAGACAATGTTCTCATCTTAGAATGAACTGGGAGACCATGACTAACCTCAAAATGAATTGGGGGACCATGACTAATCTCAAAATATGTCTTTCTTCTCTTCTCTTTTTCTCTACCCAAGTCCCCCCATTTTGTAATATCCCTCCCAAAAATTATGTTAGTCTCGCATCTAATACCCACCGAGGTACTATCCAATATATTAGTTGATTGAGTGAAATTTCTCATTATGACTTTAATATATTTTTTATGACAATAATTCCCAAATTTGGGGATATTGTAAAACCCCAAAAATAACCTAGTTATTTTATTTTGGGTTTTATAAATCTTATCTTTTGTATTTCCTTATTATATAGTGCATATGTATTTATGGTTAATTTATTATGACCTTTCATTATTTATCTTTTCATTTTCATGCACCAAACTATGTCTATATAAGCACATCCTCCCCATCCCATAAGGGGGAACTGGTGTGAAATAACCACATTTGTGGAAGTTTTTTCAACATGGTCGTTGGCTCCAAAGATTGTCAAAATTGGCTATTGAAGTTGGTTGCATGTCTCGTACCTCAACTATACTTTAAAGCACATATTTTTCTTATATTAAGTTGTTACTAGATTTTTAGTTTGATTAAGTGGTCATGAGTTACCATGTTGGTCATGCACTAACACTTACATGTAAGCGTATGTGTGTTAGTCTGTATGATCCTATTAGAACGAGCATGTTGCCGTCGACTAGATTCTAGTACATGTTTATGGTTATATATGATGCGAGCATGTTACCGTCAACTAGATTCGGTCACATGTATATATTTATGTATGATACAAACATGTTACTTTCGACTAGATTCCAGTAATGTATATGTTTATGTTTGATACGGGCATGTTACTGTCGACTAGATTCCAGTCATATATACGGTTATGTATGATATGGGCATGTTACCATCAACGAGATTCCGATACATGTATAAGACACGTTGTATGCTTCGTTGACTTGTCTGGGCTCCACGTGATGTCATTTTGTGTTCTAACACAATATATATGATTATGTATGTATGTCTGTATGATTTTAGTTGGCTATTGAGTGGTTCCGACTTATGCTTTCGAAATTCGTTTCCATGAAGTTTTTACGATCGTGGTTAAATTAATAGCTTTATGAATTTTTAATAACGCACTGCAGTCTACCACTAGACCAAAAATTTGAAATGCTACAGGTGGTATTAAAGCAAACCCAGTTTCGTATGATATTGATAGTGGTATGTTAAGAGTCATAGAGGAATTTCAAAGACGAAATTTCCTTAAGGTGGGTGAAATGTAATATCCCTCCCAAAAGTTATGTTAGTCTCACATCTAATACCTACTGGAGTACGATCAAATATATTAGGCATTTGGGAAAAATTTCTCGTTATGATGTTAATATATTTTCGAGGACCAAAATTCCCAAATTCGGTATATTGTAAAACCCCAAAAATAACTTGGTTATTTTATTTATGGTTTTATAAATTTTGTCTCTTCGTATTTCGTTATTATGAAGTGTGTATGTATTTATGATTAATTTATTATGACATTTAATCATTTACCTTTTTGTTTTCACGCACCAAACTATGTCTATATAAGTACATCCTCCCCAACTTAGAAGGGGAGCCAGTGTAAAACAACTACTTTTGTTGAAGTTTTTTTCAACATGGTCGTTGGTTCCAAAGTTTGTCAAAATTGGCTATTGAAGTTAGTTGCATGTCGACATACTCATATGTCAACCATATTTTGAAGTGCATATTTTTCTTATATTAAGTTATTACTAGACTTCTAGTTTGATTTAGTGGTCATGATTTACCATGTTGGCCATGCACCAACACTTCTATGCAAGTGTATTTGTGCTTTTTTGTATGATCCTATTAGGATGAGCATGTTACCATCGACTAGATTCCCGTACATGTATATGGTTATGTATGATGCGAGCATGTTACTGTCGACTAGATTCTGGTACGTGCATATATTTATATATGATACGGGCATGTTACCATCATCTAGATTTCGGTACATGTATATGTTTATGTATGAAACAGACATATTACCATCGACTATACTTTGGTACAAGTATATTGTTATATATGATATGGGCATGTTGCCGTTGAGTAGATTATGGTACATATATATGACATGTTGTATGTTCTGTTGAGTTGTCCGGGCTACACATAATGTCATTTTGTGTTATGGCACAATATATATCATTATCTATGTATGTATAATTTTAGTTGGTCATTGAGTGGTTCCATCCTATCCTTTTGAAATCCATCTCCGTGAAGTTTGTATGATAGTGGTTAAATTAATAGCTTTACAAATTTTTAACATTATACTTCGGTCTACCACTAGACCGAAAAATTAGGATGTTACACCTTTCTCCTTCATTGGTTGGATATTTATAGAACTCTATGCTTCCCAATTAGTTCAATGATTTAGGGCTCCCAATCTTCACCTATCTCTTCTTATCTTCTTTTTCTTCTAATCTCCTCCCCATGTTGTAGAGCTACCATGTGTAATTTTAGAAGTCATTGTGTAGGAGAAGGAGGTGGCATGGGGACTCAAACACAAGGAGACATGTCTTGTTTGTTCCCAATCAATATATATATATATATATATATGTATATATATAATCAACCACTATCATAATATCCACACGTTGCATGATCAAAAGTATAATACCCCAAATTTGGCTCACTCATGAACCGAATCGGAATGTTATGGGTCACCTGATTAAGTCGGCTAACCCAGATCTAATCAGAATGGATCTACTCTTTGACCTCTTAAAATGGAAGATAATAATCGTTATGCATGCATGAGATGCAAGAAACCTAGCATGATTCTATGTGATTGACGTGTCACATGCAATTACACTCCAAATTAATCAAGAATGGGAAAATCCATAAATCTTAAAACAAAATGGACAGAGTGTCCTCTGAAAGTACAACGTCAAACAATAGATAATGTAAATATTTATAAAACATTCACACAATAATTTCATTCCAACTACGTGATCAGTTTTGAGTTGACTCTTGACTTAACTATTCATTCACATTCATTATACATTATTGAACTTCGTCTAGACCCATCTGTTCATTCTTCTTAACATTTACATTTTTAGGTTGGGCCTTGATCAACCTTCTAAATATGTTCAAATCAAAACATCATTACTAAAAATGTATCATCATATCATTATTAATAATAGATATCACAACACATAGCCATATTCTGCATTTCATCGCAACATCTTAACTAAAAAATGTTTTATTATCAGAAAGATGTGTGTGCACAAGACTCCTTCATCCAAGATATCGTTGTTCCTCCATCTATGCTGGCATATTAGACTCCTACTCATTAATTATATATATAATAGAAAATCGTTAGTAGTAAGTGTTACTAGTCCAAAAATGACTACATCAAACTGGCTAATAAGAGCTGACTCTTATTTTGAAGAGAACCATATACATCTTTTGTTGAACTCTCATAAGGGCATTTGCTGGGGAGCCATTGGGCCTTAGACCCAATAGCATCATCAACTGACTCGTTTGTTGATGCCTCTCGACATTTTCTTATGTTTCTTTTCTGCCCTTGGGACTACCAGTATATCTTAAGCCCTCTCATTTCCTCCATAAATCTCCTCGCCCTGAGCACAAAGGCCGAATGTTCTCAAGCGGTTGCCTTCAATAGCCTTTTAACTACATATCTAAATGTGTGTTGTGCTAAATAGTACCCATAAACCTTCATATTTCTCTAAGTGTGAGGAAACTAAAACTGCGGAGTTGTCAGGATCCCTCAGGAATGGAGCAACCCTCTCACTAATCTAGATAAGATTGTGATTGATATGCACACACGCTCATGGTACTTGCAAGTCGGTTTTACCATCTCTCATCTCATGAAAAACTTGATAAAATCATATATAAGCCTGGGAAGGGATTTAATATCATAGGCCTGAAGTCAGATTGGCGTGGATTTTGTTTTCAAAAATATACTAGAAGGATCTCATCTTCAAGGGTTATTAATTCAGAAAATAGTCGTCTAAATGACCCATACTAAATGGCTTTTAATAAAATACTACTTAACACATCCTACAGCAATAAAGCCAACCACAATAGAGTAAAGTAAAAGAATAGGGAGCGAGTCCTAAACGGACCTGTAGAAGCTCCGAGTGAGACCACATGCCTAGGGGCGAGCTCCTACTTGGCACCTACACATACAAACTACACACCAACGCCCATGATAGCTATATGATGCATAAATGAATTGGATGCATGAAAATCATTACAAAATTATGAATATTATAATAACTAGCATCCATATCAAGCAATCAACAAAGGAATTAAATTAATAATTAACAATTCAAAAATCTTTGTGTCATTACTTCCAACTAGGTGACTACATCACAATTCCTGAACTTATCATCATTGCGCATCAATCCTCATTAAATTAGATTAGTAACCCTAATGATAATTAATTAGCTCAATAATCCTACTTATGACAATTTACCCTTAACTAAGTTTACTAACCCTAATTATGCTATTCCACATCCAATTTCTATTATGAATTAACTTCCTAATCACTAGTAATTAACTGATGTAGTTATAATATTAATACACAATTATTACAATTTCTAACATCATCCCTATCATAATTAATTTCATAATCAATTAATTCAAATTATCATTAATCATTATCAATTCTTAATTGCATGAAAAAATTATTAATTAATAGATAATCATCAAAATTTCAAAATTAACATATTAACAAAAACATAAAAATTCTAAATTATGAATGATATGCATAATGATTAAACTAAATTTAAAAATCTAAAATTTGAGCAGCGAACCGTGTCTCACTCTAATTCAGCATAAAATCGGCAACGACGACAACAGCGACCACAACTACCGACGATGCTTAGCGGTTGCTGCACAACTAGGAGGGGGCTAGAGCTAGGGCTAGGTGTTCTAGCCAGGCCCAATGGCCGAAAATTAGCCAGCATTGGGTGCTGCCAACAACCAAAAATTAGGGAAGGAAAAAGAGCGAGCTAGGCAAGGGCAAGGGAAGGGAAAGGAAAGTTCAGTTGGGGACGACCTAGCTGGCATCTAGGTAGGCAACGACGACGAGCTGCTAGCGGCGAGGGAGGTGGCAGTGAATAGAAACGGGCAAATACGGGCAGTGGCTAAAAGAGGTAGGGAAAGAGGAAGAAGGGGGCTGGGATTACGGCAGCACAACCTGCCAGCCGGCCGGTGGCAGTGCTACCTGCGGTGAGGTTGCCAGCAGTGGTGCATCGAAATAGGGGCAAGGGTCGTGGTCGGTCATCGAGGAACAAAACAGGGTAAAAGGGTGTTAGGGTTTGGTGCAGGGGTAGTTTTGTAAATAAAACTTGACTCGCTCCTGACACGAGTAAATAATAATAAATAAATTCCAAAAATATAAAATAAATTATGATAGATTACCATAAAATAAAATAATCAAGTCCTAACTCAAATGATATGCTCTAAGCTTGGTAACCCACTTAAAAATAATAACTAACATGTCCTAACATGATAAATGACTTAATTCTAATTCTACAATCTACTAAAAATAAGAAAAACAAATTGGGCATACTCTCATATACTATGATATTTCATTTTGCTCTGCATTACTGACATTATCATCATATACTTGGGTACACATGCCTCATGACTCATAACACACGACCGATCTCGATTCAACACGCATGTTTTGAAACTGATTTGACTGAAAATAATGTCAAATCGACCAATTCTGACTATAAAACCCTAACTCGAGTTGCGGGTTTTACAAAAAGTGTGCTTATAATTTGAAGGGCAATTCTAGTTTCTCATACGGGCTGCTCGCATTGGGATTCTCCATCACACACTTCTTTTGCCTTACACCCCTCTCCCTTTCCTATTTGATTGTGTTGGTAGAGCTATGCAAACAGGCCGCAAGCGAGCAACCCGTTAGTGACATTATCATTGCTCTAATTACCACGAAGGTTAGAAATGATGGGGAGAAATGACAGTCAATGTGTTTAATTGAAAAATAATATAGATTTAAGTGGGATTTGGATCCTCCAGGGAGTGACGTCGATGGAGATACCGTGCTTCTCCACCGTGAAGCGACAGTGGAGACGCTAGCGTCACTCCTGAGAGGAGCCAAAAATTTTCTATAGATTTTATATATTTTATGAAAAAATTTTCTTTCAGATTTCCTAGGTATGAAAGAAATTCTTACTTAGAAATAACCCATGATCACTAAAATCTATGGGGCTTTTATTACATACATGGTCTTTAGAGTCTATATATATTACTTTTTTAAGGCCAATTACTCATAATTTTTAAGAGTTTTATATTTTTATGCTTAACCTAAAATGAACCTTCATTTGTAAGAAAACAAAGTCATTTGCGATCATGGAAATCATATGGGCTTCAATATTGTCAAATTAAATCATGATATTCCAAAGTTGAAAAGGTTAGGTTTATCCCACATCAGTCATTGATGATGTTGGTGAGTTATATATAGGCTAATGAAAAAGCCTTATTCCTTGAGTTAATTTTTGGATTAAAAAGCCCGTGATACCTATTGTAAGTCCCTTTAGGGGCCTAAAGGCCCAACAGTAATATCAGATCTTAGTTGAGGGCTTAAAGGGCCCAAGAAAAACCAACATGAAAGGCTGACACCCCCATGGACGAATGATGATGAATCAATTCCCTAAGTTGCATTTCTTTGGACGCATCCAACCACTACCATCTAATAACTTGGGTACAACACGTTTAAATGTCTTTAAAGCATTTTTCTATCAGATTATACAAAGATAAGAGGTATAATTCAGCATTTTCTATTTACAATTATTCGTATAGACACGCCCAAAATTCATGCTAAACGACGTAAAAGAGGAATTACAAATAATAATGCACGGCAACTAACGATTTTGTAACAATAAGAATTGGCCTTGGGGATGAACAAAAGAAAAAAAGGAAAATCCATTTTGAAAATATGAGAGAACATATAAATGAACAACTTGATCATAATGGTCAAGCATTCTTAATTTTCTTTAGTTGCACTTATTATCACACCTAAATATATAAACAAAAAACAAATATTGCAAGCCAAAAACAGAATACTTTAACCGCTAGAGGAAGGGCTTGAACCTTCGACTTTGTGGTTAACAGCCACACGCTATAACCAACTGGCTTATCTGTCAATTATATTTTTATAATATAATTATGATTGCTGTTTATTCACAAATGATAGTTTCTGTATCTCACACGTATCTCTTTGCCTGCATGAGCCAGCATACGTAAAGAGATCTTCAACTAACTTGAAGCCATGCTGTGCACGAGGTGCACTCCATGCGTCTCCCATGCAGCTACGGCAAGAAAAGAAAGCCATTCAGCCGGTTCATTATATAAACTGCCATTCACAACTCTCACTAAAACCACTTATTGCTAGAGAAGAAAAATGGCAGAATACTCTCCAACAATGAGCACCAAACTTGTTACTATTGCACTCTGTCATGTGCTTGTCGTCTATCGCACAAGTTTGGCCATGGCTACAGACCAACCAGCAACTACAAATGCACTGTTGAGGGCCACTGTTGTTCTTACTGGTAAAGAGGGTGTTAGCGGCTCCCTTTTTGGCTCAACAAGCCAATGGTGCGACCCTTTTAATTTCACCTTATATGAATATTTTTCTTACGTTGATATTCCTATTGGGTCGTTTTAATAGTTTATTTTGTTGACATAAAAACTATGTCAGGCCCTACAACTATCACTGGATCGCTCACTGGCTTATCACCAGGTTTACATGGATTTCACGTACACACACTAGGTGACACCAGTGATGGCTGCTTGAACATTGGTATTTACTGTCCAATTCATTAAGTTTTAATATTTCATTTGTGGGTTTTAATTATTAGGAGTTATCAAAAAAATTAATGACTGTACTATAAGATTGAGAATAACAGCAAATGAATGATGATCGTCAAGGGCCAAAAATGTAGGATAATAATCTTCAATCTTGTTAGCAGGGCCTCACTTCAATCCGGCCGGCAAAGACCATGGTGCTCCAGAAGATCAAAATCGCCATGCTGGTGATCTTGGGAATGTCCTGGCCGATGAGAATGGTTATAGTTTTCATCTCATCCTTTGTATATAATGTAGTTTTTGATGTATATATAAAACCTTGCATCAAATATTTACATCAAGAAACGCATTAAATCAATTAGATTGCTTACATAATTCTTATATAACCTTCCAGGCTCCGCAACAGTAAGCATCATGGATGGCCAGGTTCTTCTATCTTCTTCTTCTTCCAAAATAACACAAAAAACAAAAAAAACCTTAATTTAATTATCCTTGTTAATGGGTTTTTTCTGTTAAACATACAACATATATATAAATGAGTACTTCATATGAACTTGTCTGATTACTTTGTTGATCTCTTATCAGATTCCATTGAGTGGACCTGATTCTATAGTGGGAAGGGCAGTTGATGTACATGCGGATCCAGATGATCTTGGGAAGGGTATACATTTGATAAGTAGTTTGATAATTTGTTCATATATAGCTTTTTAGTAAGTATAATGTCATTTATTTGACTTATGTATAATAGTGTATATATAAGTATATTTAATGAGCAAAGCTTCTTATTTCTGTAATATTTAACCTCTTTAGGTGGACTAAGGCTCAGCAAAATCACAGGAAACGCTGGGGAAAGAGTAGCATGCGGTTGGTTGATTGATTACTAGCTTAATCTCATGACCAATTTCTTCATATTGATCACCTTAATTTTATTACCTATGAATTCTTTATTTAAACTGTTAACTACTCTTAATTAATCATTCTTTTTTTCTTTGCCTATAGGAGTGGTGGGCCGTCAAGCTTGATGAACCATGGAGATTGATTGATTAAGATGAATCATATGATAACACCCACTTTTTTTCTTTTCTTTTCTTTTTTGTTCTTAATAAGGATTAATTTTATGGTTTTATTTTTCCAGCATGCATATATACTCCAAAATCAATCTAGTGTGGGCTCTCTAAAAAACTATTATATATCACCATAATAAAAAAATGTTGTGTTGGCCATGATTAATTCAAGAAGTTATTAGTAACACATATATGCTTCTACTTTCTTGGACATATACATCTACTTCTACCTTCTAGATAAAACTATGTTTTTGCCCCCTTCTTCCAATGCTGATACCATTATTGAGTTCAACTAGCCCATGGGCCAAGTTACAAGGCCCAACAATTTTGTTGTCAACACAATGTCTAGTGGAATTCACGTTTTACCAAGCGACTCAATTTACACGGGTGAAAAGTAGAGTCCGATGAAAAGTACAAAAATCAATCAATCAAATTACAACAAATTAAAAAAATAAATCAAATTACCATGATATATCTTCTTATTATTTTCATATATTTTTAAGATCAAAATTGATTATGAAGATATTTAATTACGTTATTTTGTTTTATCATATAATCAATTATAATTATGAGATATATTAGATCAACGCGACATCTTACCTCATAAATGGGAGAATACTCATCATCAATACATACCACCGGTCAATTTTCTTCCCCAGTATATATAGCCAGCGGCTCAATGCCCAATAGAAGGCGAAGATCTTCTGCCGGAATTTCATGTCACGCCCTCCGCGATGTCCACCGATCCATTCTTCTCATGTGGGCAAGTGCTCAAAACTTCAAAGATTTCGGATAAATAATAAAAACAAAGCCATTTTTCTGTTGAATAATGAATTAGTTGATGAGAAGTGTAAATAAAGGATGTACATTGCGGCAGCTTTCTCTGTAATGAGGGTCTGCTGTTGTCTCCTAGTCATTGTCCACACGGTTCATGCGGTTCTATCCATTACTTCATCTCCATTCAAAAAGTGACAAGAATTCATTTGGCCACAATTATTGGGGGCAAGACCTTCCATGCATGTCTTTGTTTCATGGAATAAAGAGACTGGGAAAACATTGACCGGCTTCATGATCATGTATTAGTTTATGCAACAAGGTTGATCAAATTCTTTTTAAGAGTGTTATTAGAGGTCAGAAGACTAGTTTTGGGTTTTGGGCTTTGGATTTTTTTGTTAACTACAAGGAGTGTAGAAGAAAGCTAGTCAATGAAAGGGTGCTAGCACTGCTCAAAAAATAGACCAATGCTTACTACATTTTGACTGAGAAGAATAGGAAACTTTTATCAAAAGACGGCTCCAAGCTTTCACATTAGGAAAGTGATCATAAACGCATTCAATAAAGAGTACTCCAGATTGAGATGTCTTTGTTAAACTTTTCCTTGGTTTGCCAGCATGTTTGCCCGTCTCAAAGTTGTATTATACAGTGTGAGGCTTGTTCATAAATAACACACGTGGAGCTTGTTTTAGATCATTTAAACAAGAAGTTCAAGTGGGCAGCCATAAACAATGGGTTTTATTTACTTGGAAGGGAGCTTTGGCATAGAATTTGATGTTCAACAAGGAATCACACATTCAAAAAAGAGGTCCAAATTACCAGATTAGTAAGAAACCGGAAAAATTCAATAGATATTTATATATGGGACTTGATCATCTCTTGATAGAAAGAAAATTTATCTTTTTTTTTACTGTTTTTCTCTCAGCTGTATTTTTTATGAGCCCCTCCAAATGAGTCTTTGAAGCTCACCAATTGGGATAATTTATAGCCACCAAACAATGCAAAATTGTTAGGTTTATGTTTGTTTCACAAGATAGCACAAAAACACGTGAGATCAAAGAAATATTAACAAAAAATAAGACAAGAACCCACAAAATTGAAAAGGCTCGGTTTTGTGCTTACTCAATAAATACGATTAAGAATCGTTACCATAAATCACTGAAAATTTTATCCGCAAACTTTCCCCTTACGCTAAGCTTCTCCACAACATAATTCCAAAATGTGCCAAGTATAAAAACAGCACATAGAGAAAAATTCGGTAGAGGGTTTACTCCACGAGAAATTTTTAGTCATGCTGCAATAACTACACCCTAATTACCCGGAGTTATTTTTAATTTCGTAGATTAGTTATTTTTACGAAAAATAGGTTATTAAAAACTTCTTGCAATCATCTAACCCGAATCGACCCCACCTAATTACCACTAAAACAGTGAGATAAATGACCTTTCTCTTCACCTTTGAAGGCATCCATGCAAGTACCCGCAAATTATCTTTAAGAATCGAAAGTTCTAAGAACTACAAAATGCATCAAAATGATTTAAATCCTTACAAAATATACAATTAGGGATGCTAGCACATTAAAAACGGTTAAACCAATTCTTCCAAGAACCAACCCAATTATTCTACACACCCATTGTGTTTCTTCATTTTGAGTCGATCTAAAAGATAACTAAAGTTATCGAAGATAAGCTTCCATTAACCTACAATAATCAAGTGGCAACTCTGTGTACACCGAGATACATGTGTGACACCGACACCCTTTAGACCTTAACATATATGTTATAAAAACTATACAGAACGAGCCACAGCCGGCTAACTAATGCTTGCCAAGATGGACTGGACGTCACAAAATCAATCAATCAAGTAAGACATTGAAAAATTGGCGACCCCATGGAGTCCAATCCAAGGGGGTGTCTCTTTTTCGGTGGTTTGGCGTCCAATTCAAGACAGCTTTGTGTTGGGTATCTAGAAGAGGCATTGTAACACGTATTGCTTCTTTACTTGGTCTTATTTTGGATTGTGTGGATCATGTTAAAGTTGATGAACGAGGAGTTCAGCGTATTTATAATGTTTGCGATTGGGGACTTGTTAACCTAGGACACTTAATCTTCCAATCCCTTATGTTTTGGGATACAAATTTCAAATTCTTTTTCTCAAAGAATAGCTAAATGATAATTCAATTGTTAATATGGATAAATAGTTTGTTAAAATTGTGATTACACATTTAACGAACATATTGTTTTATTTTTAAATTTTTATAATCGTTACTCATATTTATACTTGATGCCTCTAATTTCACGTCTAAATATTTTTTACATTATAAATCATAGCAATAGTAAAAATAAGCTTGTTCGTTTGTTCACGATGGACAGATGCAATTGATTTCTGGAGTGGTCATGAACTGATCACAACCACTCTAGGGTAAGAAAATAACTTTGATGAATCTGTCATGGTAATGCATCTCTTTCGTCGAGGGATTTGTTCTACTCAAGTCTATGCTATCCACAATATGGTCAGGGCAAGGGTGCAAATTGTTGCATTAGTCCCTCCAAGAGGCCGATAATATACTTGCCCATTTTAATTCCACTTGGAAAGATGCTGTTCCTTTTAACCTCTCAAATTGTCAAATGTTTACAACTTGTAAGTTGTCGATATCACGGCTTACAATTTGTGCCCTCCCAATGGTTTGAAGGATCAATCTTTTTCTTCACCAAATGTAGCCATTTATTCTCAAAATTTAAGAAGGAAAATTTTATTCTGTTAAGTTATATTTTTATACGTAATTATGAAAACATTATAATCAGATGCAACATTTGTGCCCTTCGTAATGCCTCAATTGGAACACAACACTCCAAGAGTGTACAACAACACTAATCATATAATTTTTTATGGTTTATCAACAAGAAAAATAATCAGCTATAAGGTCTTACAACTAATATTAGTTGTCAGACCCAGTCAACTACTAGATATGCATATATATTATAGCACCTATTTATTACTAAAATTTTTAAACTATCATTAGAATTTCATGTCTAAATAAATGGCAATCGTGAGCTGAAGTGTGTAAATATTTTTTAGATTTTGTAGTAGTTATGCAAAATTATGATTTTATGTTTGAATAAGTGAGCTATGCCTGTTACTAAATTGTGTGACAGTAGTTAAACACCGCTAGTAATTGGACGAGACTACCCAATTACTCATGAAGTGTTGTTGAACGTGTGATAACGGATGCTATACTTTTAATTCCAGCAAAACAGGATAACAACAGTACTGGTGATCTAGATTGTAAATTTGTCACTTGGATGCCACTTGCTATGAATACATTTTTACCAATGAAAGTGGACAACAAGGAGTACTTCAAGGAAGAAATTTACTAGTGACTAGGACTATATGATGATCATCATATCACCAATTACAAAACCTAGATGTTCAAGGCTTCAAGCTTACTCATACAAATAGGAAATGTACTCAAACGTTGCGTCCCAATATCCCCCATCACAAGTATTAGCACTTTTACCCTTCACAAATAATAACTCGGTGAAACAAGTACCTTCATGCCGGGGCTACATAAATAATGCAATTTGCTATGTGACAGACAATACTTGTTAGGGTTTCCCTCTTTTTTAGTCAGGGTTTTACTCTTGCTTAGTGCTAAAACAATAGTAAAAGCTCGACCTCAATTAATTAATCTATGATAGACTATTTCACCAGGGAAAAATTAAGGTGATCAAGTTATACCTCGTGTGGCTTACATGAGCTATACATCTAGTTTGGACCTATTTTTTTTAGGTACTATATAACGAGGTTTATATGCATAAAAAATAGAGTGTACGAAGAGGATGATGATAAATTCTTATCTTCTTTTTTACATCAATATAACTTATTTTTAAAATTTTTCAAAAATATATTAATTTAAAAATATTTTAAAATTAATTTTTAGTGTAATTACTTTGATAATTAAAATGAAAGAGATAAAAATATTAGATTGATTTAAAAATTTATACGAAACCTAATTTTTTATTTTATTTGATTTTTTGAGTGATGGGACCCATTAAAACGCTCTTACTCTAAGCTAAATGAGTTGTGTTGCATGTAAGGGTCGTGTCATTGGGACCATGAAAATGTTATCACTGGAGGAGAAAACCCTACTGAGAATAGACAATTTGGACCCTTAATTTTACAAATTTAGTGTAACTGTGCTTAATCAGGCAACGTTTTTTTTAATTAAATGTTATTTGTGGTAATGCATGTGCGCGTCGGAATCTTCTCAATGATTGGCGAATAATTGACTAATGACTTGGATTGAGCACCTTTTCGTCAAACTACAAGAAATTTTGTCTCTTGCATTCTGATTTCTGAGACAAAAATGGTGGGCACCGCGGTCCATGTCAAAAAATTGAAAAACCTAGTACATAAGAAATTATTTAGGCAAAATCCTAAACTTCGTTATTGTAGATCGGGGCTGATTTTTTCACATAGTAATCCTTGTAGGGTTATATTGTTATATACTAGGAAACTATTGGTGGGATTTAAAAAGATTTGAGTCTTAGGTTTCGATTAGCATCAAAGAAAAAAAATTTTAAAAATTAATAATTTGTGTCATAAGCATTAATCTTAAATATTTTATGATAAGATGCAAATAATATTTCACACGGAAGGGCCCTCTTGAAAATTTCATATCTATTATTTTTTAAAAAAAATACAAATAATATGTGGGGTTTTTTGTAACCTAATTTTACATCTCATATTTGCATCACAATTAACTGTTTATAAATTATAATTAGCAAAATTTCATATATGTTAATTTTTTTTCATGCCAACCTACTGAAACCTTATTAAAAATGACTAGCTAGCCATTTACAAAAGTTACAAATTAAATTCGCAACCACACTTACAAGACGTCCAAAAACTTACATGGTATTTGGCTGTGATATAAAATTTTACATACAATCTCAAAAAAATGTTATCAAAAGATCCTTTTGTTATAATTATAAAAAATGGCAGACCTCACCAAATAAAATTTGGCGGTTATAATTATTGAAGCAATTTAAAAAAGAGAGATCAATCCCTCTTTTTTATTTTATAATGTTTTATGAAGGATTTAAAAAAATACCTATATCATTTTATATTTTGCAAATATTTTGTCAAATACTTTTTTAGTTCGTTATTGTTCTTATTTTTTAATAATGAGGCTTAAAACAATGCAACAAACATCCTTTTATTAGAGATCAAATATCCTTTTTTATATAAATTTTTATTTGAGCTCACTTTATCGATGTTGGTACAGCGCAGGGCCATATTTGGCCGTCTCCCTCCACTGGACTAGGCCATTGCCAACCAACGATATTTTCATTAAAAAAAATATATAAAAGGATTAATTTGGACGGTCATTTCTAAAACAAACCTAAAATTTGTTAACTCCCCTTCAAACTAAAGTGCAGGGCTCGTTAAAATTTAAACCTTAGATCATATCCCCTTCTGTTTTTTTAAAAAATTTATTTCGTTGTTCATGGCACACCAATCATAGATTGAAAATTAGGAGAAGAAGGAAAGTGATTCAAAGCCAAGGACAACGTCATCTCTATATCTCTCGGGTTTACGGTTTACCGCAACAAAAAAATGCTTCACGGTTGAAACTGGGTCAGTTGACATCATTGTCTGCCATTGTCACCCGATCACAGGACTATTCCTCCAACAAGATGTAAGATTCCCAAAACAACAGCTTCCTACTTTGTAGACTTCAAGCTACAGGGACATTTTCGCTCGTAATTTTGACTAGAGTCCACGTGAATTTGACTAAATTGGCAACAAGTACACCGTTGGATAAATCAGGCAGTTTTTTAATGTGAACTTCTTTAAAATGGAATCACGTTCACAGGGTAAGGCTAAATATTTCCATGAACACTTGTTCTGAAGTGGCGAATGCACTAGTCACATCTTTCTACTACTCGACTGTCGTAGATCGTTCCATATTTTACCCCGCGGGTAAACCTATTGCGTTGGGGTAGATTTTGTTGGGCTTTCTGCATGGGATACCGAGAAAAGAAATGAGTCATGGGTGGTTCGAAAATTGCTTTGATTTTCTGTTAGTTATAAGTAGGTGTTTAAGAGCGAGCGGAGCCGAATTGCTAATTCCAATCTGCTTGTTTGTTTCCGACTTCAAGTCCAACATTTTAGAGTTAGAATTAGATTTGAGCTAATTTAATTTATAGAGTGATTGCTTGCACCCGGCTGCTAAACACTTTCTCATCGTTTGGCTCTAATATGAGCCGTTCGATCGTATAAACTGTCCAGACTCAATTTACACAACTCGATTTACACAATTTATTTTTATCAAATCAAATGTCACCTCCAAGTGTCGTTGCCTCTACACACGGAAGTAATCGAATCCCAATCAGATTAATATTGCTAATGGATCGGCTCGGCTTGGATTTTGCAAGACCTAGATCCAACCCGGTAATGTTTTTATTACAAATAAAAGTAATTATCATAGCGTATTTAAATTTTTGCATATTTCTACATAAATAAATATATGATAATTTTATTATTGGTTCAGGTATGGGTCAAAGATGTACAATATATATACAATAATATACAAAGGAAAAGTAAATTTTAAAATAAAAAATTAAATAATTTTAAGGCTCGCATCCTTATAAGATCATGTCCATCTTTATAAGATCATGTCCTTTTCATGTTGAATCAGATCGAGTATTCATTTATTAAGACTTGTTGGTAATACTAAGTAAGATCCTGTTGCTTAGGATTGAATTTTGTTAATGGCGACCAAATTTGGCTGAATCTGACTTATTACATGGCCATTTTTATAGCTACATCTAAGAGCCCTATCAAATGGTATATGGCTAGAGGTAATTTACGGTCGAGCAGCCCAAATTGAGCCAAGCCAATAAATATTTCTTGTCTAGGTTGAGGAAACCTATTCTATAATTTAATACAATCTTTATTATAATTTTATGTTAATAAACAATGCAACACAACGATTAATTTGAGTTTTAGAATTCATATATATTTTATACATTTTATGTGTCTTAGCCTTGACAAACTAAAATGAATTTAATTAAAAACAAAATATCAAGAATAATAAATCCCACAAATGCCAAGATAAACTCTGACACCATTCAATGCCTAATGACATTTTTAGGGTTAAAATTGATAATCCCAATGATTTTTACATAATTATATAAAATTAGAATTAGATATATGATGTGTCTAATAAAAATAAGTATGGTGCATAAATAATATATATATATATATATATATATATATTAAATATATAATGCATAAGTAAAAAGTTGATAAAATTTTATTATTTTAATATATTATGACCTATTTTTAATTTTTTAAAAGATACAAATGCAAATAATTATTTTGAAATTAATTTTAATTACAATTACTTTAGTAACTAAGATGAAAAGCTTAAAAATATTAAATTATGTTAAAATTTTATAATTATGTTTATTATTTATTATTTTATTTATTTATATAATTTTGTAATTTCTAGAACTCATTAAATTGTAAATTATAACTAATATAAGTTACACGAGGTATAGCCTAGATATGTTTTCAATATAGAAACTCATATTCAATTAAGTATCTTTAGTATTTTTAACTAATTATCTTTATCACCGTATTTTCACAAATTGACTGTTTATACCTAGCGCGAGTACTATAGTCAATATATATAAAGTATGTTTAATATTTCCAATGCAATTACACGTACCCTCGAGGTCTTCAAGTTGATGAAAACAAAAAAATAAAAAAGAACTCCAAAAATAAAAACAAAAACTTGAAATTATTCGAACCCAAATAATTATTACATTTACTCTAGCAACCTCGTGCCCTCACTCCTCCCTTCCCCCCCCCCACCCCCACCCAGCGCCACAATAGATATATTTTTTTAAAATCAATTTTGATGCACTTTATAAAAAATAAAATATGTCTGATGAATCTAAAGCGGAAGCAGAAAAAAAGTATTGGGCTACTAAAATTATTTTATAACCGGTGGGTTTAAAATATAAATTAATAAATTAAATTATTTTTTTAATTGTAGTTAACTAAAATTAAAATTTTATAATTTATTTTTATTTATAAATAAAAATTTACCTTTAAATATTATATATAAGACCGGGGTTAGTGTTCCAACTCACGTCCGGGTGATCGACAGCATAACCGATGTTTATAATATGGTCTATTATGTAACACAGTACCAAGTTATTTATTACTATTTATAATGATCCCGCATCAGCAAAAGAATTAAATTATTTTTTAAAAAATAATTAATTAAAATTATAGATATTCATTGTGACAGGGTAGTTTCCAATCCTACTACCCTGTTCCATGTCCACCCTTTTATAATCCTAACACCCCCACCCCCCGGCCACCTCTGACCGAAAACCCCCCACCCTGCCACCGCCAACCCAAACCCCGCCGCCGCCATGTCCGCCGCCGCCGCCGCCGGTCGCCGTTGCCGTCGTCCTCGTGCTCAACCTCCTCCTGGCTGCTTCCCCCTCTCCCAGGACGGCCTCTACCTGCAGCAAATCAAGCTCTCCCTCTCCGACCCCGACGGCCGCCTCGCCGCCTGGTCCGACGCCGACGCCACCCCCTGCGCCTGGCCGGGCGTCAAATGCGACTCCGACTCCTTCGTCGTCTCCCTCTCCCTCCGCTCCTCCAACCTCGCCGGCCCCTTCCCCTCTCCCCACCTCCTCTGCCGCCTACCCCGCCTCTCCACCCTCATCCTCTCCGACAACTACCTCAACGGATCCCTCCCCTCCGACCCGCTCCCCTCTCCCTCTGCCGCAACCTCACCCACCTCGACCTCTCCATCAACGAGTTCGTCGGCGCCGTCCCCGCCGCCTTGTCCGCCCTCGTTAACCTTCGCCATCTCGACCTCTCGGCCAACAACTTCTCCGGCGAGCTCCCCCGGGGACTCGCCGGGTTCCCGAACCTCGAACGTATATCGCTCGTGAACAACCTGCTCGACGGGGCCGTCCCGGCGGTGCTCGGCGGGGTCTCCACTCTGCGGGAGCTGAACCTCTCGTACAATCCCTTCGCCGCCGGGGAGATCCCCGCGTCGTTCGGCCGGTTGGAGAACCTCGAGGTGTTGTGGATGGGGAAGTGCAATCTCATCGGCCGGATTCCGGAGAGCTTGGGCGAGCTCCGGCGGCTGCGGAATCTGGACCTGGCGAACAACATGCTCGTCGGGGAGATCCCGGAGAGCCTCGCCGGGATGGCTGCCGTCGTCCAGATCGAGCTGTACAACAACTCGCTCTCCGGCCAGATTCCGGAGGGGTGGGCGAAGGCGGCCAGCCTTCGGCGGTTCGACGCGTCTATGAACGACTTGGAGGGGGAGATCCCGGCGGAGCTCTGCGGGTTGCCGCTGGAGTCTCTCAATTTGTACGAGAACCATTTGGCCGGCGGGTTGCCGGCGGCGATCGCGCTGTCGCCGAACCTTTACGAGCTCCGCCTCTATGGCAACCGCCTCGCCGGACCTATCCCGGCCGAGTTGGGGAAGAACTCGCCGTTGAAGTGGGTGGACCTGTCGACCAACAACTTCACCGGCGAGATTCCGGCCGACATCTGCGGCAAGGGGGCGCTCGAGGAGCTCCTTCTCATCAACAACTACCTCGCCGGCAACGTCCCCGCTGGCCTCGGCCGGTGCCGGAGCTTGGTCCGAGTTCGGCTCTTCAACAACCGACTCTCCGGCGAGATCCCGGTAGGTGTCTGGGGCTTGCCGCACGTCTGGCTGCTCGACCTAGCCGCCAACGGGTTCTCCGGCGGGATCTCCTCGGCCATCTCCAGCGCCTGGAACTTGTCCATCTTGCACCTCCACGACAACCAGTTCGCCGGCTCGATCCCGCCGGAGGTCGGCGCTGTGGAGAAGCTGGTGGAGTTCTTCGCCAGCGGGAACAAGCTCTCTGGCGTCATCCCGCCGGCATTCGGAAGCTTACCTGACCTCGCCACCGTCGACCTCCATAACAACCGGCTCACTGGCGAGTTGCCCTCCAACATCGGGTCGTGGAAGAAGCTCACGAATTTGAACCTCTCCGGAAACCGAATTTCTGGCGAGATCCCGCCGGCGATGGGGTCGTTGCCGGTGCTCAACTACCTCGACCTCTCAACCAACCAACTCACCGGCGTAGTGCCGGTCGAGCTTCAGAATCTGAAGCTCAACATGTTCAATCTGTCGAACAACCTTCTCTCCGGCAAGCTCCCTCCTCTCTTTGCCCATGAAAACTACAAGAACAGCTTCCTCAACAACCGAGGCCTCTGCGGCGATATCTCTGGCCTTTGCCCTGCTTCCGGGCAAGATTCCGGCAAGAATCGCCCCCTCGGATGGCTGTTCAAGTTCATCTATGTGATATCCGGCTTGATTCTTGTCGTCGGCGTTGGAATGTTCTTCTGGAGGTACAGGAACTTCAAGAAGCAGAAAAGTGGGGGTGACAAGTTGAAATGGAGCCTGACTTCGTTTCACAAGCTTGGATTTGGGGAAGACGAGATCTTTGAGTCTCTTGATGAGGATAATGTGGTTGGGAGAGGGTCGTCTGGGAAGGTTTACAAGGTTGTGCTCAGCAATGGCGAGGCGGCGGCGGTGAAGAAACTTTGGGGAGGTTCGAAGGAAGGGCAGGACGAGTATGGGCAGAAGGTTTCTGATGGTAGCTTTGAAGCCGAGGTTCAGACGTTGGGGAAGATCAGACATAAGAATATAGTGAAGTTGTGGTGTGCTTGTACTACAAGGGATTGCAAGCTTCTGGTGTATGAGTATATGTCTAATGGGAGCTTGGGGGACCTGCTTCATGGCACCAAGGGAGGGTTGTTGGATTGGCCTACGAGGTTGAAGATTGCTCTTGATGCGGCCGAGGGGCTTTCTTACCTTCACCATGATTGTGTTCCTCCCATTGTACACAGGGATGTCAAGTCCAATAACATACTTTTGGATGCAGACTATGGGGCGAAGGTGGCTGATTTTGGTGTTGCCAAAATGGTGGAAACGATTGGGAAGAGACCTAAATCGATGTCTAATGTTGCTGGTTCCTGTGGATATATTGCCCCTGGTGAGTATGCACAATTTCTTTTAATTTTGTTGCTAGTTCAACTTTGAACTCTCAGTCACTCCCCCTCCCCTCATCTGATTCCCTTACTGTGTTCAATTTCTTTTGAACTAAGTTTTTAGGTGAGCTTGGAATGCCTCAATTTCTTTCCTTATTGCTTGGCTTTGTCAATGTCCTTTGAAATAGTCTGATGCGTAGCTCAGTTTTTTGGGATTTTGTCACTTCCATTTACTGATGTGATTGTCATTTGTGGTAGCAGAGTATGCATATACACTAAGAGTGAATGAAAAGAGTGATATATACAGCTTTGGAGTGGTCATCTTAGAGCTTCTAACTGGGAGACTCCCTGTAGATCCCGAGTACGGTGAGAAGGATCTGGTGAAATGGGTCTGTTCTACAATGGAGCAGAAAGATGTCGAGCATGTTCTCGACACCAGGCTTGATTCCTCCTACAAGGAGCAGATGTGCAGTGTATTGAAAATTGGCCTTCTCTGCACAAGTCCACTTCCTATCAACCGACCTTCCATGAGAAGAGTGGTGAAGATGTTGATAGAGGCTGGCTTCAGCAGCAGTCAGAAACCGGTAGGGAAGGATGGAAGGCTAACACCATACTACCATGAAGACACATCGGATCAAGGCAGCATTGTTTAGAAATCGAAGCTTGGCCAATGTTTTTACCTGGAGGCCAAGATTATCAATCTCTGTTATCGATCATTGCAGTTTGATTAGTTCTATGGAGGGGTGGAGGTGAAGGATTTTCATATCGTCTTGATGTGGAAGTTCTTGGCCTAAGCCAGGTGGCTTTAGTTTGCACATGCTTAGATGTGTCGTCCAAAGGAAGACTTCTTAAAGAACCAGAACCTATATTTAGAGGGATAGGAAATCTTTGATTCTGTGTTTTCTTCTCTGCATAGAAGACTTCTCAAAACCCAGAATCTATATTTAGGTGAAAAGGGTTATGTTGGTGTATCCATCTCCAATTAGCGAGTTACCTAGCTGTTCCAGTTCTCTTGCTATCCCCTGTTGTACTAATTTATATTTTCCCATAGTATATATATGGAAGCAAGTTAAGTTCATAAATTCCTCTTTGTAACATTTCAATGCTCGTTTTTTGTTGTGGATCGGCTTTTTCTTTGGGCTATCAAATCAAGCTTTCTTGAATCCTTGAAGAGCTGTGGTTTTTGAAAGTTCATCTGGCGCATCAGTTATTGAGGTAGCTGATGCCCATTCATATCTGCGGGTCCTCTGTAACATCTCCCTTCTCTGTACATTTATTCATGGGGGACCTATACCATCTGAAAGTTGCCAGTACTTTATTTGACTTGAGGAGCAGGTTATTTGGACTCTGCAACCAGATTCTCTTCTACCAGACGAAATGCGTAATTCGAAAGCTCCAATGCAAGGTTTCATGGCGTGCAAGTTTGAACTTTTCTAACTATGTTGGAAGATCCTGTGGGCAAGCATGAAAACCCACATGTAGTTCATTTGCAGAATTGAAGGGCAAACATATGTACTTGTAGTCCTTGTAATGCGGTGGTTGCTTTGGGTAGATGATAGAATTGATGGCATGCCGTTGTGCAGCACGGCTCCGTATTTCGAAAGGTCCAATGCAAGGTTTCATGGCGGGCAGTTTTGAACTGTTCTAACTATGTTGGAAGATCCTGTGGGCAAGCATGAAAGCCCTTATGTAGTTCATTAGCAGAATTGAAGGGCAAACATATGTACTTGTAGTCCTTGTAATGTGGTGGTTGCTTTGTGTAGATGATAGAATTGATGGCATGCCATTATGCAGCACGGCTCTCAGAAGGCTTTCTTGAAATGTTAGTACAGTGCGAACACAATGGGGAAGGCCATGTCATTGGTAGTTAGAAACATGCAACGAATCGTATCAAACAACCAAAAATTGGTGCTGGATTTTCCCAACTTCGTTTATACAACAAGACACTTGTTCAAGTACAGGCTTTCGTTTTTAAACGACAATAGGAAAATGGATATAAGTAATTCAGAATATATGCTAAGAAGCGTCTAAAAATGATGGTCGTCATGATCTGGATGTTGCTAATGCTCAGGTTTCTTGCCTTGCTTTGCGGAGCAACACCTGCTAACCACCCTAACTTAACTTGGTTCTAATAGAGTGAAAAATTTAAAACAATGTAGTCAAAACAAGTAGTAAAGTAGGATGAAGTGTAGTATAGTAATGTGTTCAACAGAAAACAGAAACTGCTCAGAGTTTATCAATGTACTTGAGAAGATGATCTATATTAGAATGTTCTTTTCTTTTGAAATAATGATTATGTAGTACATGCAGGCTCATTGGAAAGTCCGAAAGAAAGTTCGAGATAAGATAACCTAACAACATTTAGATTTTGAATTTTGGGCTAATTATCATTGATCTTTTTCTTATATTTGATTTGTTGAATCCCAATTTTCTTTTTTCAAGTTTACCCAATTCTTTCAATCAGGTAATTATTGGTTTCATTTATATTTTTCTGTCTTTTTTTTCGTGCAGGTTTTGTGTTTGTTGTTTATTGTTTTTACCAATTGTTTAATGCACATATATGGATGTATAGGTAATAGTTAGAATCATATTTAGAAATCGATGACTTTTCTTAAAAAGTTATGTATGTATATGAAGCTTCCCATTTGGAAATTAAAAGACCAAGAGAAATCAGAGCTAATTAATTACTTCCAAGAAAGGCCTTGTCTAATTTTTATGCATGTATCCAAAACACGTGTCAATCTACTCAAAATATCACCCCTTCAATTCCTCCAATATTCTTGGATATTGACACGCGCGTGTGTCTATATATATATATATAAAGTCTTTCTTATCACGCTAATGCATTGCAAGTTCAATTATTTACATTGATTCTGTACACAATTACACACTTAAGCTTCTCACCAGCTCAATCCCCAACTGCCATAGCAAATTTTCTTAAAGATATCAAATCAAACCATGAACTCAGAGAAACATGAATATTGCATGGAGTTGGAAGGAGGAGACTGCTCATCGCTACCATTGACAACACCATTGCTAGCAGTGCTCAACCTCTTGGATGGTGGTGGGAACAGCTGCATGTAATCCTCAAGCTCTCCACCTACAGAGTAGATTCTCTTTGGAGACTCTATCACCTGCAGGTTATTATTATTAATGAAGGGAGAAACTGAGAAGAACTGACCAGTGCCAAGATTTTCTTGTGCGAATAAGGAAGAAATGGTATTGGTACTTGGTGCTTCCCTGCAGGTTACATGGAAAGATGGTGCTCCCTTCCTGGGTTGAATGCGGATTTTGGAGGACTGGGCGAAAACTTGCTTAGAATCTGTATTTTGCTCAATGGAGTAATTCTTGGCTCTGATATCAAACAGTTTGCCAAGAAATTGGTCATCAAAAGAGTGAGGAGCCTCTGGTGATTCGTTGTTTTTTTGATCTCCACTTTGTAATGGCATGCTGCTCTTTTGCCGGATTCGGCAAAGTACCCAATCATCCAGCTGAAAAAATAAGAGATTTGGCATTGTTCGTCGATAATCGTCATCATCATCTGCCCTAATGCAGCTAGACACAAGGTTTATGTGCCATTAATTTGAGATATTATTTCCCAATTTCAATTGGTGACATAGAATATCAAAGAAAAAATGAGATTAGTATTCCCTTTAATTCCCTAGTAGTGAGTCATTTTATTTCTTCCAAGCTATTATGTATAGTAACTCTTTATAGAAGTGATAATGAGATGAAGCTTAATTTTTTTAAGCTTTTACCGTCTTTTGGAAACAAAAAACTTTTGACGTTATTATGATATTATACGTATATATATATATATATCATATCATATCATATAGTTAATTCAATCAATTAATAGGTAAATATAATGATGTTAATTGCCAATACATAATAATAAAATTCATAATTTTTGAGTTTCATTATGACTATAAATTAATCTCCATGCCAAGCTCTTTAGAAGAATACGGCAATTTATTGACTTATAATTGTTAGACTCCTTCAAAGTTCAAATATTATTTACTTATACTTCAGATTTAAACAATATTTAAAAGTAAATACAATTATGCATATATATACACTTTTTCCATACTAATTTCGCATTAAAAATATATATAACCAACTGATCTGGGTCTAGCTTGGACTCAACTTTATTGCTAGTCGAGTGAAATCTAAATCAATCTTAATTAATTCTTGAGCCATAAATTATAGATTATCATTTAATATTGCAAAGCTACCTAGAAATAAAAAATAATAATATAATTGGCTTTATGACTTTATAAGTAGAGATGACTATTGGCAAATTAACTGAGACCAATAAGTTATATATATATATATATATATATATACATAGTTCGCATAAAAATTGAGTAAATGAAAAACTCACAAAAAAAGAAAGAGAGAAAGATGGCTTACTCGCATGGATCCTCTAAGTTTTGGAGGGCTTGAGGAGTTGTCAAGAAGTCTATACTCATGCATCGCCCAGTCGGTCTTTACGCCCTTGGGAGGGCGACCACTGTAGAAGACTAAGGCCTTCTTCACTCCCAAGCACATACTCCCACCTACTGCAAGTATTGGTTTGTCTGTTCCGGTGGCTTTCCAATAACCTGATGCTGCTGCTCTGTTGGGTCTTGCTCCATTTGGATACTTTCTATCTCTTGGGCTAAAGAAGAACCACTCATTCTCTCCAAAGAAAGCTTTTCCTGCAAACAAACTCATTTATGTTCGGAAGTCTTTACAACAGTACTAGCTATTTTGATTGCAGATATTTCTATAGCCAATTCCTGTTTTCAGTTTCCTAAATCGAATTTATAATGTGACTTGCTGTCTAATTTCATGTTTGTGTCCATGGGATCCTCTCGAGTCAACGAGTCAAGTAATATAAGTTGTTTAAACATTATGATCTTTCTGATATAATTATTTAGCTAAATCAACATGTAGTACTGTTAGTCAAACATTTATCAAATTCAAATCTTAGAATAGAAATAAATCTATTTATTTCACACTATTTTTTATCTTTGCAATGTTATTATATATCATTCTAAGTAACTTGAGACTCAGATTTAACTCGGTAGGCTGTGGAGTGGATTTGACTCAAAGTTGACTTTGAATTATATATAATAAAATTTCAAACTAACAATGAAAAAAATATCAAATTATGAGATATTATTCTCTCTGATATTTAAAATTGATAAATACATGATTTGTGTTACTTTAAACTATTTATTTAACTAAACTAAATAAAAAATAATATAGTTTTAAAACATTTTTTTACTTAATTTGGGAGAGACTCAAGGATAATCAGAAAGTCAATCATAAAATCTATTAAAGTGGAGTTGTTCACAAAGTTTAATTTGGGAAGCAATGAAGTGGAGTCGACTTGGATGGTTTTTGGAATAAAAAAAACACTTAAAACTAAGGTTAACATGAATTGACTTTGAGATTCATTACATAGCCGATTCAATCGAGTCTGAGTTCAAATTTCGGCATGGATCTTATTAGGAGAGGTTTTTAATTCCAACAATTGAACAACAATAATTATTATAAAATGTGTTGTATTGCATTTCATAAAGCCAAAGAACAACAATAAGGTTGCGACGTGGAAGCTACGTACTGCATGCATGGTTTATAATTGTAACAATTTACCATTTGTACATGCACGTTTACACACCTACGTAATTTGCATGGATTTACACCAGATCAAGAGAATTGCATCTTTCAAGAAGGCTAATTAAGCGACGGGAAGTTGTTCGAAGTAGTATAAGAGTTGCATGGTGTATGAATTATATGTATAGTACTCGCATCATATATCATCCTTCAAGTTAGTTATTAAGATTGATAACAAATCTAAAAACTCACTACATCAAATTTGATTAAAGATTAGGTGTTTTTTCTGATCTTTGATGATCACTAATTAAAGATAATTAAGGTAAAGCAAGTGGAGAAAAGAGAAGGCACCAGGTAATTCCCATGGATTAAACTTGTAGATATCGATCTCTGCAATGATGGACACCACAGAAGAGTGAGAAGAGGTGACCTTTTGCCTAAGGTAGTGAACAATCAACTCTTGATCTGTTGGGTGGAATCTGAAACCTGGAAGCAAGTCAGGATTGTTGCATATATTTAAAACCTCCATCGAAGAGCAACGTCTAGCTATAGCCAGGTAATAGAATTATCCTTGCACTATATAATATGCCAATACTTTGTTTCCTTTCCTCTCAAAAGTTTGAGGGAAGAGGAGCTGGAGATTGGCTGTGTAATCTTGTAGAGACCACCAACTCCTTGCTCTTATAGTTATCCTGTTCATTGTCGCCTTGTCTGATCAATTTCTAACCAATTCCTACATGATATGACTCATTATATTATATATTGATCATGATCATTCTAAGGTGATATTCACAGATATACTTGTTTGGTACCATGCTTTCGAAAATATTTTATGGCTTTTATACATGGAATATTTATTTTTGAACGCCAATATCGGTGTTAAACATGAAATTTTACTGTACCATCTGTTTCAAAATATTTACAGTACTTAGTTACCCTAGTGCGTTTGTTGTACTACCTAAATTATAATTTTCGTGTATGAAGCTATAGATATGACTACCCTGTCGATAAAATTAATGAGTATGAAGAGATGGTGGTGAAAGTAAACATCAAGAGCCAAGGTTTCCACGAGAGCAATGGATTTTTTCGGGAACCTATACATGATATTCACCTATATACACAGCTCTTATAGCTTATAATATCACATATGAATGATACCATTCAAATATGAAAGACCACTTTCAATGCTCATATTATAGTGATATTAATATTTATTTACAAGAGAGAAGACTCTAGCTAATTGCAATACTTATTTAGTTCTTGGGTATTATTGTTTTATGTTAATAGAAATAATGATAGAAGCCAATAACCATATAAATTACACAGTTTCCTTAGTTGATCTGCGACAACATATGACAAAAGAATTAACAATTTACCAATTCAAAGTACTCTTTTGGATAGAGATATTTGGTTTCTTTTCATCCATCAGCAGCCTATGATTAATTCAATCAAGGTGAGTTATTATTTTTTCTACTTGGGCATGGCCGTATGTGTGTGGAGGCCACTGCTATGATCGATCAGTTCCGAATATATTCCATAGTTTGAAAGTAGTAGTGTTTGGGAGGAAGAACAAGAAAAGACAATGCTATAAACAAAAGAAGAAGAGACGAGAAATGTTGCGGTGCCAACCTTGCAATTTTGGTGTTAGAAAAGATGGTTGAGAAGGTGACAGGAAATGTTGTGTATGGGAATGTCATTTTCTACGTTCTTCGGCGGCATCGAAAGAATGGCCCAGCTAAAGACAGCACCATTCCTATGAGGATAAGCAAAGCATATAAACTTTTGGATTAAAAAAATTTGATAATATAAAGTCAATTTTAGACGATGAAACTAAATATAACTGTATCTTATAAGTGTTCATATATATTATGAGAATTATCATCAATCAATCTATTGATCATCTTTCATATTGTTGGCATCTTTTCAAGGCTATTGGGCCAATTTAACATTGAAACCTTCATGGGCGAAAGTGGTGATAAATGCTTCTTGTGTGTGCTTTGGAAACCAAACATTGCCTCCTTGGATTCAGATCAGTAGGATCTATCAATTATGGAGGAGCCGAACTTGTGTCTGCCCTCTGTGGACGTACATGGGGATGCATTGAGCACTGACCGTTGATGATCAGTGCTCCATGAATCCCCATATGCGTCCGTAGTCTGTGGATACAATAACAAGTAGTTCATTAGGAGCTATATATACATATCAACGAGGGAAACACTAAGGCGAGTTATTCCTTATATATAGTTTATACAAAATATACCTCTAATTTGAACATTTTTTCTGGGTCTCGTATAATAAAATTTATATATATATGAAAAATAATGTATATAAATAGCATGTTGATAAATTTTTATCTTTTTTTTAAGGATCAATATAACCTATTCTTAGGTGGGATCTACTAAATTACTCTAAATAGAAGTTGAAGTTCATGTAAGCACATGTATATATGGCCCTGTCCAAAGATAGAAAGACTCAATTCTATAGCACCAACAAATATTGTTATTATGTCCCTCTGAGATGCTATGTTTGTCGTTGTGTCAAGTTGTAAAAATTATAGTTTCCACTTCCCAATACTTCTATATAAATGATTACTTTGTAGTTATACACCCCAATAGAACAAGTTTAAATGAGAAAAAAAATATTATTGGAATGCAAAAAAAGTTAGTTACGAAATTTGCAACGGTGCGTTTGAAGTTTAGTGATGAAATTTTGTCAATGTAGCTTTGTTAATTTTCTTGTTCTACTATTCAAACAAATTGCTCTGCCTTCTTTTTTAAAGCAAATCTTATAAAATTGCTCTTCTTTTTCATCCTCGTCATCAAGGGGTTTCTTAAACACCAAGCAACAAGGTCTATTTCATACATGGGATAAAATAATTAATTAAGGCATCTATATTAAAAAAATTCAATCAATGTTCTTGTTATGTATTGAATGGGCACAAACACGAGCATGTTTCTGCTTATCGGGTCTGATAACCCATATCTTTATCCTTCTCTTACTTTTGGTGAATTTTGGAGTAGGTCATGACGACTTCTACAACATGGGGAAGACATAAGAAGAAAAAAAAGATAAAAAAGAGAGTTGGTGAAGATCTTAAGGTATAAAATACAGACCTAACTGGGGAAGATAAGAGTTTGAAAACTCTGTATAAACACATAGCTATGATGGCGAATAGGGAGGCCTAGCGTTGCTATTAAGAGAAGAAGAAAAGAAGTAGCCAAAGAAGAAAGAAGGAAAGGAAGAAGGAAGGGGAGAAGCCCCTCATTGAAGATCTATCTCTGATAACCCCCAAGCCTACCAGATCAAAGTTTGGAGTGCCTTTGACACAACCTAGCCAGAAAAGCCCACCTTCGCTAAAATAGGTTCGAGAAGGGGCTCGGCGGAGTTGTGAAGTGCCATCAAGCTGCCCTCTTTCTGGCATTTATTCAATCGATCCAAGCTATCACCAGCCACATCACAACCTTCATTGAGTTCCCCTCACAGCTGGGAATAAAACCCATTTGAATATCACCATTGGAGAAGCCCTCCATCGCGATATCATCTTCAAGAAGTGGCTCACCGGAACAACGTAGTAGCAAAAAACAACAACAAGCCACCAAATTTGGGCCCTCCGTCTAAACAGCCTAGGCCGCTGCCGCCCACACCAACAATTCCATCTGACTATCCTTAGCACCGAGAATAAAACCCATCTGAGAGCCATCGCTAGAGAAGACCTCCGTCGCCTGAAAAGTCACCCAAAATAGGTCCGCTAGAGCAATGCAAAAGCAACACGAGGACAACTTCTCAGACTTTGTCCGGCCGATCAATCGATCGCCCTTATCTCTGGGTACAAGCGCAAATTGAGTAAAGCTGAAGTAAGCCGCCACCTTCGCTAGGAAATGGTGGCAGAGCTCGGTCGAAAACCAGTTCCTCCAGAAATTTCCACCTTCACTATTGCTTGCCGGCACCACCATAGTTTGTTGGACCACCTCCTAGCATCTCACAAGTTGAAGATCTACTGATCTAGGCGATCATCACCGGCATCACCCACCTGAAATGTTGTTGTAGGAAGCACCAAACCCGGCATTGCACAGTCGCCATAGTCGGGTTGGTTGGGCCCGTTTGCTATTGATCTAGTCAGCAAGTTCGTTCATGTTTGTGACCTGAGAAGTAACTCAATGAACTTTCGCTTAAGACTTGGACCCATGACCGCGATCCAGAATGAAATTGGTGCAGTGTACACCACCTACAACCCGGTGCATCAAGAAACTTCTAGAAGCCTGTGCACGCCACCCGATCTGGTCCAACATTTTTCTATTTTGAACCAACCCGAAACAGTTCGATTTAGCCTATCATCACTCCGTAAATAATTTGAAGGCCTTTATAATCTTGGATTGAGATGAAACTTGCTACCCCACCATTTTTGAATATTTTGGATGCAACAGTGAACTTATTTTGAAGATTTGAAGACTAGAAAGAGTCAAACTAGGGCATTGGAGTCAAAGTATCAAAGACAAATTTATTTAAAGGCGACAAAATTCACTATTTTGTGTAAAGTATAAAATCAAAGAAGAAATAGTGGATTGTGAGTACCAATCTCACCATAGATTGACTTAGGGATTTGAATTGAACCCTAAAGAACCACGTAAAAATCTTAGGTATTTATTCACCATAATCGACATTTTATTTTCTGCTCACACAAATTCTTTGCGCGATAAGGGCATCTTTGGTTCTACCAAACCCACTCATTCAACCCGAAGAGAAAACTTAATCGTAATACGTGAAGGCGGCAATCTCGCGCCCAAACATACTTTGGCAACTCCACTGGAGACCAGCTAGTAGGTAGCAGTGCTGTTTGAAGATGTTTGTGCAAGCAACAAGAAAGGGCTCCAGAGACAAGAAATGTGACATGACAAAGAAGTGGTAGTGAAGATGATCCATCCACATCTACTCAAGGATGACAAAGTCACTTTGAAACAAATATGGAAGTAAGCCAGCATGTAGCGGGAAATGTGCATGAAAGAATCCAATAGCTTGAAGCAGTGTTGAACGAAGGAAATGAAAGAGGAATTACTCCAAGCAGAAGCATGCTGATACGAGAAGAATGCAACCAAAGTCCATAAACAAATGAAGAAATGAATCAATTGTTAGAAACCTGACAAGTGCTTTTGACAGCAACAAATCAGCTAAATGGAGGACAAGTACAGAATCAAGCTATTGAAGAAAAATTTTGCCAAAGTGAAGAGCAGATGCAACGAATTGAGGATATGATGCAATAAGTGCTCGCCTAGATGCAATGGGCTAGTGTTGCAGCCGGGAGCTCATTGAGACGAGAAGACGACTATCCCACATAACGTCTAATAATGGACCAACCCCTGGGGGCCAAACATATATCTTCAATCTTTGCAAATCTGATTCTATGAACCTCAACCTCAGCTACAAAAATAATTGCCACAACATTGAGGGATCAAGCCAACATCCCTCATGAAATTATCAATTTTCTTTGATTTCAGGTAGTGAGTTCATCCACCAAGCATCTACAACATCAACTTCACCGCCTAAATAGATTTGGATACAACACAACTAGCTATAGCAACCAAGTAGGAGTGAGCCTTGTCTGCTTCCTCACTCTGCGTGGTTTCCACAACCATCATACTACTAGTCCCCATACCCGTACTAGTGGTATGGCCCTGCATGCAGCAACCATCTTCTATGGTGTTCTCACTGTCAATCGCAAGCACTGTGCCCATCCCAACGGTCCTACCAACAAGTCAAACTCCAGCTCCTATTACAATTTTGCCAGCAAACTAGCTACAAGCCCAATTACCAACTATGCTAGTAATGCCAATGTCATACTCATACTATGAAGAGTTGAAAGCAGAAATAGATGCACAAGTTGCACTTATCACTGCTCTGATTAGAAAGAAAGACAAAGAATCAATTAAAGTGACAAAGCGTCTTTGCCCCTTAGCTGATGAAGTCTCCCCAAAACTTTTCTTGAGAAATACAAGCATCCTACCTTTACAATGTTTGATGGAGATGACAACCCTGAAGATCACATCACAATCTTTGAGATCGAGTGTGGAGAAATCTTGACAAATGAAAAGCTAAAGTTACAATAATCCCAACATCTCTCAATGGTAATGCACGAAGATGGTTCAACAACTGCCCACCCGAATCAATTAGTTCATGGGAGGAACTTGCCAAGTAGTTTACTGCCCACTTTCAGTTAATGGATATTAGAATAAAGATAGAGCATTTAAAGCAATATCAGAAAGAGTCGGGTGAAGAATTTGCTACATATGTGAAAAAATTCAAAAGTTTGTCATCTTAGATGAAGGAGACTCCAGACATCAAAGAGCTTATGAAGGTTTGTTCAATAAATGCTGGATCAGCCACATGGTTCCTAAGTGGTGCACAATATAATACATTTGAAGAACTCTTTGAAAGAGTGTTGATATATAAGAAACTCAATAGAATTTTGGCTTCAACAAAGAATGAAGGAGTCTCAAGCAATGCAATCACCGAGCTTAGTCACATGGAAAATGAGTGGGAAATGAAGATGAAAAATGAAAGTGAAAATCCAAGAGATAAGCCTGAGAGCCTGACAACATTGTGAATGGAGAAATATAGAAGATTACTCCTTTAACATTAGAGATATTGAGAGATGGTTCGATGTGTTGAAGAGCAAAAGAAAGATCAAGCCATGTACTCCAAAAATCTGCCAAAACTAGAAGATAAGAAGGAAAACTTTTGTTGATTTTACCAAAGGTTAGGTCATTCAACAGTGAGATGTCAAAACTTGATAGAAAAGATCTAAGAGTTGATTGACAAAGGTGACATCAAGTACAAAGTTCTAAGTGCCAATGTGATGACAAAGAGCCACTCATCTTCACCAATGAAGTCTCATAAAAGAAAAGAGAAAAAGGAGAGGAAATGAATGTCTAAATGGTTAAAATCAAAGACATGGAGGTATCACCTGCTTCCACCAAAGGAGTGAAGAAAGTATGTTCTGCACCTCTATCGATTCAAAAGTTTGACGTTCAAGCTGGTCAAAGAGCAAGACTTTGCAAAGGAAAGGCGCTGAATAAAGAAAAGATGGAAACCCAGTTTGTTGTCCAAACAACTTCAACTCAAGAGGAAGTCAACTTGAAGAATGCAATACAACTTGTAAAAATAAGACTTTGCCTAATGTGCAGCTACGGTGGAAAGATAGTGATCCAAGGAAGGAATCAGCATTACATTGGAAGAGACACAAGTCTTGTCGCCCGAATCTCAAGTATATTTTACACCATCAACCCTTTTATGATCAAGTGCCAGTTACCAGGTGAAAGTTTGAAGTACTTTATTACAATCGCCAATAATGAAGACTAGGCGAATGTACTCAAAGAGCAAGAGGAGTTTAACACAAACACAAGATCAACTCCTCGCCTTCACATCTTTGTGTTACCAAAGACATCAAAATTGCCATCCAACTTGACATTGGACAAGAAGTTGGGGGCTTCAATCAAAATCTCTACTGCTAAAAGTGTTAAAAGAAAAGTGGAAAACAACTTAACAAATAGTAGGAGGCATCACAAAAGAACAAGGTGGCCTAGAGACTATGGAAGGAAAAGACAACACTATGTGAGCTTGTTGCCAAAGAAGTTTGATGCTCTGAAGAAGAAGCTACAGATGAAAGTAGAGACAAATCTGTCATTTTTCAATTGTCACCCAAATCTACAAAGTAGAAGGAAAGAAGTTTGGATTTGGAGACCACGTTTGTTGACTAAAGAAGCCAATCCCTTAGATCATGATAATGGGTAGTTACCACACAATGACCTAGGAGGGGTCATCCCACATTGAGAGGAATATATTACTATGCAAAAAAAGGTGATAAAAAAAAGATCAAAAGAGAGAGAGAGAGAGAGAGAGAGAGAGAGAGAGTTGAAAAAATGTAAATTGTATTTCGCTTATTCTTCTTCTAAACTTGTGAAAAATCGGCGAGGGGGCTGATGAATAGGCACAAACATGAACATGTTTACTCGTGCTGGGTCTGATAACCCATATCCATATCCTTTTCCTAACATTGGTGAATTTTGGAATGGGTCATGATGGTTTCCACTACATGGTGAAGAGATAAGAAGAAAACGAGGATACAAAGAGAGTTGGTGAAGATCTTAGGTCATAAAACATAGACCTAACTGGGGAAGATAAGAGTTTAAAAACTCTATATAAACATACATCTATGATGGCAAATGAGGGGGCTCGACGTTACTGCTAAGAGAAAAAGAAAAGAATCAGTTAGAGAAGAAAGAAGCAAGAAAGGAAGAAGGAAGGGGAGGAGGCCCTCGCTGGCGATCTATCTCGGGTGACTCCCAAGCCCATTAGATTAGAGTTTGGAGTGTCTAGACACAACCCGGCCAGAGAAGCCCATCGTCATAGGAAAAGCTTCAAGAAGTGGCTGGCCAGAGTTGTGAAGCGTTATCAAGCAGCCTTCTTTTCAGCCTTCATTCGGTTGATCCAAGACATCACCGGCCACACCATTTGAGAACCACCGTCGGAGAAGCCCTCTATCACCATAAAATCTTCAAGAAGCAGCTCGCCGAGCAATGTGATAGCAGAAAACAGTAACAAGCGACAAAAATTGGGCCCTCCGTCCGACCAGCCTAGCCCGCCGCTGCCCACACCGACAATTCCTTCTGACTCTCCTCAACACCAAGAACAAAACCCATTCGAAAGCCATTGCCGGAGAAGACCCTCGTCGCCGGAAAAGTCACCCTAAAGAGGTCAGCCGGAGCAGTACAAAAGCAGCAGGAGGCCAACTTCTTAGACTCCGTCTGGCCGATCACCGCTGCCAAAGGATAGGCTACAGCCTCCAATCGATTGCCCTAGTCTCTGGGTACAAACCCAAATCGAGTAAAGCTGAAGTAAGTTGCCACCTTTACCAGAAAACAACAACAGAGCTCGGCCAAAAACCAGTTCCGCCGGAACTTTCCACCATCACTGCCACTCGCCGGAGCCGCTACAGATCGTCGGACCAACTCCTAGTGTCTCACTAGTCGGAGATCTATCAATATGGGTGATCGCCACCAGCCTTAGCCACCAAAACGCAGTCGTTAAAGCCACCAAACGTGCATTGCACTGTCACCGTAGTTGGGTCGGTCGAGCCCATTTGTTATTGATTGTGTTCGCAATTTCGTTCATGTTCACGACTTGAGAACCCGACAAATTGATCTCCTAAGACTCGGACCCGTGACTACGTCCGTATATTCGCCGCGACTACGTTCGTATATCCGCCCGCAACCCAAATTGAAATTGGCGCAGCATGCCCCACCATAGTTGCAAAAATCGGAATCAGACATTGAATTGGATTGGAAGGGAGTCATTGAATCTGACCAATTCATCAAAAATTGGACAAGAATTAGTTTACTTGAATCGGTCAAAATTGGTAAGTTATTAGTTATAGAATATATCATTTTAACCCTCCCCACCTACATCGTCACCCACCCCTGTTGACGCTGGCCCTCACCCCATCTTTCCCCTGCCACCCTCCTGAATTGACTTAAATCAGCCGATTCACAAACTGATTATTACCACGACTAATTTACATGTTTTTTTGAAGCGGAATCCTTCCGATCTAATTTAAATTGGCCGATTCCACTCCCAATGGTCGATTTTTGCAACCATGTGCACCGCCACCTACATCCTAGTGCACCCATAAATCTTTAGATTAGAAGCATGCGCATGCCACTTGGTTTGGACCAGCATTTTTTTTATTTGAACCAACCCGAAACAGTTTGGTTCAACCTATTATCATTCCGAAAATAATTTTAAGGCCTTCCCAATCTTAGATTGAAACGAAACTTGCTACCCCATTATTTTTGGACACTTTGGACACAATGGTGAAGTTTTTTTGAAGATTTGAACACTAAAAAGAGTCAAGCCAGGGCATTTGAGTCAAATTTATCAAAGATAAATTTATTTAAAGGCGACACAATTTACTATTTTGTGTAAAGTGTAAAATCAAAGAAGAAATAGTGGATTTTGAGTGCTAATATCACTATGGACTGACTTAGAGATTTGATTTTAACCCTACAGAATCAAGTAAAAATTGTAGGTATTTATTCATCGAACTGGACGTTTTATTTTATGCTCACAAGATTCCTTTGCGCTCCAAGGGCGCCTTTGGTCCCACCGAACCCACTCTGTGAGATCCCTCAACTTAGTCCCACATCTAATACTTATTGGGATAAAATCATGTTTATATGTGAGAATGGACTATAGATCTTTAACTTAATTAATTACTTTTAAAAAGATGACTTAGCCCATTAGTTTGCACAAATGATATCAGAATAACCTAGTTCCGTGTTAGATGGTAGGCGGGACTAAAGATGCTGGCTAAAATGATATCAGAATAACCTAGTTCCGTGTTAGATGGTAGGCAGGACTAAGGATGTTGGTTAAGGCTGCCGGTCATGGGCCACAGAAAGACGTGTGCTGAGGCTAGCAACGGGCCGGGTGTAAGAACTTTGGGGATGAAGTTTCCTAAGGTGGGTGGATTGAGGTTAGCAACGGGTGAGTGTAGGAACTTTGGGGATGAAATTTCCTAAGGTGGGTGGATTGTGAGATCTTTTAACTTAATCATACATTTAATAACTTCTATATTTAATACTTATTGAGATAAGATCTTGTTTATAAGTGAGAATAGACTATAGATCTTTAACTTGGTTAACTATTTTTAAAGAGATGACTTAGTCCATTAGTTTGTATTTTGGGCCGAGTGCCCATTAGTTTGTACTTTGGGTCGGGTTCTATTAATTTGTATTTTGGGCCGGGTCGTTACACGTTCATTCTGAAGAGACTGAATTGTAATTCCCAGGGGCGGCAATCATGTCCCGAACTTGTTTTACAAAATCAAAGTCTGCCCAATCCATATTAGGTCATGTATCTTCCTTCTTTGGGAAATTGTCTCTTCTCAACTAATCAGATATGTACATGCTCAGTACGTGGACATTGTTAGGCCATCACGATTGGCTAAATCAACTAATTAGAATTTCTTGTCATTATCCATTCACATTAAAAAAGAACTGACTTCGACTATTGAGTAGACATTGTTATATAAACAAATCGTGAATGATTAATTAGGATAAGACCATTCATAGTTATAATAATCTCAAGAATATGATGTATCTTTTTTCTTTAAAAAAGCTGGGTTCTACCTTATCATCAAAACATTGCCCTTGGCAATAACAAATAGCTAGTTGCATGCATGGGGTAGGAGATGATTTTGATTAGCATTGACAATGTTAAACAACTACTTTATGGCTTCATGCACTGAATGAGCTTACTAGGGATATAAATATATTTCTTAATTGAATTTTGTTGTATATTATATTCAAACTCTGATAGATAATATTGTTTCCTTGATCTGTTGAAGTTCATGAATGTGTTCGTTGGTTCCGATATTTTCCAGTGTAAAGTGATGCTCAAATATTGAACAGCTCGGTGCATGGCTGGTACTCACAACATGGCAACTTTAACTGGATGGATACAAATTAAGGCTGTATTTATAATTTTTTTCTATACAAAAAAATGATTAGTTGTAAATACAAATCTTCATATTTTTGCTCTAAAACCAAATTCGTGCAAAATTATGAATTGGTTAAGGCTTATTATTCATATTTAAATCATTGTTAGTACACTAGTGGAAACCAAGTTTTTTGTCATAGATATTCGATGACAAAATAATTTGTCACCGAATAATCACCAAAATTTTGGTATCATCTTTTTCAAATTAACACCAAATTGTCCCTGAATAATTCGGTGATAATTTAATTAATCTCCAAATAGACATCATTTTTTGGTGTTAAAATTGACGACACAAAAAATTAGTTACAGAGAAGTTGTCATTTTTTTAAAAATTAGTTACCAAATATTTTGGTGACAATTTAATTAGTCACCGAATAGACACTGATTTTGTGGCAACAAATTTCAAAATTTCTTTAAAGAATTAGTGCGATCACACACACGCCTTTTGGCATGTGCACATGCACACGAGGCCAGACTGCGTGTGATGCACCCACTTAATTGCCTCATGAATGGCCACGTGTTCCGAATGCAGCCACGCGGCCGTATTGCCCCCCGCATGGCTGACAACTGCACTTGATCGCCCTGCCACCGCATCCAATAGGCGCCCTTCCAACCAATGCAGCGTCCAACCCCCACGCAGCCCTCTGCCGCTCCCAACCGTTGCCCTCGTGCCAAACTCTGCCCCCTAGAAACTACGTTGTGGCCGTGCATCTTAGTGGCGCCACCACCATTGTGTCTCCCCCGCTTCCTGTGAACACCGCCCCACGGCCAGCACGCCTGTTGCCACTCGGCCTTGTTACAATCACCTCGTGATCTCCCCCTCCTATGACTGTCACCCCTCGCCACCGTGATCGCTCCTCAGATGAGCCCCACCATGTGCCACAGAGGTAGGGGTGGGCATCAGTCGGATAGATGTCACACAAGCTGTTGTCCGCGTCTGTTCGAAATTTCATCGCACAAAATTTATCTGACCGAATCATTGTCCGAATTGTCCGTCAGGCCCAAACAATGTCTGTGGACCGTCTGAAATCAAAATCTTACCCTAATGACACTGTTCACAAAGAGCCTTCATTTCCACCGCCACCGCTTGTGACCGCCCTCAGCTGTGTGGCCCACTCTGTGAGTACCCCCTCTACCGCCACCATAGACCCCCTCCACCGCCCTGTGTGTCGCCTACGGACACTCTGTCGTTCTACACACTGCCTGCGGACCTCATCCGCCCTGCGCATTGCCTGCAAACCCTCAACAGCCCTACGCATCGCCTACGTACCCCCTCCACTGCTGCTGGCAGACCACCTCTGTTGCCTTGTGCGCATCTTTGTAGGCGGATGCACAAATTTTATCTCTTCCATCTTTTTTTTTTTTTTGAGGATTTATGTTATGCTATTTGGATTTTAAAGGTCACAGCTATGAAATATTGATATTTGACGATGCAATCTGCAAAAAGATAGAGACTTTTGAGTATATGGTACTGTGCACTAGATTTGTTTTAAAATTATAGCTGGTTGGATATATTTTTAAATTTTTAACTGGTTAGATCTCTTCTGGGTAATTTATTGTGAGTTTAGGTGTTAGATATATCTGTTTTCCAAACTACATTTGATGTCCTCTGTTTTTTGTCAAGAAGTACATTCATTCTCTCTATTTATGACTATACTCACCCTTTTTTTTGTGAGATCGATCCTCTACAATATTTGTAAAGGTTGTTATATTTAAGTGGATTTAAATTAAAGTATTATGGTACTTTTTTTGTTTAAAGCTAATTTTAATAAATTAATTAATATTTATTATGTTTGATTTTATTAGAGTATATTGGTTGTTTATTTTAAACAAATTAGTTGGTGGTTGATTGATGCTTAAGGTATTAGATATAAAATATTAGATATTTGGTCGGTCGTTTAGTCACACAAAAAAATATTCATATTTGATTTTTTAATTCGGTCAAATTTAATCGATCAAATTCGATCAAATATAATTTGGATTAGGACAGGAATTTGGCATCCGCGCCAACCCCTACACACTGTGTTGGCCTGCCCACCCACGTGGACACACCATTCCAATTTTTTAAATTTTTATTTGTAAAATTTGTTACTAAACTGTTAAAAATTATTTTGCCACTCGGCCTGATTTTGGATATGGGTTGTAACGGACAGGTGTGGACACGACTTAGGTGCCTAGCTCTATGTCTATTAGTTTAAAAATTGTTCACCTCTATCCACGTTGACTTAGACATCTTTTACCAATGTCTATGTCTATCGACTCTGGATAAATGGTTTAACGGACCGACTAGTGCACTACAAAATAAAGAAGTAAATAAATAAATAAATATATATATATATATAAACTATAATTAATATAGTTTTTTATAAGTTAAAATTTTTTATTTGGAATAATTTAGTAAGTCTCACCACTCAAAATTTATATAAATAAATATAAATTAAATAATAAGAGTATTTATAAAATTTTAAAATAATTTAATACTTTTAACCCTTTTATTTTATTTATGAAAATAACCCCTTTTTTATACACGCAAATTTCATTATATGGGACCTATTAAAAAAATTTTAATTTGATGTGTAGCTCAAATAAATTATATAAAGTGTAGATCAAAGTAATTTTCTCTTTTTTATAACTATAAAATCATAAATTATAAATGAAATTTCTATACATTCACATTGACTTGATCAATGGGACTTCCACATATAATCAATTGTTAACCTAAGTAAATCATCTAAAACGTGGGAGTGATATTTATAATTATTAAGAAATAGAGGCTAATCTTTGACAACTTATTATAAGCATGCTCTTTTTCATTAATTATTAACGGATATAGACAATAGCTTATCGCCATGTCTAATTATCATATAGTCATGTCTATATCCATACAGCTCTTTGAAAATATGCATTAATTTGTAACAGACATGAGTATAAACATATTAATGGAAAACATTACCGCATCTAATTTTGGCTACGTGCACACCCTATTTTTGTTAGTGGGAGGTTTCAAGTTCAATTAATTATAAACCTTTTGAGACGAATAATTTTAATAGAATAAATCACGCCCGACAACACACTTTCTTGCCCAAACAAAGTATTAAAATTTATTTAGGAAAACAAGTACTAAAATTTAGCAGATATTTATGTGCACTTTTAATTGGGCTTTTAACATACTCGATAAATAGGTTAACATTAATATAATTATTTTATAAAAAATCAAATGATAAATAATAATTTTTTTCTAAAATTTAGGGTGAATCTACTGTAATATGTCAAGTCGTGCAATCCCACGTGGGGCTTTATAGTGAAAGGTAAGGGACGGCTGGCATTGTTCCCTCCGTTTAGACATCTCTTGTCAATCATAGTCATCAACAGTACTTCACACAGGCATTCTTAATTTTGACCTTGGGACACGTTTTACCGAAAAAAACTGTTCAAAAACGCTGAAATAAGGATAAAAATATTTATAAAAAAAGAAAAAAATTTTCAAAAGGAAGGATTAACCTTCAGTATTGTTGAATTTGAAACTAGAAGTAAGAGGAAGAAGAGGAGAGACACCAAGCATGACATGTGTCATAGCCGGGTTTGTGGTTTTTACTAAACCCGAGATGTCTTTTGACACTGGTGCAACTAAATTTGACCAAATAAGATTTTAATCTTATTTTCAAATTTATTTAATGACTTTCTAGGACAATAACATGCTTTACTATTATGAACAAGGTTAGAAAATAGTTTTCTACCGGTTCTTTGGTCGGGGATAAAAATTTTCTTCTCATTATGAGTGATTCAAACGGTTATTAAATCAAACTAAATTGATTTAAAGTTGAGAGGGAAAAGAAGAACTTTGTAATTATATTTTAAAGAAGAACTTTGTAATTATTTTTTAAAGAAGAACTTTGTAATTATTTTTTAAAGAGGAACTTTGTAATCATTTTTAAACTTTTATGATAAAAATTATTCCTTTTAGTAAATTTTTGTGATATTCTTCCAATTAGTTTTATATCTATTATTTATTAAGCAAGATCTTGTATATTATTGAGGATATACTTAATGATCTTCAACTTTAGTTGAGCACTTCTAAAAAAATAATTTAGCCTATAAATTTATACTTGGACCAAGTCATTACCATTATGTAGTATTTATCATCCATTATAATTTTGGATGTTTTTTATTTTATTATTCTTTATCTTTATTTGCAATTATATTACATCTTTCTCCCAATTTTGCTCTATGTGCCCCTAGATGAGACCCATATCCCAAATAAGTATTTTGTCTCTCTAAAAAATAATGTGTGGTGGCATCAATTTTGTACCGATCAAATGAAGCTTGATTTGGTTGGTAACAATTGAGCACCATGTGATTAGACCTTGCTATAGTTTTAACTCAGAAAATAATTATGTTATTTTATCTTGAAATAAATCTTAAATATTTTTAAATATTATTAATTTAAATTAATTTAATAATATTTATGAATTGTTTCAAATAAACTTTATTTATTATATTTTTATATTTTGTTATTATGAAGTGTGTATGTATTTATGACTAATTTATTATGACATTTTATTATTTACCTTTTCATTTTTAAATGCCAAACTATGTTTATATAAACATATCCTCCCCAACCCATAAGATGAGAATTTGTGTGAAACAACCACCTTTATTGAATTTTTCATCAACATTGTCATTGGTTTTGAAGTTTGTCGAAATTTGTCATTGAAGTTAGTTATACGTCGACATGCCCGTACGTTGACTATACTTTAAAGTGTATATTTTCTTATATTAAATTGTTACTAGACTTTTGGTTAGATTTAGTAGTCATGGGTAACCACGTTGACCTATGTGTGAACATTTATATGTATATGTGAACATTTATATGTATATGTATGTGTCTTTTTATATGATCCTAGTAGTAGTAAGTTATAATGTGAACATGTTATCGCCAACTAGATTTTCGTACACGTTTAATTATGTTATTGTTGACTAAATTCTAGTATATGTTTATGATAATGTTATCATCGACTAAATTCCGGTACATGTTTATGATTATATATGATACGAACATGTTATCAGATCAGCAGTTGGAATAGACAACTTGGGCGGGTCATATATAACTGGCCATTTACATGGGCGGTGCCACCCACAGCTCCGACTTATGTGTTAGGAGAGGTAGAGCGGCCATATATGATTGCCACCACTTGGTATGGCCAAAATTAGTGACGAGGCTATTATTATTATTATTATTTTCTTTTTAAAAAACCCAATACTAGGAATTTGTCTATATTTTTTAAAAAATTTCGCTTAATCTTATAAATAAGTTACTCCGTATAACTTTTTTTCATGGATTTCTTATTTTAGGTCAAAAAATCTGCATGTTTATGCTTGCTTAAACTGGGATCTAAATACTCTTTTGACAAGGAATACTAGATTAAATTACTTAGAGATTAGTGTTGACGTATTTTTTGAAATAGGGAAAATGTTGCAAAAGTTTTTGAAATAATAAACTTGGAACACTCTTTTACTACCTAAATGTGGTTTTTTTCATGGTAAATAACTTTTATGGATGATTAACAATGTAATTGTTGATAATTAATGGGCATTATTACATTCAGTTAAATTTTATTTCAAATACATAATAAAACACATTTACGTTAATGGTATAAATTCTAACTTTGGCTAACTATTTTTAAAGAGACGACTTACGGCCAAGTCGTTACATTTACTATAACATATCCAAAGTAGAAATTCTATTTATTTATCTATAATAAAGAACAACAAAAAAGGTGGTATTTTTTCTTTGACTTGTAAAACATGGTGCTTTGAGGAGCCTAGACGAGAATTTCTATTCTCATGATGTGGTGAAGGAAGAAGGGCAGCGCTAAGCCATATCTTAATACATATATTAACACAAGTCGATCTTGCAAAAAAAAAAGGACCATATATTTCCTCACAAAGTTGGAAGTACAACTTGGATAAACCAAGTATTACTTTATTTCATGTATTAATGCTCGATTCAATCATTCAAGCACCCTTAAACAAATCCTCTTGAAAAACTAATTAAGCATAAAACATGAAGTATGTATTACTCATCCATAAATACATTGGAAGCTAACTCTCAATTAATTTGCTTCATGATCAGTAAATCCACTACTGAAAAAAAAACACAAACAGAGAGAGTACTTCCCAGCATCACGCATGGATTACAGCAAGTTCAACGCAACCTCTATCGTTTTGTGATGGAGACAAATTCAGACCCAGCATGGGGCATCTTTAGGGACCAGTTGATCTCAAGCTTTAGGATGGTGCATTCAAAGATTGGATCCAAAACCAAGCCCTGACCCGCTCATTTTGGACTCTTTTCTACCTTCAATTTCCTCCCGACCCACAATTTTTGGCTCCTTTCCCTCCCAATTTTCCATATGTACAAGAAGCATAGGTTAGCCCCTAGACCCGTAGACCCACAAAGTGGGGCCCTTTCACGTGGAATTCACGTGCTCGTTTGGTCATCTGGGTCCCTCCTCGACTGTCCACACAGTCTCCCTCCCCATAAAAACCAATAACCAATGGCTCCTTATCAAGATATCAATACATTCATCATCGTCGATGTTAATACTATGGCTTTCTCCCAATCTCACGGCCACAAAATACAGTCCAAATGCCAAAAGAAGCGCCTCACTGACGCTCAGGTGAAGCTCCTGGAGGCGAGCTTCGGCCACGACAAGAAGCTCGAGCCGGAGAAGAAGCTTCAGCTCGCCCGGGAGCTGGGTCTAGAGCCAAGGCAGGTCGCTGTGTGGTATCAGAACAAAAAGGCGCGGTGGAAGACCCAGGTACTCAATTATCACTTCTTCTAAAAGCTCAAGTAAATATTAGCATCCTCCAGTAAGGTCAAACTTGATTGATAACATCATATTCAATTATCATTATCGCAAACGCTCGAGTAAACGTTCCGTAATCACTTGATATTCATTTTAATGCCCCTGGGTTGGTTCAAACTTTGGTCAGTTGACATGATAATAATATATTTACTTATCATTTCTCTTAAAAGCTTGAGCTGTTATCATATAATAGCAAAAGAATTTAGGGATAATCTTTTATGTTACTGTATATCAGGCTCTAGAGCAAGACTACCATGATCTCCAACTAAGGCTTGATAATGCTCTGGAGGCAAAAAGGTCACTAGAAGAGGAGGTGAGGGGACTGAAGAAGGAGCTAGAGCAGGCCAAGGAAATGTTGGGAAGAAGAGAGAATCTCTTTGCTAGTTTGTCTACCTCAGGAGGAGGTGATGAAGGGAGCTCTACTATACATCATTATCAGAATGAAGGGAGTTCTTATTGGGAGAACTCAGAGCTCTACTCTGAGCTGACCATGTTTGGTCACTCCATTTCTTGATCATGTTGTTCTGTATCATCCCTTCAATAATGAGTATATAGTTTTGGGAAAATGATATTTTTTTTAATCTATAGATCGTTAAGAAATAGATATGCAAAGAGGATTTTGTGTTAAAAATTTCTCGTGCTCAATATTCATGTGTATATGAAGGAACTAGATCAAATACTTTATCGGGGAAAAAGGAAAAATACTTAATAAATATTACTACAAAAATTTAAGTTTTCTTCACGCCTTAATAAACTTAAAATACAAAATAAAATTGTGACAAAAAGTAGGGTGATGAAAAATAGGGTGACCAAAAATTTTCTACAGTTTTAAGCACAAAAAAGTAAGAAAGTTAATACATATTTATCTAAAAATAGAGATAATTATAAAATTTTCTCTTTCCATGGAAAAAGCATGGTGAAGCATAAAGTTTTTTTAAGGGAAAAAATCATTCTTTTATAGTGTATTGGATGTAACTCATAGCATATATGACCTAAACTCCCGCCATTATACATTTCTCTATCAATGTAGAGTCCAAGATAGCTCACAATTTTCTTTTATCCTATTAATTATTTTGAATAATATATGCAATTATTAATAAGAGTTGCCATGTGTATCCCAATGATTGGATGTATAATTTAAAAAAATCGGGATTCAGATTAGAGTCAACTCGCCGTGAAGTAGAGCCAACTTAAGAGGATTCAAAGTCATTTATGCTAAAATTTCAACTAAATAAATAAAGTGTATAAAATTAGTATGTATTTCTTTCATACTTGAAATTGACAAATATATAATTTACATAATTTTAAAATATTAATTTAGTTATTTTTTTTAAATAAAATGTTTTAATAACTTTTATTATTCAACTAAGGGAGTCAATCATATAATATATCACCAAGAAGTCATAGAGTGAAGTAGACTTGACCAACATTTGAAGTCAAAAAGAAAATTTAAAACTATGATTACAAATTTGAATCGCAAAACTAGTTTCTAGTAAAATGTATAATAATGTTGTTAAAGTAAACCCTTTGTAGTCGGACACTTGCAGTGCTAGCAAACAAATGAAAGGAACAAATGTATGAATATGAATGCAGAATAAAAAGTTATTAAGATAGCCATAAAATGCATAAACAAAAATGCTCATGGCAATTGTGAAAGTATTTTACTTAATTAGTGGATGATTGAACAATGTCTAATCAGAAAGGAACATGTTTAGGCGGCCTTCCCTGATATGTCACATTCTAATCTATCTTAGCTTATGACTTAATCGCTTGTCACTTGCATGTTTAAGCATATTGTAGGTCGCACTCATGAGTGCGAATATTTAGTATGCTAAAATTTCTACTTGGTTTAGCCTAAGTTTGAACCATCAAGATTTGAAGTAGATTAAAATTTCATACATCCAAGAAAATATAAATTAAGCTACTCGCCTTCATCAACCTTAAATATTGAGTAATTACATATACAGTTGTAACCTTTCGGTAAAAATCACCTTATGTCCAGGTTGCCAATCTACAAATTGGTAAAATTAAACAATTGCTTTATAGTTAGATATTAGGATATATTTTTTACATTATTACAGTGGAAAATCATGTATTCCTCTAAAATTAGGGCAAAACATTCGGTTAGTTCAGTCTAAACCAAATTTCTGAAATAAGGTACGGCCACCTAAATTTCACACCGAATCAAACCCGTAACATCCCTAAAATTGAACCAAAGTGACCCAAATTGAACCGAAATAATGCAGCTTGGTTTTTCAAAATTGAAAATTTTAAAACTACATCAAAATTAATTATGTTTTTTATAATAAATAAAGTTGAAACATGTTTAGTGATCATAATCTTTTTCAAAATTATTATGTACATAGATATTATATTAAATATCTCCAAAAAATTAGAAATAAATAAAAAATTAATAATAACCAACATAAAACATGAATATTAAGTTCTTTTTTCCAAACCAAATTTTTATGCACCTAGAAAATTTATCCAATGTTCAAACAGAGTTACTGAACCAAAGTTTAGGAATAACTGAACCAAACTGACAACTTGGGTTTAATTTGGCTGGTTATTTCTGTTTAGACCGAAGTTTGTTCAGCCCATCATAAAAAAGTGACTCACTTATTAAGCATAAAATAACCTGAGCGTGTACAAGGCCGAGCATAATCAAAGAATTTCTTCGGTAGTAATCCATATAACTATATAATTATTACTTAGATGTGATCCATTACTATGCCTCAACTATCATAACAGTGTAATTACGGTTAATAATACATATGCTAACTTATATTTAATTTTAAAAGTGAAGAAAAGATCATTAATTTGTAAGCATCCCATAGTAGCCAAATAATAATAATTATTTTTGGTCTCTCAATTGCAAATTTGCTAAAGACTTTTTTAACCTTTCAAAGCTACGAAGGATGAGAATTAAGAGTGCGACCACAATCGACAGCATCATATTAATTATATATGATTTGTCAAAAGCAAGCCTACAATTTAAAATCAACACTTAATATTCTAATAGTGCACAAGTTGTCTGTTTGTGGGCTTTAAAAACTTACTACATTCGCATAAATCAGAATTAAAAATAAAATAATTCAACAAAATATATAAAAATATTCTTATTGCCCATTCTTTGTTTTGTTTTGTTTTGTGTGTTATAATATGTAGTGAAAAAGTGCACAAAATTTTTGATGAATCCTCATCTAAGCCTTATAACGGGAATCACCAATAAAAATTTATATTTTAAAACAAATAATTATGTGGTTAGCCTTCAACAAAAATAATGCGGTTGTAATTGTTCATGAATTGGTTAATGGGAGTTTTAATCAAGCTTTGGATTTGATTAAGTTGCATGCTAATTTGTTTTGTTTAGATGACACTATAGATTTATACGTACTTTGACTAGTAGGAAAATAGGCATTTGCCACGGCTGTGCAATGACAGAGCCGTGGCTGGCCTGCGTGCCTCAACTAGAGCCATGGCAAATGCCCATGTTTTAATATCTATAAAAGATATTGGGACCGCCATAAATACAAAGAAATAGAAGTAGAAAAAAGTATGTTCGTTAAAAAACCCTAAGATATCATGAAAGGATACTCGTTGTTAATAAAAAACTATTACTTTAAACTAAATTATACAGACGATAACACCATCTCTATAAAACCTTAATCTTCTTCAGATTAAAAACCATCTCTATAAAACCTTAATCTTCCTTAGATTAAATCATCAAGAAAAAATTTGACAGCGAAGAAAAAAAATTTGATAACGAAAGTGTACATGAATCCATAAAAACAAAATGGTTCTTTACTTCTTTAGGATTTTGATCTTCTAAACAGTTTTTTAAGACCAAAATTTCTCGACATAGGATGCTAGAACGAAAAACTGCTTGTAAATTTGGAGACCATAACCCCCTATTTATATTTTTATTTTTCATAATCTCAATTTAACCCATCATAAAAGAGAAATTACAAAAATGATATATATACATATGAATCCATATATATATTAATGACCCATTAAACTTAACTTTAATAAATTAATTGAATTTAGGTCAACTTTAAATAGCAACATATGATACAATTATAAATTCATGTATATATTTATGTCCAAAATTTAACAATCTCCTACTTAGACTATATATATACAAAGATAATTGTATATAACCTTATGAACTCTAAAATAAAATACGATATTATTCCAAAATAACAATCTTGTCTATTAATTAATGTTAATATAAGATCAATGCGATTTTCGTTATATTTATCGTAATTAAATCCATCCATGGTCACATACATCAATATAATTAAATGACATATATCAAGTATAGATGTGTAGCATGAAAATTATATGTAATTTGATCTAAATATGCCTAATTTCAACTGGTCCAACTTTATGAGATCACCAAAATAGAGTGAAACATAAACCAAATACTGCAACAAAACAAATTACCACTAAAGTAGCATATCATCAAATGATACAACACCCAGATGAGCAACATGCCCATGAAATACCTTGGGTGATAAACTTTTAGAAAGCGGATCTGCACCCATGGAGTTTGTCCCAATATACTCTCTAGAGACTTGACTACTCTGAACTCTTTCTTTCACAACAAAGAACTTGATTTCTATATGTTTTGATTTAGATAAGCTCCTGTTGTTATTTGAAATATAACACTACAGATTGATTGTCACAAAATAACTCAGGTGGTCTTTCAATATTATCAACAATGCGTAGCCCTGTGACAAAATTTCGTAATTATATTCCATGATTAGATGCCTCATAACAAGCTATGAATTCAGCTGCCATGGTGGAAGAAGCTATGAGTGTTTGCTTAGCACTCCTCCAAGAATAGCCTCTCCAGCAAGCGGGTAGACATAGCTAGAAGAAGATCGACTACTATCTTGACATCCAGCAAAATCAAAATTAGAAAATCCAATGATCTCAAGTTGATCTGACTTCCGATATCTAAGTATGTAATGTTTTGTTCTTTGAAGATATCTCTTGACTCTTTTGGTTGCTTTCCAATGATCCAATTCCGAATCACTTAAATATCTGCGCAATATTCCAATAATATACACAATATCTGGACGCGTGCATACTTAAGCATACATAAAACTTCCCATAGCTGAAACATAGGGAATCTTTTGCATTTCTTTTCCTTCTATGTCATTTTTAGGACATTGATTGAGACTGAATTTGTCTCTTTTAGAAACAGGGGTATCTCTTGGTTTACAACCTTCCATGCCAAATCTTTTAAGTACTTTTTCTATATATGTTTTTTGAGATAATCTGAGTATACATTGAGAGCGATCCCCATGTATTTAAATTCCTAATACAAAAGATGCATTTCCAAGATCTTTCATTTCAAATTTCTTTGAAATAAATCTCTTGGTTTTGTGCAAAAATCTACATTACTGCTGACAAGCAATATATCATCAACGTATAAAACCAGAAAAATATACATACTCCCACTAAACTTATGGTATATACAATCATCAATCACATTTATCTCAAAACCGAATGAGAGAATAACTTAATGAAATTTGTGATACCATTGACAAGAAACCTGTTTAAGTCCATAGATGGATTTCTTTAATTTGCTAACCATATTCTTTGAATCTCCCGATACAAAGTTTTCTGGTTGCACCATGTAAATTGTTTCATCAATGTTACAATTTAGAAATGCAGTCTTTACATCCATCTGATGTAACTCAAGATCAAAATGTGCCACTAATGCCATAATTATTCTGAATGAGTCCTTCGATGAAACTGGAGAGAAAGCTGTATTATAATCGATGTCTTCCTTTTGAGTAAAACCCTTTGCAACAAGACGAACGTTATATCTTTCTACATCACCTTTCGAATCCCTCTTGGTTTTAAATATCCATTTACAACCAATGGGTTTCTTACCTTCAGGCAATGGAACAATATTCCAAACGTCATTAGCTTTCATGGACTTCATCTCTTCGTTCATGGAATCAATCCACTTTTAAGAATTAGAACTCTTCATGGCTTGGTGAAAGTTGATTGGATTATCTTGCATCATTTCAATGTTATCCTTCATGTTCTTGGAGAAAGATTATATAAGCATTTGGAATTGCATTTCTCCTTTTTCTTGTGGATCTCCTTAATGACATTTGTTCTTGAGGCCGTTGAGTTTCCTCTTCATGTATAACTTGGTGATTGTGATTAAGGAGATTCTCGACATTGTCTTGTAATTCTGGTATTGTTTCTTGAACAACATCAGGAATATGATCCAGATTATTGTCAAGAACAATCATGGGAAGAGAAATAGATTCTTCTTTAAAGACAAAGTCCCTTACTTCATTTCCCCTCCAAACTCAACATCCTTAAAGAACTAGGCATTTCCCGTTTCAAAGAATGACCTTTTTGTGGGATCATAAAACTTATACCTTCTAGACCGTTTAGAGTACCAAACAAAATAGCTGCTAACTATTCTTGAGTCCAGTTTCCTTTCATTTGGCCTATAAGATTTTGCCTCAGCTGCATAACCCCAAATGCGTAAGTGCTTAATACTGGGTTTTTCCAATCCATAATTCATAATGGTTCTTAATTGTTGCCTTTGTTGGTACTTTATTAAGAAGATATGCTTCTGCCTTTAGCGCCTCACCCTATAGTGAATCAGGTAAAGTAGTATGAGTAATCATACTTTTTACAATGCCTTTTAATGTTAGGTTTCATCTCTTAGCAACACCATTCATGCTAGGAGTGCCTAACATTATGTATTGCAGGATGATTCCACACTCTTATAGAATTTTGCAAATGATCCTAGACGTTATATACCTAATCCATCATATCTATCATAATATTCACCATCATAGTCAAATCTGATAGCCTTAATAGTTTTATCAAGTAGATTCTCAACTTTAACTTTATATGCCTTAAATACGTCCAATGCTTGAGACTTCTCATGAATGAGATAAAGGTAACCATAACGAGAATAATCATCTATAAACGTAATAAAATATTGTTGAACATTCCAAGAAGCCGTAGGAAATGGCCCACAAATGTCCGGATGTATTAGTTTTAAGACGCTTGACGATCTATTGACACGTGGTCTCCTTATATTTGTTTGTTTTCCCTTAATACACTCATTACAGACTTAATATATTTATTTGTTTTCTATTTGATATAAGTCATTCAATTCTTTGTTTAGAAATGTGTCACAAACGCTTGTGCCAGAATAAAGCAAAATTCTTATTGGTTAATTTTCTTTTCGTACCACATAAACTTACATGCAAAGTTTTATTAAAAGATGCAATAGTATTAAGTAAGTATATATTATCATAAAAAGGCAAGGAACCCATACCCATAATATTTGGATTTAGAAAAAAGACTAAACTTATTATTTTTAAATGAACAAGAGTAACCAAATTTGTCTAACATAGAAATAGAAACCGAATTCCATCTAAAAGACGATGCTACATATGTCTCTTTGAAATCTAAATAATATCATGCTTTCAATAATAATCTAAAAGTCCATATTGCTTAAACTACAACTGATTTACCATCACCCACACAGATGAATCTTTTAACATCATCTGGCTTTCGGCAACTCAGACAACCTTGCATTGACACACTTATGTGAGTAGTAGCACCTGAATCTAGCCACCAAGTGTGTATTAACACTGAAGCTAAATTAACCTCAAAACAAACAAAATTAAGAAATGGACCTTTCTTTACACACCAAGCGTGATAGTTAGTATATTCCTACTTTATATGTCTAAGTTTACCACAAAAGAAATAGCAAGAAGCCCGATTTTCTTTCTTTTGTTGTTGCTTGTGAGAACCATTATCAGCTTCCTTGGCCCTCTTTCTTTTCTTATTTTTGTCCTGATAGGTGTTCGAATATTTTTAGTGACATGCAAGTATACACGGTCGAAACAAGTAGTATGATGATAAATTAGAGTATCGTTCCCACAGAGAGATGAATTTTCTATAATTAATTAAAGAGAATAATATTAAGAGAAAAATAGAAATAATTAACTTAACTAAATCTAAATAACTTTAAATAAAAAAACGTTAAAATTATAAAACTCGTTCTAGAGTCGAATTTCCCTTAACATGAATTTAATCTTCATCAAATCTTACTCTTATCTTTTATTCCCTCGGATTGTCGATCTAGGATAATTATATGACATGGTGGCTCCCGCTCCTTCATGCTTCTATTATTTTGCCTCAATTTCTACCTCCCGGTGATAATTGATTAATCAACAAAATAATGCATTAAGAATTGCCTTACAATCGCATACGGTGTTGTGTATCTCCCGACCACAACGACAAACAAGTCAAAAGACTCGTCGTATGATGAACTACCAATGACTAATCTAATTAATTTCTCCCGAAATCTAATTAAACCTCATGATCTAAGAAATAGGTGATCAATCTATTCTTAGCATTTAGAACATGATAATTCAAACGATCCGATTGAATAAAAGAGTAAGAGCTTGAAATGAATTCAATTAAATCATGTTAAGTTCCATTCTTCTCTAGAACGAAATATAAAACTACTCCATAATAAAAATAGAAAACGATATAAAAAAGAAACTAATTTTTATTATAAAAGAAAAAGAAATTACAAAAACTAAAACTACTACTTCTACTACACTCTGAAGCCAAGAGATGAGATATGATCAACAACAAATGACCACCCCTTTATATAGAAGTGAAGATACAAGAATTCGAAGAGGGTGTTCACAAATCGACGTAATCTAATTAATTATAATGTCCCTTTACATTTCCAACTGTTCGACTCCATTGAACACCATACATTGTAGCCATTGGGTGGCGCCAAGTGTCATGACTAATCAAATCCGAAGCTTAATTTATTCATCTTTTTCTGCATTAAAACATCAAAGTTAAGCATATATAATAAAATATTAATTAACTAAAAAATAAAGTAAAATATTACTTAATTAATAATGTTTATACCCGGGAAGTACAAAATCATATTAAAAACATGGGTAAATATTATATATTTTAAACGCTTAACAATAGGTACTAGCCAAGTGAGCACTTTCAGCCTGTTCTTGCTTCAACCTTTCTTCTTCTTGGACATAATAAGAAATGAGCTCAATAAGAATTCATTTGTCCCTTTGGTAGTTATAACTGACCTTGAACTGACTGAATTGTATCAAAAGAGAAATTAAAACTAAATGCATGAACAAATCCTCAAATAGCTCTAACTTTAGTGCTTTTAGTTTTAAAGCAAGATTTGACATCTTTAAGATGTACTCTCTTATACTTGTTTTGCCTTTAAATTTCATCGAAATCAAGTTCGACAAAAGTGTACTTGTTTCAGCCTTATCATTTTTTACAAAACATATTTCAATTTCATTAAAAAACTCAGTGGCTGTAGTATCCTTCTCAGACACATCGCCCCTAAAGGTCTCTGGAATCTCACGCTTCATGATCATAAGACTTATGCGATTTGAACATTCCCACTTCTCAATATCACATTATTCCTTAATAAAACTTTTGTATGTAAAAGAAACAGGTTGTGCAGTCCTTAACGCAAGGTCAAGATCCATGCAGCCTAGAATGATCATCACGCTTTCTTTCCAATCCTTAAAATTATCTTTAAGCATTGGAACTGAATTGATGTTGGCAGAAATCATAGAAGCAGATTGATTAACTAAAAATAAAACAAAATAATATGCACATAATCAGATTAATAATTCAAACAATGCTTAATCCCATCAACAGATACTGAGCACAAGATTAATATTTAGTCTTTGGATAGAAATATTAATTAGTAAGTGATACTTTCAGTGTAGTAATTAAATATAGACAATAAATCCTGTCAAATAATAAACTTTCTTTTGAGCCGATTTATTATTCATATTGAATATTGATAATTAACACATATTTATTACCACAAATGAATATATAATTGTGTTAAATATTAACCTTTATTTGGGCCGATTAATATTTGCATGAATTAAATACCCACAACCGTCTTAATATTAAAAATAAATTAATTTTCACAAAAAGATGCTACTTTGGTAGCATATTATAGTCCTTAATAAATTCTAAAATATTAATCATAACTGAACTATAATTTGAATTTAATAATCACAAATATCATAAAACTAAAAATAATTATAAAAATATCTTTATTATGAAAGTTTTTGAAATTATAACATTTTGTAATTTTATTTTCTTCACTTGATATTTTACCAAAAGATGACCTTGATTTGAGAATAAATACCCAAAGTCAATATCTAGTACTAATTTTGATGAACTCCTAATGAGTTGAAGACCTAATTAATTTATTCCTTCTTACAACAGGTATTATTTTGGGATTTATCTTTTTCTAAATCTAAATTTATAATTAAGCACAAATCAAATTAATCCTCAATGATCTAATATGAAGTTCCTCAGATACCACTTGTTGTTAATAAAAAAAATTGTAACTTTAAACCAAATTATACAAATGATAAGACCATCTTTATAAAACCTTAATCTTCTTCGGCTTAAATCATCGAGAAACAAAATTTTATAGTGGAAGTGTACTTAAATCTGTAAAAGCAAAATAAATCTTTACTATTTTAGGATTTTGATCTTCCAAATTCAGCACTAGTTCTTCAAGACCAAGTTTCTATACGATGGGATGCTAGAATGAAAAACTATCTGTGAATTTGGGAACCATAACCCCCTATTTATAACCATATTTTTCATAATTTAAATTCAACCCATCATAAAAAAAATTACAATATGGTATCTTCATATATGAATCTACACCTATATTAATGTTCAATTAAACTTAACTTTAATAGATCAATTAAATTTAGACCAACTTTAAATAATAACATATGATACAATTATACATTCATGTATAAATTTATGTCTAAAATCCAACATAGTCCACATCTAACGCTTATCAAAACTAGTGAGAAGGGATGATTTGTAAACTTTTTTTTAATTTATAATATTAGGAGAATATATGATAAAAAGAAAATGTAGTATGAACATGTGAAAATGAGAAAAAGTATTAAATTTTAATTTTCAACTTTGTATTCCTTTTTATAAATTTCGTATTATTCCTTTTATCACAAACATTAATATCAAAATTTATAACTCTAACAAATTTTTTTGTTATTTTTACCAAACACTATTGTTTTGTCTAACAAAATTTATATTTCTAACAAAAATAAAATTGCAAAAGATTTTGAAATTTTCTATACAAACTTTTTTGTACAACTAAATGGGGTGTTTGCTAATCTTTTGAACAGCGTGATAATCAGAGATAAGGTCCAATCAATTGTAGACAAATCAATACCCTCTAAAATTGAACTTTTGATAGCAGTTCTGAAATTTTAATAATTAATAGATGCTATCATTCTTGTTGTTCTTACAGCTAATATTAATCCTTACAACTGATTTGATTGTTTTCCTCCTGATATGTGATGCAATATCTTTGCTAATCAAATAACCAAAGAAAACCCACCTCTCATAAATCATGCAATGAGAGAATTTCAAGTGACATACTTTAAAACTAATGACTCTAAGCATGCAATCAATAAGAATTTATAGTTTTAAAACTCTTTTTTAACCGAAAAAACATCTCGAGTCGACTCCACTCCATTGCTTGTCAAGTCAAACTCTAAGAATGACTCTATACTGAATAATTTTATAATTGACTCATCAAGTCAAGACTATAAAAATTATTAAATATATTATCTTTCTTTTAAATCAACTAAATGAATATTTTTAATTAATATAAATTATATATTTATTAATTTCAAGTGTCAAAAGATCAATATATACTAATTTTATATAACTATTTGTTTGCATAATTAAAAAAATTCATAAAAATAATTCCAAGTCGGCCTAATGTCAACTCCGAATCAACTCCACTTAATGACACTTCTGAGTTGAGCCCGAGTTTTGATTTCTTATACTATGCTAGAATTCAACCACCAACCATACCACCAACAAAAACCAGGTAACAATCAGTACCTCTTTTGAGACCAACAAGCCAACCTAAACATGGAACCGGTTCCTAGATCAACTTCTGCAACTATATATCGATAATGCCGTTCTTGAGGCAAAACATCAATATAGTTACGGAGGGCAACATGGGTGCCTTTGTCTACCATATAAAGATTCATAAAAGATGGTTCCTAGACCAACTCCTGCAATTCTGTTGCATGAATTGTTCATGAGACAAAAAGCATCTTTTTACTAATTAAGTGACCTTTTGCAAGTTCGTCCTTTAAGCTAATTGCTTCTCTACATTTAGATTTTGCAAACGAAGACCTCTTCATGTTAATGCATTCTTCATCCCATCCAAACCAAGATCTATGTTCTTCATGACCACAAGATCAAGGGGTTTTTTTAATGTCATCAATTATATCAATTGCACACTTACAAATTAGCATTCAATATCATCTTATTCCCCTTCTTATTGATGCAAATACATTACTAAGAAGAACCGCATCAACCGACCTTCCTCTTAGACACAACTTCTTTTCCTTCTACTACAGTCTTTAATTTCCTTTTATTTTTATTTGCTTCTTCCATTTGTTATACATGTGCTCTGTTGGTTGCGACAACTCGCTATTATGTCGATGGCCCTATGATCAATCTATATACATATATAGGAACCATCAAACTCTTTCTCTAATGCTGCTTACTTTTTCTGGTGGTAACATGAGACCAAAAAGAAAAAATATATGAGTATTTTGCAGTCAATTTGCTCCCATTGCCAAGAAAAAACCTGAAAAACAAGGCCACATGAATTCTTCTTTCTTTGTTGCCAAAACCTCCTCCCATTCCACTGCTGCTTTGATACAAATAAAGTTAGTTGAGTTAGTTAGGATTAGGCGGGAAAGGGGTAAAATAGTAAATTCAGGGCAGGGTTTGAAATATAAAACAGGGGAGGATGGGGAGATAGAGCATACTTGTAACTGAAATCCAATTTGGACATTCAATTCAATTCCCGTTTTCCATCCTATCATCTTCTCATCTTTTCATCTTCATCACTCCATCATTCATCATCCATTATTCCGATCATCTATGGCACCAGTAAAGAGATTCCAGCAAGGAGATAAGGAGAAGGAAATCATCACTGCTGTTCCTGAAGGAGAAGGATCTATCAAAATGGTATCAGAGCGGGTCGAGGGAGCACCAGCAGCGGCATCCTCGACTTCAATGTCTGAGGAGTTGATTGAGATTCGAAAGGAGCAAGCACAACATCGGAAGGTACAATCTCAATTGCTATCTGCAATTTCTGAACTGTCATCTAGATTTGATGAATTTTTCAAAATCAAAAGTAGCGATCAGAATAGAGGTGTGGTGAATCCTATTGTTAGTATTACGAGTGTGGAAGGAAGGATTGGAAATGAATGCAACTTGACTGATGAAATGCCTCATCCACGTCGGTCTGAAACTCCTGCTGATTTTCGGCGGGGTGGGAGGAATTCACAGCATGTTATCGACCGTACGGAGGCTGAATCATCCATTGGTGGATCAAGAGTAATTCCAAGGAATCATCAAGATGATGATTACTTAAGAATTGCAAAAATGACTTTTCCAAAGTATAATGGAACTACAGATCCAGTGCCATGGTTTAGTAGATGTGAAAAATTTTTCAAATTGCATAAAGTGAAACCTCAGTTTCAGGTTGGATTGGCTAGTTATCATCTGGAAGAGGATGCTTTGATATGGTTCGATATGATTGAAGAACTCCAGGAAGTAATGTCATGGCTGGACTTAAAGGATGCTATGAATATGCAGTTCGGACCTACAGATTATGAAGATTTTTATGGTGATCTAACAAGACTTCAACAAGATGGAACAGTTAGAGATTATATCACAAAATTCAACAGGCTTCTTCCACGAGCTTGGTAACATGTCTGAAAGACAAAAGATCAGTAGCTTCACCTGTGGTCTGAAGCTGCAATTGAGAGTGGAAGTGAAGTCACAAAGGCCAGCTTCACTCTTGGAGGCGCAAGGGCTGGCAAAGCATTTTGAACCTAAGGCTTTAATGGACAGCAGGATGCAATATAATTGGAGAAACAGATCATGGTTAGGGGATTCCCAAAGTGCTAGACCTAAACAGGAAATTGCAGCTGAGATTACTACAAAAGTTAGTGCACCAAGTGGCAAGGAAGTAGGAGCTGTAAAAAAATGACTGTCAAGCAGTTACAAGAAAGGAAGGAGTTGGGGTTGTGTTTCAAGTGTGATGAAAAATATACTCCGGGACATAGATGTAAGCAGCTTTTCTGGATTGAAAGCATATGGGAGGAGGAGGATTCAGCAGGAAGTGAAGACGATATTTTGCAAGAAGATGATGTCAACAGTAAGGATGACTTACCAGCTATTTCATTAAATGCTCTTACAGGTACTTCAACATTGAATACGATGAGGATGTTTGGCAGAATTGATGGCCAGCAGGTGTCTGTTCTGATTGATTCGGGAAGTTCACATAATTTTATCAATGAAAAGATTGTGCACAAGTTGGGTGTCAAGGTGCAGTCTAGCCCTACATTGAAGGTGCAAGTGGCAAATGGGCAGCAAATGATGTGTGCAGGGAAGTGTGCTAATATAACTCTTGAGCTACCTGGGCATATTATCCATTCTGAATTTTTTGCACTGCAATTAGAGGAGTTTGATGTTGTCCTAGGTGTCCAATGGTTGAAGACATTGGGATCAATTATCTGGAACTTTGAGTCTTTAACCATGTCTTTTACTAAAGATGGAGTTTCAACATCATTGCAAGGGCTAGAAACTCCACCGTCTCAATTGTGCAGCAAGAAGCAAATGTCCAATATAATAAAGAAGAAAAAGCATGGGCTTCTTATGCATTTGCAACTTATGGAGGACTCAGGACAATGTTTTCAGCTTCACAATTTTTTACAGGACGTAGAGCAGCAACAATTGCAAGTGTTATTGGATAGATTTGATAAGGTGTTTCAAACACCTACAACACTTCCTCCCAAGAGAACTCATGATCATAGAATTCCTTTGAAAGAAGGAGTGGTACCAGTGGCTATTAAACCATATCGTTATCCTTACTTTCAAAAGAATGAAATTGAAAAGCAAGTTAGGGAGCTGCTGGAAGCAAACATTATTCAGAGCACTACTAGTCCATATTCATCTCCTGTTTTATTGGTTAAAAAAAGATGGGAGTTGGAGGATGTGTATTGATTATAGAGCTTTGAACAAGGTGACAATCAAGGACAAATTTCCAATACCTAATATTGATGAACTCTTGGATGAATTACATGGTGCCTCTTATTTTTCAAAGCTAGACTTGAGATCAGGCTATCATCAGATTTGTATGCATGAGGAGGATATACACAAAACAGCTTTTCAAACACATCAAGGCCATTATGAGTTTAGAGTGATGCCATTTGGATTAACCAATGCTCCTTCCACATTTCAAGCTTTGATGAACTCCATTTTTGCCAAGTATCTTCGACACTTTATCTTAGTTTTCTTTGATGATATATTAGTATACAGTAAAACATGGATTGATCATTTGCAACATCTAGAGACTACTTTGCATGTTTTACAAGAGCAACAGTTATTTGCTAGGAAAGAAAAATGTAATTTTGGCATGAGGGAGGTGAAGTACTTAGGTCATGTCATTTCAGCAAATGGAGTGGACATGGAT
>JAURVB010012664.1:0-106907 GCA_033002965.1 Piper betle | reverse complement strand
AACCAACTCAATTAAAAGTAAAAATACCTCATTTTAAAAAATGCAATCAATATGAATTGAACTCATAACCTTAAGGTCATCTTAAATATCTACCATCTTAACTATTTCACTTCTTTATTATTATATTATATATAAATATATAAAAATGTATATATATATATATATATAATATAAAGATTATTTTATTATATTATTTTATCGAGTCGAGTTCAAATTAAACTACAAGTCGATTTCGAGTTATAATCGAGTCGAATCGAGTGAACATTGCCTTACTCAAATTCAACTCAAAGGATTCGACTTTAGCCGAATTCAAGTTCGAGTACTCAAATGTCGAATTTTGAATTGAGCCGAGCCCGAGCCGAGCTGAGTAGTCGAGCCAAGCCAAATGCTAAATACTCACGAGTTGGCTCGCTCAATTAGCGGCCTTCAAATACCCTCACTAATTGAAATATTCAGATGCTTAATCATTGATCCTAGATTATCATTGCCATGAGAAATTGAAGAAGCTTCCGAGTATGTCGCATGGGAAATAAGTGGGCATTTTCAGGAGCTTTGAGCCCTCAGTACAGCTACACAAAAGGAAGATGTGCAGGCAAGTTCCTGTCATTGGAGTTTGATGATTCATGTTCAATTTGCGGTAATTTTCGTAATATTTTTTATAATCGGCTATATGATATTTAATATTTTGGTCTAAGCCACTCAATTTGATTGACAGAGAGGCAACATTTCTACGAAAACTATAATTTATAATGCTCAAAGCTTGTCGGCATGCTTGGATAGGTCATACCACGCAAACTGCGTGGCCTCCAAGCTGTGACCACGGCCAGTAACAAACATTCTGGATCTCTGATATTGGATGCTAAGAACTCAACCTATCTAATCATTACTCAAATGTCAAGATCAAAAATCAGTGGGTAAATGTTTATAATCGCTTAACATTGTAATATAAACAGCTAAGAAGGGGTGATAACATAATATAAAGTGTACATGGAGGAGAAACATGGAGTCCTCAAGCACTAGCTATCTCAATACATAATGCTTGGTTGATATGCATAACAACCGCTGCCATTGCTGGCCGAAGAGGAATGGTAAGACAAGTAGGAAGGGCATGGGGGAGCTTCACCGAGTTTCTCTTGAGGGCAGATATAAGCACCAAGACCATATGTAGAGCCATAGCCGAAGTCCATCATCATGCTGTAAAAATCGTTGCCTCCAATTCCCTGACATTTGAAAGTGTTGGTGTCTGTGGTCAGAGGAGTTGTTGAACCTGACGCCTCTTGGGATGAAGACGAAAAGCTGTAGTTTGTCAATGTCGAGCTCATGTCGGATACATCGGTGGGTGCTGGCAGAGTAAAAGCGTTGGAGCATGCAAACGGCTTCTGATCGAAGTCCCACCCATAATCAAAATTACCAGTTTCAAGTGTGGGCAACAAGGTGGATGATGCAGTGGGAGTTCGAGTCCAATTGCATTGGAAATTTTCCTGGTCGTTGTGAGCCACGGGGGAAGAGAAAGTTCCAGCATTATTGTTAGCTCCTTGAGGTTTGACAGAGTTTGCAGTTACTGCCATGAGCTTCTTCTTCAACTTGGTGTTCCAATGATTCTTCACGTCATTGTCTGTTCGCCCTTGCAGATGAGACGCTATTACCGACCATCTAACAAGATACATAATTGATAAGAAAAAATGAAGTAAAAAGGTACCAAAGAAGAACAGGGGAGATGTTCCTCCGGACGTATTATAATACCTGCTTCCTAAAGTTCTAAAGAGTGAACATATTATCTCATCTTCTTCTTCGGTAAATCCACCAAGTTTGATGTCCGGGCGTAGGTAATTGAGCCATCTCAGGCGGCAGCTCTTTCCACAACGTTTCAAGCCTGGAAAAGGGAATGAGAAAAATTAGTAGCTCTTTCTCAATAGCTGCTGTCTGCTACTTGGATTACACATTTGAAAATAAATCAGCAGAACACCATTCCAAAGCTTAATAAGTGAACAGAAAACTCCACCTTTCAATTTAGGAACTACCACTGACCATACTTTATATCCCCATTCTCGAATGAGAAAGAAACACAAGATTATAGTTTTTGAGAAAAAACTTTTCACGGCATGCTTTTAACGCAAGCCAAAGATGATCAGTTAGCTTAGACTTGATTATATTTTAAGATAGATTTTGCAAACCCCAGATCAGGAAAGGATGTAATATATAAACAGTGAACATGAGTTAAACAGAAAGATTGATTTTTTAAAAATCCATGAAATGCCTTGGGATCATAAGAACAAACCTGCTTTTTGGGGAAGAGAAATCCAGTTTCCGCCTGTCCCGTGTCTCTCTACGTAGTTCTTGAGACTGGTGTCTTCATCAGGAGACCAAGGACCCCTCTTCACATTCGCCTTGTCGCAACAGGGTGCCCTGCCCATGAGCGACCCAATCTCTCGTAGGCTGGAACAGGCCAAAGACAGAGCAAGAAGAGAGCCTTGGAATTTGTCTAATGTCTAAAGGCGTTTGCTCATGCTTTATAAAGAATCTGAAACAGAGCTTGACTTGGGTTACCAATTCTGTAACTATGTGACTATAATACATCGGATGTAATTTCATCTTCGGTTGAATGTGGGGGCAAGAGATCAGGGGGAAACCCAGTCAATGTTGGTGCATGGAAAGCAGACATAGAGATATCACGGAGAGTAATATGATCTTTGAAAATCTGGTGGATATCTACCCTTTACTAATTGCAGTTAATTACTTCAACTATTAAGGAGATAAAAGATTGTACCAAGTTGTTCTGGTAAGGAAGCCTAGCACTGCCGAGCAATTTTAGGCCCGGCCTCTTTCGGGTCATGTAGTGATTTTGCGTATTTTCTTGTACGAAAAGCAAGAATAATTCATCAATACATATAAGTCTTTGTTTAGAGATTTCGTGCGGTCTTGCTCTTAGAATAAAAATTATCTTTTTCATATATAATATACATAATTTGCCCGAGTTTGCTCAGTAAAAATGAAATGAAGATTTATAAATGGCTCTATGCATAGAGAATCGTTTGGACGGATTAGTGTAAGGGAAAGATTAATGGATTGTTTTCAAACGTTGTGTTAATGGTTTTCTACTATCTGGTGTTTTGAGTTCATACATCCCACAAACATCTTGATCAGCAAGTCCCACGAGGTATGGGTGAGAGGACGATATGAAAAACGTATTAAACTTCATACAGCTTCATAGCGTATGCTACCTGCTTAACCATCCTTTCGTAATTTTTGTCTCTGTCAAAGAAAAGAGGTAAGATGTTTTCAATGTGATGTAAAACGTCTTCCCACTTAAAAGAACAAAAAAAGAGAAAGAAAAGAAAACGTCTTCCCACTTTGTTTTGTTCAAAATTTATCTAGTCGTAATTCTTTTTATACATTAAAACTTGTGTCAGTAAGTGCTCTTAAAACTTCCCACGAGGTATGTGCTCGTAATTCTTAAGTAGCCCAGGAAGATGAGACTGAACAATCTGCAAGCAAATTATACAAAATCCAGCTGATGTTTATACCCATTTAAGTAGAACATTTACAGATGCAGATTGTATAACTGTCAAAGAAAGTGAGGTTATGTGAAGTTTATCATACATGAGACTTGTAAGTGTCGATTAAGTAGGTCTATTGATATGCAGGCAGTTCTGTTCTATTGATATATACACAACAACCGCCAAAAAAATTGCGTATGTTTTTAGTTGTAACATCAAGGGACCACAAGGTCGGTGGTGATTAACGTAATATGTTTTACAGCAAGGTCTGGCCATGCCAAACGAAGTCATCAAATCACAGAAACAACTATCAAAGATCTATAGTTATCTATGAACAACGAAACCCTTGTCTTGTGCATGAGACTCAGATCAATGGTATGTTTAAGCTATTATCTCAATTTTTTCTAATAAAGCAATACGCTTTATTCGAATTGGATTGGTACTTCTTTGCTGCATGGATATGGTTCGACAATGGAAATAGCAACAACAGTTATTACGGACGACGAGTACACCTCCTGAATAGCAGGCCGCGCGTTGGACAAACGGGAGCTCATTCCATTTAATTACGACTCTGACATGGATTATCCAGTGGTGAACATATTATTAACCAGGATTAATCAAAGTGGGAGATGAATAGGCTTGTTATTGTTGTGGACCAAAATTTTTTATCATTACAAAAAAATTGATTTTTTACCACTCTTTTCTCTACGTCTTATTTTTCTCCTAGGGATTTGGCAAAAAATTTGAAAAAATTAATATTATTGAAAAGAAGATACAAAATTACCAAAAGGATCCGATGTGATGTTGGGGCTTATTATTACCGTAGTTTTTCCCTCGGAAAAGAGGATTTTCTTTTTTCTTTTCTTAGTAAGCAAATTTATTCCTTCCAGTAAAATAATTTGGGTAACTACCCAAATTATGCAAAACAATTTCCCTAATAAAAGTAATAAACAAATTTCTAAGGCAGATGATCACTCATTAAATCACTTATGATTCTTTTAATTACCTAAAAACCTTTTGATACCTAAAAATGCTAGAAATTCTTGTTACAGCAAGGCTCGCTCTTCTAATTTTACTGATTCATTTCTTTCCATCATATTATTTTTTAAGTCCATCTTATTATTATTTATTTATCTCAAAGCATACAACCATCTCAGTTTCGTATGTTACAGTAGTGTCACGAAAGAACACGAAGGGACAAAACCAAAAGTCTATCATGTTGAAATCAGTTTTTCGAGCTGTTGACGCACTCCATTGAACGAGCTCCGATGTGTCGCACTCTGGCCAAGACCCCGTTCAAATTCAAAAGAGCTAACAAATTTCCAAGTAAGGAGTGCCCCATCTTCTGCGAGCGGATTTGTGTAACGCCTTTCCTTATCCATGCAAGCAATCGGATTCTCAGATATCTTCAATGACCTCCACACCTACCTAAGCTGGCGCGTATATATGTATGAACCTGATCAGATTGGTGAAGACTAGGAAAGCCCCAAGAAACCGCGAAGAAAAAGATGGGTAAACAGCATTTTTTTTTCAATTTATTTACTTACTGAATTGCTAAATAATATAATGTTCTAAGTTTGACTTTAATGAACTCCATAGATAAAGGATTTGCCAAATGATGATGCAGCTTAATTGGCCAAAAAAATGGAGTTCTTGTGGATATAAATATTTGGCGGGTCGCTGTCGCCACCATTGTTTATGAACGTTTATGTTGACCTTTGCTAGCTTAGAATAATATATTTTATATATGGTTGACACGTTCTAGATTAATGTATAACAATTAAGTAGTATATTATATACATGGGTGGAGAGTCTGGAGACCATTTGCAATCAATATGGCTGCATAGTATGGCACATAGGGTCATCAATTTACATTAATATTCAGATCAACTGGAATGGGCTATGACTTTTATGAAGCATGCATGCTTTTCTGAAATGGGGACTGTCCAGTGTTCCTTCTAATGATAATATAAGGCCTGGTAATGGGACTGGTGAAGACCACGCCTTGTGTACTAGACCAACTAACATGGAATTGGTCCAGCAAGACAAAATCAAATTGTCAGTTGCTTGTACAAGATGCTGCTGCTCATGCAATCAGAATGATTCTTTTCAAAACTTTGCAAACAAGTTAAAAACCAAGTCAAGGCTAAAGCCTAAAAGCATGGCAATTTGCTACAATATGTGAAGGCCTTACACAAACTTCGGATGATGAAGCGAATAAAATAATAAAATGTACCCCATCAGGTTTTGTGTTGACCATGTAACTACGGTTATAAAAAAAGGTTCAATATAATTGGCTAAATCAACCCCGATCATGTTTGTTTTTTTTAACACAATTCACTTTTGCATGGTTCGATGGAATAGTAATTTTCTTAAGGGTAAGCGGCCGTAACTGTTACAACTTGAAATTCAATGGTTTGGTGGGAAGAACGAGCTGAAATAGTTAGGAGAATTGTGCAAGTCAAAGTTTATGGATATGATAGTTTGGATTAGGAGGTATCCACCTATTGGAAGGGCACGAAATCTACCGCTCAATAGTTTGAAAACAAAAATTCAAAAAACTCTCCATGTTGACCGGTTCCCATGCTAAACTTTATAGATGACACTCTAATAATAGATTTTGTAATTGACTCTTCAAGTTAAATAATAAAAGTTATTAAAACATATTATTTTTAAAAATAACTAAACAATTATTTTTTGTAATAACATGGCCCAATTATTGTAAAATATTAGGTATAATCTTCCTCTTAAAAGTTGTTGACTAAGTTGAAGATTTAAAAAATATTTGCATTTATATATTAAATTTTATCATATATGGTACAAGATCTGAGAGTAATTTTTGTAGGTTATTACCATCCACCTTAATGTTAGAAAATTTAGCACTTAGATTTTTCTTTTTCAATTTGTGACCGGCGCCCTAGTCTATGTTAAATATGATCCTAAGTTGGCTCTAATACCACCTTTGTAAAGACACCCTTATTATTAAAATATAATACCATAAAGTATTGGGTCATTATGTATTCGTAAAATATGAAATTAAATAAAATGAAGCATATTACTTAAACAGAATAATACTAACAGTGTCGATCGATCATTTATATACCATAATACATACCACTAATATGTCCATGACATACTATCCATATATCTATGTCCAAGTACCGATCAGCAAAAAGTTCATTAATATCAATTCCTTATTATATGCATAAAAATAAATCAACTAATATAAATAATATGAAATAAGTCAAAATACTGATTTTTCTACCCCGTCAGTCCAAAGTCTTCAATTACTTGCAAAAAAGATAAATTGGTTGTTTAGTATCAATATACGCGTTGACTCTTCTATTTACACATATAGTAATAATAAATAAGAAAATACGATTAAACATGAAATTCAATTTAACATAATGTAAAAATAAGATAACTCTATAACATAATTGCATCATATATCATCAACATTGTCATTTTGATCTCTCTCAAATTAAATCATCAACAATAGTAATATCATAAATATAATAAATTTAAAGATGATATTTTAGCAATAACTTACTCAACAATAAATTCACAATTCATCAGGTTAATTATTTTACACTTAATTAATCTAATACTATTTTATAGGCTAGACCACCTAAGAGTATTTTCCTTTTCAATTTCATCCATTATAGAGCAATTTTTGGACATGTAATTCAACGCATCCTCTGCATAACTCGAAACTTCAATTCATGATTTTGGTGTTGGTCAGTTCGGGCCCGTCTCAAATCGGTTTGAATTAGTTCAGCTTTCAGGGCCGTATGTGCATATTATAAAGGCTGAATATACTCGATATACAAATGATAGTTTCAGTTATGCTATAGAAGAGAATGAGTTATCTATGTAAACATGAGGTATACAAATTAGTTTAGGCTAGATCTAAGTTGTTACAACATTTCGTTATTCATTTGGGTTTTTCATAACATCTTTTTTACCTACATTTTAGGGATTTTGGACTACCAAATTGACCTTGTGGGCCGGTTTGCTTTGAGTATCAATTCTTCATCCAGCTGAGCATAGGATTTCGAGGCACAATTAGCATCTTTGCCATGATTTCTATCCATAGAGTCACTTTCTCGATGGTAATTTCGTAATAAAAACTTGACTCACTCCAGACTTAAGTCAATATTACGAAATACATCCCAAAAAATATAAAAGTAAAATAACATAACATGAAATAATCTAGTTCTAATGGATTATTTTATTTTATGGTATTTTACTTTATTTTTTTATATTTTTTAAATTTTATTTCGTAATATTAACACTAGTAGGGACTGTGTCAACTTTTTATTTTAAAACTACCTCTCTCCAAAAATATGAAAAAAACGGTAAAATACCATAAAATAAAATAATCCATTAGAATTCGATTATTTTATTTTCTAGTATTTTCCCGAATTTTTTAATATTTTTTGGGATTTATTTCGTATATTGACTCGAGTCAGGACCGAGTCATGTTTTTATTACAAAACTACCCTGCCTATTTCTTTCCCAACTCATAACAATATTATGAAATAAATCTCAAAAATATGAAAAATAGATTAAAATACCATAAAATAAAATAATCCTTTAGAACTTGATTCTTTTATTTTATGGTATTTTTCAATATTTTTTAAGATATATTTCATAATATTGACTTGAGTCGGGAGCGAGTCAACTTTTTATTATGAAACTATCCCTGCCCATTTCCTCCTCCATCCCCTATTTTGCCGGCGACTTTGTTTTTCCATCCCTGTTTTGCCGCACCACTCAACCGCCAGCCCCGCCCACCTGCACCCCTCTTAAACACCCTCCCCCACTCACACCCCCCCCCCCCACACACACACACTCCCGCGCACCCCCGCTGCCATCCTAACTCTTCCCCAAGCCTGGACGGTGCATCCCTAGGGTTGCAGTGACAACGTGACAACGCCGTAGCTCCCCACTGCCACCGCCAATGTGGCCCCGCCATGGTTGCATAAATCGGAATCGGAATCGGAATCGGTTTTCCAGTGAATCGGAATCGGAATCGGAATCGGTCTGAATCGGCCAGAAATCGGTTCAGTTGAATCGGTCCAAATTAATTTAATCGGTCATATATAATAATTTAACAATTCATAATATAAATATATTAAAATTAGGTATTGATGTTATTTTGATATTATTCTGTGTATTATAGTTTATGATATTTTTAAATATTTTTTAAGATTTTTTTAAATTATTTAGAATTAATTATTATTTTTGACTCGAGTTAGACTCGAGTCAACTTTTAATTACGAGAATGCCACCCTCCCCTCTTTACCCCGCCGGCGGCGAGCTCGGAGTCGGGGACGCACGGCGGAGGCGGAAACGGGGCGGCGACGTGGTCGGACGGTCGTGGCGTGGTCAGACGGCCGTGGCGGAGCTGAGGGCGGCGACCCCGGAGTCAGGGACGCACGGCGGAGGCGGAAACGGGGCGGCGACATGATAGGACGGCCGTGGCGTGGTCAGACGGCCGTGGCGTGGTCGGACGGCCGTGGCGGAGCTGAGGGCGGCGGAGCGAGCGCGACGGCGGAAGCGGGGAGGTTTTTAAAAGCCAAATTACCATTTTACCCATGCTAAATTAATTTAATTAAAATCAGACCTAGGGTATTTTAGTAATTTCTTAAAAACCGATTCCGATTTAAATCGGCCGATTCCAATTCCAAGTTAAATCGGCCGATCGTCGAGTGACCGATTAGGCCCCGAAATTGGATCGGCATTGCGCCGATCCGATTTAAATCGGCCGATTCCACATGGAATCGGCCGATTCCTGCAACCCGCGGCCCCGCCTACCAACTCTCACCGCAGCTCCCCACCGGGACAATGCGCCTCCGTCATGGCGGTCCCATCTGCCACTGTGGCCCCGCCTGGCGTTGCTGGGAAAAAAACAGAGGGGGGAGGGAGATTGTCGACAGCAAAACAGGGGAGGGCGAGGCGGCAAACCGGTCGGGGGGGGGGGAGGTGGGGCCGGGCCAATAAGGGTGCGTAAGGGGGGCGGCAAACGAGGGGTAGTGTCAGGAGTGGGATGGGAACGCGGCAGGGGGGCGGGGGACAAGGGCACGACAATGGGGGAGATTGTCGACGGCAAAATAGGGGGTTGGGTGGCAAACCGGTCGGGGGGGAGGAGGCGGGCTGAGGCGAATAAGGGTGTGGGGGCGAGGGGCAGCATCGGGGGTGGGATGAGGAACACGGTGGGGGGTGGGGGGACGAGGGGCACGGCGGTGGGGGACGACGGCGGGGCCGGGTAGGTTGAGGTGGGGAAGTGGGGTGGGGGTGTGGGATCGGTGGGGGTGGGGAGGTTTATTTTCCAGCCGTTGGATTGAATCCAACGGTTGGAAAGATGCAGCACAACCATCTTAGCTATGCTGCATCACAGCCTCCTCACCCTCATAAATATATATATATATATATATATATATATATATATATGTATATACCCTATTAGGCCCACGACTTGCCGAGCATTCTTATCATGACACATGGCAAGGTCTGGTTCGGCTATGTCGGTGCTAGCTTTCACACAGTTATTTTTCACAGATTTCTCTCTCATTTTTGGAGTTATTCAACCACTAACATTGCCGCCATTTTGGACCACTACCGGCGAGTCTCCGGCTTGCCTCTGGTCACTGGACCAGGTTCCATCATGACCGCCTCGCTGTTGGCTATCAATCGAAACCCTCCACTAGCTCCACTGCAGCCAGTGTTGCCACTGGCGACGACATTTTGTCAGTCATTTTCCACCGTCACCACCGCTTTTAAGGCGTTTTCCAGCGCTGGTGAGTGACCTCTCGCCGATTTCATTAGCCATACTGACTCCTCCCACCATGGCCAACATTTTGAGACCATCCTGGACCCTCACTATGACCACGATTGCCGCCAGCGATGTTGCCACTCCCGAATGCAATTTTGTCCCTTACCAGTCAGTTGCCAGCTAGACTTTGCCGATCACCACAACCATCACCTCTGCCTTGACCCCCTCTATCTATGAGGACAAGTGGTGACCCCCGGCTCACCACTGTTAGCATTTTTCTGCAATGGGCATGCCGGTGACTGTTTGGCTCCCATTTGCTTGTGTCTGACATTGGTCCATCCCGCGATCCTGTTTGTAGGCCTGAGCTGTGTTTGCATGTCTGCTACCCCATGTTCAAGTCCTTCCAGCCTGACTCATCATAGTTAGATTGCTTGGCCAAGTCAACTTAGCTCAGCTCTCGTCCAACTTGCCTCGTTGACTCGATGGTCATTTTCATCGTACTTTCAACCCATTTTCAATCATTTTTAGATTGCTTTCAATAATTTGAGAATTCCTATGTTAATTTAGATGCATATGCACCTTATTTAGCACGTTTTGATCTTATGAGTGTTTTTCTTTATTTATTATTTATTTGGCTATTTATTTTTTTATTTAGTCATTATTGTTTATTTCTAGTTATTTATATATTTATAGATTATGATGAATGCTGTTGTGATTATTTATTATTATTGATGATGTATTTATTTTTCATATTATTTTTGTTCATGTTTATATTATTTAATTTAATTAATTGATTAATTATTATTTATTTGCTTGCTTAGGTTATTATTTATACGTGTTTAGTCGTATATTCATATATTTGATATTTATATTTATATTATTCATGATTAATTGTTATAAATTATTTACTTAATTATTTATTTAGTTACATATTTATTTATTGATTTACTTACTCGTATATGTGTTAATATTTACTCGCGTTTAATTGCAAATTTATTTAGTGTTAATTATATTATTATCGTTATTCATGAATTTACATATTTATTATTCATCCATATATTTATGAGTTTATTTATTTACTTTTTGTTTATTTATTTATTATTCAATATTTATTTATTTATTTAATATTTAATATTTATTTATTTATTTATTCATTTATTTTCATGGGCATTTAAAATGTTATTTATTATTTATTAATTTCCTTGATGTAGCTTGTTTGCTAATGTTTTTAGTATGATTCTTTCATTTATTTGACTTATTTTATTTATTTGTTTGTTTGTTGTTTGCACATGTCTCATTTTGTGTGCCAAATGTTTAGTTGTGGATCTGTTTCGTATTGACCCATGTTGTGATGTTATTGTTGATGTGAGTACACATCATGATCATGCATCATATAGAGTTAGCATTTTCCTTATCAGTGGGTTCCTATGTTGGTTTTAGAGTTTGAGCTCGATGTAGATGTATCGATGCACTTGAAGCTTCGACCATAAGTCTGTTAGGACTTTTCTCAAATTTACCATTTTAGTCTATTGTGGATTTGATTTCTATATCGAAGGACATATTAAGTGGTTATTTTATCGGACCCTACTTAAGACAAGCTATTTAGATATATTTTACTTCTGTGATTAATAACCCTTGAGAATGAGATCTCTCGTGTTGATTTCGAATTTAACTCCACCTCAGCTTGCCTTCGGGCCTACTTATATGATTCCCTTTCAAGCCATATATATAAATTTTATTGAGTTTTAAATAAGCGGATAGTTGGTGAATTTGACTTTGTGTATATTATGAGCGGGCACATATGTAGGTTGTAGCGGGCTTTGGATTAGTGTGATGGTTGTTCCATTCCTAAGGGATACTGACATCTCTACTTCTTGAGCTTCCTCACACCCAAAGTGATGTGGAGTAGACGGGTAATGTTGTGTACAACACATGTTTAGACTTAACGTATCAAAGGTTACTGAAGGTGACTGTCTAAGAGTACTCGATCTTTGTGCTCTTGGTTAGGAGTTATGTGGAGGTATGGAGAGGGCTTATGAAATGTGCTTTTTCCCAAGAGTGGGACCAGTTATTGCCGAGAGTGGCATAGCACTATTTCAGTTTGGGATGCTATCAATTCTACAACTTAATGGCTCCTTAATAGATGCCCTTTAAGTGCTCCCATGGTGATTATATTTAGTTTTTCTTCCTCGTGGAATATCAGATTTCATCGCCCAATTTGTACTAATTATTTTCTGGACCAGTGATACCCATTGCTAATGTTTTCTTATTATATATGTAAGTCTTGAATTCCTATGTCTTAGGTTGGCTTTGGTGGAAAGATTGATATATGCTACACACACTTGGGCTCATCACACCATTGTTTTCTTTTGTTCTTTTTCCTTTGTTTGATGTGTTGTTATGTATTTACTTGATGCATTATGACATGTCTTCCTTTCTCGTGACACCAAGATGGTTGTTTTGATCTATTTTTCATTCTAGTCTTACAGATTAATTAATTTACATATGACTCAACTAAATAGTAACAGTTCTGATCCAGTTCTTATGTGAACTGGTATCGGAGTGTTGCACTATTTATTTTTTGGTTTAAAGTTTTTAATTTTTGTTGCATGTTTGTTTATGAGATGTGCATAATTCAGTTTGTGTCTATGTCTGTCTGTGTCTGCAAACAATTTTGTGGACGGAGACAAACGGTGTTTGCAAAAAATCTTGTGGTCATGGACATGGAGAGTGTCCGCAAAAATCTTGTAGACACAGACATGGATCCACAATAATTTTGTAGACATGGACATGACAAAAATGTGTCTGCATCCATGGATACCCCAGGTTCATGGTTGTGTGGATCAATGTTGTAATGCACATAGAGCCTTGAGTGCTGGTTGTGCTTGGCATGGTTGTCAGTTGTGTGTAGGTTATTATTTTGTGCTATGATTAGGGTATGGTCATGCCTCATTTAGTGTGTGTGGGTGGTTTTTAGGGTTTTTCATTGCATGTAAGGGACTTGATTATCTTCCTTTCTTCCTGGTCATTTTGATCCTTGTTGTACCTCGTAGCATTAAAGGCCATGGCTTGGAAGAGCTTTTGTGTGTTTCCTTTTGCGGGAGAAGAACTTATGAGAAGAGCAAGTGAGAGGTGATTGCAAGATGACCATATTCCCCTCACTTGAAGAATGTTGTGAAAAATCTAGATGTGTGCTTTGTTTCTCTAATGTGTGGTTAGTGAATGTTCTGTGATTGTGGGTAATCAAGGTGGAGTTGGGGTGGAGTTCTTGACCTAGATGATTATAGCTCTCATACTTGATTAAAAGGTGGCTCTGGTGTGTGGGGTGATGACGATGAGCCCTCTAGCCCCGCTATGGCTATTTTTATGATGTTTGTGCATTTAACAAATTATGTGCTATGGGAAATTATTTCTAACCATCCTTGTTACATGGAAGACTTTGGCACACGTAAGATGCCCCATTTGCATGATCCCAACCTTTGGAGTCTCTTTCATGCTTTCATGTGTTATCATGTCTCTGTATGCGCATTTCGATGTCATACTCAAGTTCCATCCAGTAACACCGTGAGTGTAATGCCAGGCCCAAGTGTAATAAGATATGGTTAAGTTATCCCTTCAAAAGTTGATTAATCAAATTGAAGGTCAATATGAAACATCTCCACTAATATGTAAGATTTTACTTTGATGTATTAGAAGTAGGATTAAGTTGGGGGATATTAAAATCCACCAACCTTAGGGAATTCAGTTTTCAAAATTTATACACTTGGCCTATGGCTAGTGTCCAAGTCCACATCCTACCTGGGTGAAGCTTTGCTAGCGTGAATAACAAGGCTCATGTTTCTAGGAGAAATAACTTCCCACTAATGATTTTTGGATAAAGATAATACTCATAACAAGTTGATGCGCAATTGGATTGGATGGGAGACGTAGTATGATTAGCAAACATTGGTTGATTATGAGATTGCTCATCCAACTTTGTATTTTGCAACTACTCATCGACATTGTCAAAATAATGAATATGAACTGAAGAATGCCAAGATATATTGGAATGAGACTCAGAATTTTTATTTAGGTCAACCACTATTTCCAAGCCATTAACCCTTAAAATTAGATGTCTATTTTTCACATCAGTTAAAGAATGACTCGTAGCTAAGAAAGAATGACCTCAACCTAATGGTACATCTTTGCTTTCTTCAGAATCACTTGTAGCTAGGATAGGACAACTTACAATTAATGGTACATCTTTATCTTCTTCTATTTACAAAACCACAAAATCTACAAGGAACACAAAATTGTGAACTTGTATTAACATATCTTCTATTATACCCTAAGACTTTCAACTAATCCATCAACAAATTGCCAAATTTTAACTATTTTCCTCATGGTCCCTAAACCTAATCTTTGCTTAGTTGTAGTGATATACTTCACCAAAATCTCTTCCAAATTTGTCTTCTTTTATTGTAATTGAAAAGCTAGGGGAGGTTGTTTCGTCTGACTTTCTTGATTCCATGAAAAGTTTGGATGATTTTTCCACCTTAGATTGTTTGTTACTTGTGCAAAATTGTGGCACGTGTATGGCATTTCATACAACTCGATACAGACTCGTGGCAAAATCAATAGACACCCTTGCTTCGAAACGAATCTTTATTAATTATCAACTATTGAACCTTTTTTTATGAGACAACATTATAAATTCTCTAACATCAAGTAAAAGAAACCAAGTAACCAAATTGAAGATTGTAGATTGAAGAAAGGAATGAAGTGTTGAGTATTCTAGTGTTCGGAAAAACTTTGATTAGAACTTCGGCAATCAAAGCTAGGTGGTTATGGCCAAGGAAGATGAAGTTTTAGCCTTCAGCTAAATATCGGTGAGTGGTTCAGCAACCGAAGACCTTGGGCTTGATGAGAAATGAAGCAAAAATTGACTTTGGTTACCTGTCGGACAAGGGTTTGGCAACTGAAGACATAAGTCTAAAGTTGAAGCCACAAAACATCAGTGTCCAATAGATCTTTACTTGTACATTAGGCTACCAAAGTAATCTTCAGTAAAACTTCAAGAATCAAATGTGGAGTCCCAAAGCTCACAATAGATGGGTAAAGTTTAAGAAGATGATTCAAAACACATTTTCTCGAGGGCTCAACAACCGAAGACTGGCTTGGAAACCCTATGTAATATTAGGTCTATTTGCCAATATTACTTAGTTTTTATTCCTTTCTCTTTAGTAAAATTTAGCCATAGTTAACTTTTATTTTTTAGCACATAAAAAATTTTATTTGTATAAGTTAGTCTTTACTAATGAGAGTTACTTTGAATTGTATAATTATGTGTTAATTATATTAAGTTTGGTTAAGTATGATCTTTGTCTAATGCTCAATCATGAAAGGAGACAAAAATCAAGTGAAATACATATGGATTAATTAGTCGGACAAGCTTTTACCTTTGGTGAACAAGTTGGATATAGTCAGATGTGAACCAATTCCATTTCCTAATGGTACGTTCAACTAGTTTTCGAGTCATATGTATGGGTTAAGGTAATTATTTACATGATCAGGTGATTTAAGTGGAAGTCTAACATTATTAGTTGTCCAACGGCCAAGTTTTTTCCTTAGGGTAAGAGTCGGTCATTAGATGTGGACAGGTTTGTTCACTTCAGCATCCATGTAGGATGTTTTAGGTTAGTTTAGTCTATTTAGATTAAGTGGAGGATGTTCTAATGTAACTAGAAGGCCTAGGGTATATAAAGAGGCATTAGGAGGATGACTTGCATCTTTTTCAATTTGGACCCTAGCCACCCTCTCTCTAGCATCTCTCTCTCCAGAGACCGATCACTACCTTCTCTCTCTAGCTGCTACCTCTCTCTACTTGTTGGGGATTGTGTGAGAAAGTTTAGTGTGGAGTTCTAAGCAAATTCACTACAAAAGATGTTAGCAATTTCAATTAAAATAAGTAAATAGTGTAGATTCATGCATCGTCCTTACATTCTATGCTTTGCTTGATGTTTTATTCTATCTACACGCTTGTTTTCAAGTTCAATACTTATAAAACTTGTTAGGACAACATTTAAGTTGTTAATTCATGCTTAGAATCACCATAAATAAGTTTCACATGTAGTGCTCAAAATTTAAACAAGTTCTAGAATCAATTTATTCGAAAAAATACGAGTTTAGAACATGAACTCCATTAAATTGCATATTTTCTCTAAACTAAAATCATTAAAAAGTAGGTTAAATCATGTTGGATTAAAATTTTGCTATAACTCTTGTTTTTACTTTAAAGCATAAGAGAGTCTTGTTTTTGATAGATAAAAATTGGATCAAGAACTAAAACGATAAATAAATTCGGATTCAAATCACCAGCACTAGTGCCACAGCTCTGGTTAGTAGTGTCGGAACACTTCATATAGAATTTGGGAAGAATGTAACCCAGTGCAGTGACTTTCCAAGTCGGGGATTCTGAAGCCATAGCCTTCATTTAAAGTAAAAATGTGTGGCAAGTGCTGTGACTCTCAAATTCCCTGTTACGAGTGTTGTGACCTTCATTTATTTTAAAAATGTGTGCGAACCCAAACACCATAGCACTATCACTCCTTGTTATGAATGTTGTAGCCCTCGTGAAAAAACCTAGCCAATGTCGACTGCCACAACACCTAGTCTCAATGCCACAATGCTCGTGTCCTAGGTTTATTTTTCATACTTATTTGATAATGTTGATCGATGTATGCTATGCTAATAATTATTTAATCAATGTATGATGTTTGTTTGATGATGATGTTAACATATTATTGATGCTTGTAATGTATTGAATGTAATCATAAACAATCAGAAACAAAGTATTGGGCCTATAAATAAATGCACTATAGTAGGGCATTATAGGATAGACTAGTAGCAGTACTTCTCTATTTTTATTAATATGGGATTAGGCTTTTATTTGGTTTAGTTGTTTATATTTGACCCAATAGGATTGGACAATTATTGGAAGGTGAGCTGAAAAAGTTGTATCAGCCACTCAAAATTTGGTAATAAAACATTTGATATCAGTAAGACCTCCATTGTTTTTTGCTACTAGCATATTTAAATGCATCACAACTACTTTATCACTTGATATGTACTCAATGTCCCTCATTGTCCACGCCAATATGTCTTCGTTCGTTAAAAAATTGCTGATGATGATGACTCCAAGTGATGTGCCAATTATAACCAGTGGAGCTCAATGTTGTTTTTTTCCTTTTAAAATTTTTTTTTCAAAAGTAGCAAACTACACATAAAGGGGATGGCCCCATTGACTCGATCATGCCACAGTTTTACAAATTTAGCATTAACCCAAAAAACATCGTGCCAATCGATCATATTAAGTTCATAACACTCATTTTTTATATCTTTAAAGATGATAAGGAACTCCCATGACAAGGGAAATTTTGTTCGGGGAAGATCACCCTATATTTCACATGTATTGCAAAGAACCAATGTATCTAGTGTAAAGGACCGAGGAGAGGTGCGCTTATTGTAATAGCAAACCATCTTTTTTAGCCATCATTTCCCGATAACACTGGAGATGCTTGCTTGTATCACTCTAGCATTTTTCAAGGCATTCTAGTGCCATAATACTCATAATTGCATAATCATTGATAATGGGATCAAGTTGAGAGCAGTAGAAAGCAAACAACTAGGAGCTCAATTTCAATAGGTAACACAACTTCAACACCATATACCAACGTGAAGGGTATAACATGTATACTAAGTCTCACAGATATTTGATATGACCACAACGTTTAAGGGAGACGTTCATGTAAGTCTATTTATTTTTTAGATAGTTTTCTCAGCATTTGTTTCAAAATCTTATTGAAAGATTCCACTTGTCTATTGTTATGAGGTTTGCAAGGGGAAGATTCATCCCTTTGAATTTTATATTTCTCTAGTAACTCGGTTGTTTGGCAACTTAAGAATGGGGTTCCATTGTTAGTAATAATCTTTTACGGGATTCCAAATTGACAAATAATGTGGTCTTTACTAAATTGTGTTAGGCAATCATCCTTTTGCCTTCAAAGAGGGATAGCCTCGGCCCACTTTATAAAGTATTCTATAAGAGTAAGGATAAATTTATGTTCTTTAGAAGATGGTAGATCGATAGGACCAATAAAATTAAGCCCCCACATCTGGAAATGCCAATCAGTAGCAACATTGTGTAGTGGCTTAGGTGGCAAGTGCTTTGCTAGGGCATGAATCTAACATGGCTTATATAACTGAGCAATTAAAAGGAAATCTTGAAATGGTGGAAACGAATGATATCCAGTGTGCAAGAGAAGTTGATGTAGTCGGAGACCGCCTTGACGTTCGCCACACAACCATAGATGAGCCTCTTTCATAGCAAATAAAGCTTCATATGGAGTTAAAAACTGAAAAAGCATGTCATCAAGCCCTCAACGGAATAAGATACCATTTCATGTTTTATTTCAATCTATTGGCAATTGTCCATGAGTGGGGAAATCAACAAGGTCACCCCACCATTCATTATAAGATTCAACAACAAATGCAGGTTTAGGTGCAACCTTGGGCAACACCAAACCAACTAGTACATCATGATGAGCAAACCATATCAAGGGCATTTTGTTAGGGTCAACCTCCTTAAGGTTTAATACTAGCACTACAAGAGCATTAGCAATACGATTGGATAAGCAAGGGATATTTTAAAATTTGACTTCTTCAAAGTTCTCGAGGAGGCGAGTGACACAAGCCTTGTAGCCCACTAAGGGGGCTTCCTCCACTATAAATTCACCGGTAGTTTGTTGAATGACTAATAGGGAATCACCACAAACTAATAAACATTTTAAATTAAGGTCTTGAACAAGAATCAAGCCAAGCACTAGTGCCTCTACTTGGCATAGTTATTCATGCAACAGAAGTTAAGGCTATAAGTGTGAATATGTAGTTGTTCGCCAGGCTACATGAAAACCAAACCAGCACCTCTACAAGGGCTAGCAGTGCCACGAAGGTCAATAGCAACACAATCAAAGTAGAGTGTCCAAGTAATGAGGAGTAGTATTTGCAACATTAATAATAGAATCTACATTTTCTCTCCAGGTAAAGTGGGATGGTTGGCCAATGTTTTACCAAAGCTTGACCTTTTATTGCCCTTTGGGTGAAACATTTAATATCAAATTCCATAAGTTTCACAAACCAACGAGCAACATGCTTACACATATCAAGCTGTCGAAGTAAATGTCATATACACTTCATGAATCAAGAAATAATGGTGATATTTTTGAGCTACAAAAACCAATGCTAAACAATCTTTTTTATTACTGAGCATTGCTCCCTCGAGCAATTTATTACCAGACTCGAGAAGTAGACAAGTCTCTCTACCCAAGTCATCAACTTGAGGACAACAATAATAGTCGAATTCATATGAGAAATGTACAAAATTAAAGGACATCCCTGAGAAGGGTACAACGAGAGTCAGAGGTCACAAAAGATCTTCTTTAATGCTAGCAAAAGACCCTTGACACTCTTCAGTCCATTTGAACCATTCTTCCTTTTACAACATTTGATTAAGGGGAAGGTTCTTTTCCAATAAGTTTAGAATGAACTGTCGAATATAATTCAACTTCCCCAAAAAGCTTCGAAGTTGTTTTAATGAGGTGGGAGGTATTATTTCATTGATAGCTTGTATCTTAGTGGGATCAATTTGAATGCCTCACGAATGAATTAGAAATCCAAGAAATTGCCCGGAACATACTCGAAAAATACATTTTAGCGGATTCAATTTTATATAAATTGTTCTCATGACATCGTTGGAGGACGCATTGCAAATTTGCATAGTGTTCCATACAAGTCTTGAACTTGATGATGATATCCTCAGCATAGTCTTCCATGTCTTCATATAGCATATCCACAAAAATATGTCACATTTACCTTTGATATGTAGCTCTGGCATTCTTGAGTCTGAAAGGCATCATTGTGCAGCAATAAGTATGTATAAAATATTATTTTTCGTTGTCCTCTGCAGCCATAAGTATTTGTTTGTATCCAATGAAATCATCTATAAAAGAGAACATTTGATGTCCTACAACATTGTCTAGCAAGAGATCAGACAATGGGAGAGGAAATCCATCCTTAGGGTTTGCTTTATTTAAATCTTAAAAGTGTATGGAATAAAAGTTAAATGATGACCACAGAATTTCATAGGGGCTAAACTTTCTTTTAGCCTATTTAATATGGAATAATTCCAATTTAACTACTAATTAATGCACTACAATATCTGGTGATAAGCCAGACATTTCATTATACAACCATGCAAAGCAGCCTTTATAGGCTCTTAGCAAATCTTGCAAATAACGTCACTTAGTACTGTCAAGGCCAATACATAAAAAATAATGCATTGATGACCACTTACTGTACCAAGATTGATTTCAAGTAATTGTTTAATGGCTAGAACTACTTTGCCCTCGAAGTGAGGTTGCATATCAACTATCTCAGCTTCAAGTTGGCTTGGGGAGATAGGCCCCATGAAAAGATAATATGGCTCAGATGATTCCTATTGAGAGCGATGCTGCAATGTAAGGACTTTAGATGGAGCTCTTATACGAGGCTCAAGTGTGAGAGGTCCTTTTTGGCACTCTAAAGTAGTCATCTTAGATGGAGCTTGAGAACAACTTTCAAGTGTAAGTAGTTTTTTTCGTCATTGTAAAGTGAGCAGTTTACTTTCAAATGATAACGAGGGGCCAGGAATTTATGCAGTGTCCATTGTGGCGTGTTCAAAAATAATCTTGTCTATCTTTAGTTGTTGCAATAGCAATAGTGGTGCCTTTCTTGGCCTTTCATCATGTAATTTTACTCGTAATTGAACGAATGTACTTTCAGTGGTAGATGATGAAGGAGCAACAAAACTATTGTTGACTTATGACACTTAAAAATTTTTGAAGGAAGCATTGGAAAAAAAATTCCGTTGGCCAAATGCCACTTGGAAAGTCAACAGCTGCATGGAAAGAATGAGTAAATTGTTCTTTACAAGCCATTTTAAAGATGATTTTGGTCATAAAGAATCTTGCCTCTAAAAAATGAGCTTCTTCAAACATGAAAGGATTTTTAAGCTTCAGGACTTGTAATTGGTTGCCTTCCATTTGAGCAACTTTGATGCATTGGGGCGTAGAAGAAGGGACACACCAATGGTCATGGAACAATGGGCGTGCTAACAGCTTGCGAAATACATGATCAAGCACTACCACATAGAAAATATGAGCCATACTAAAAGGTCCTATTATTATGTATAAGAAAATTGTCCCCATTAAATCACAAGTAGTAAGTGATATAAATGAAAATTGAGTGGTGGATCACACTAATTGCTCCAAAGTATATCCCAACTCATTTAAAGTGCGAACATGTAATAGATTGGTCGAAGCACTCATCAATTAAAACTCGATGAAGTACCTTATTACGATGTTCAACACTTTCATAGAATAAGCGATTGTGATTTGCCTCTGGATGACAAACATCTTCATTGGAGAAAGTAATAATGCCAGGAGGTAAAGCCAAAGTGTCATTTGCATGAGGTCATGAAGAATTTGTCCTAGATCATTGCTCATTATTAACTTTGGCTAGCACTAGTAATGGGCAACCCATAAACTCCATAACTTTGACGTAATCCTTCATTTCACCACCTTATATGAAGACAGTATTAACTCCACCATTCTTTGTAGCAATATAAGCAATAGTACATTCAGCCACCTATCTAGTTTTAGATGAAATATATAACACATCAAGCATATTATTGATGGTTGGTATTGCATGTATATGTCTAATGACATTTTAGTCATCCTTAGTATTTGCATGTGGTGGTGGTCTGACATCAGTGGCAATAATAGAAGATGTCATTTGTGAGGCTTCCATATAGGGTGTGACCTCTGTTCGAATAATTTCAATATCATGCAAGTATACACGGTCGAAACAAGTAATATAATGATAAATTCGAGTATCGTTCCCACAGAGAGATGAATTTCCTTAAATTAATTAAAGAAAATAATATTAAGAGAAAAATAAAAATAATTGACTTAACTAAATCTAAATAATAATTTTAAATAAAAGGAGAAGATAAAATGATAAAACTCGTTCTAGAGTCAAATTTCCCTTAACATGAATTCAATCTTCATCAAATCTTACTCTTATCATTTATTCCCTCAGATTGTTGATCTAGGATAATTATATGACATGGTGGCTCCCACTCCTTCATGCTTCTATTATTTTGCCTCAATTTCTACCTCCTGGTGGTAATTGATTAATCAACAAAATAATGCATTAAGATTTGCCTTACAATCGCATACGGTGTTGTGTATCTTCCGACCATAACGACAAACAATTCAAAAGACTTGTTGTATGATGAATTATCAATGACTAATCTAATTAATTTCTTTCAAAATCTAATTAAACCTCATGATCTAAGAAATAGGTGATCAATCTACTATTAGCATTTAGAACATGATAATTCAAACAATCAGTTTGAATAAAGACTGAAGAGCTTGAAATAAATTCAATTAAATCATGTTAAGTTCCATTCTTCTCTAGAACGAAATATAAGACCACTCCATAATAAAAATAGAAAACATTATAAAGAAGAAACTAATTTTTATTATGAAAGAGAAAGAAATTACAAAAACTAGAACTATTTCTTCTACTAAACTCCTAAACCAAGAGTTGAGATATGATATCTTAAACAACAAATGGCTACCACTTTATATAGAAATGGTGATACAAGAATTCGAAGAGGGTGTTCACATATCGACGTAGTCTAATTAATTATGATGTCCCTTCAAGTTTCCAACTCTTCGACTCCATTGAACACCATAAATTATAGTCATTGGGTGGGGCCAAGTGTCATGACCATTCAATTCCAAAGCTTAATTTATTCATCTTTTTCTACACTGAAACACCAAAATTAAGCATATCTCATAAAATATTAATTAACTAGAATATAACGAAAAATATCACCTAATTAATAATATTTATACCCGAAAAGTACAAAATCATATAAAAAACCTGGGTAAATATTGTATATTTTAAACACTTAACAACCTCATCCATGGTAACATTGTTAAGGTTAGAAGGTTTTTTGTTATGTTATCACAGAATGGTAGTGTATTAGAACCATCATTAATTATTTGGCATTCTAAGTACCTGGGTCAAAAGGTGTTTCAACTAGAGGACCAAGAATTGCTATCATAATGGGTGCCACAATTTAGCATACTCCCCAATGTAGGCAATTACTCTATCATCAAGTAACTTTTGAATTTTTTTATTATAAATCAACACTTATAGGTATGGTGATTTACTGTATTATTGAATCGACAAAAGTTATTCTTTTATTTCTCCCCTAGCTTTAAAGGCGTGGGAGGATTCCTTTTCCAATAATACATCAAACCATCTTTGATTATCATAAAGATCATAAGTATAATTGTCCAGGTCATGCCACTGTTGACGAAGCCTGTTAGTTTCTTTTTGGCTATCTCGAGACTTATTGTCAATAGTCCTTTTCTTATCTTCAAAAGGTATCTAATCTATCACAAGATTTACCGATGTTTGTTCACTTTATTAGTTGTTGGAAGACATTGCAATACTTTATAAATTGTGACTTTTTCAAATACCTCCTAAAAGGTGTTTCCAGGAGAACTACTAAGAAATTAAGTTATTGGGCCAGCATTCATGCCACAAATCTTAATGATCACCTTATTATCAGGAGTATCCTTCATCTATGAAACAAGATTTCGGGATTGCTTCGCATATGCACTGAATTGTTCATCTTTTTCTTTTCAACATAATTTCAGATGTTCAAGCTCAACAAGTATCTCCATTGGTTGGAAATGAGTTGTGAATTATTTCACCATTTCTTCCCATGTGGCTATAGAATTATTTGATCGGTTGTTAAACCAACGCAAAGCATTGCTAGTGAGGGTTGAGGTAAATTGTTGCAACTTTAACTAATCATTGGATACAAGAGCATCACATTCAAGCTCAATAATTGTGATATGATCTCATGGATTATCATCTCCATCGAATTTGGTAAAAATTGGCTTTTTATATTTCACAGGCAATACTTCATCGTAAACACTTTCAGCCAATGGATGAAGACCCTTCATAACTTCAACAGTTTTAGTATCTTTCTTTACATATAATTGCAAGGCCACTATCGTAGGTTTAAACTATTCAAACTTTTCATCAACTACAAACAGTGGTGCTATTGTGTCTTGAGACGACATAGGAGTGACTGGTGCATATGTATACACGACCTGTGGTATAGCAAAAATAGTGGTTGATGCCAACAAAGGTGTTGGAAGTACCAAAGGCAGTGTTGGAGGTGTTAATGAACCAAAAGGAGGCATTAAAGCATGTATTTGTGGTGGCATCCCGCATGGAGGAACACTATATGGGGGATAACCAATCTCATATTCGGGTCAAACACTGGTGTAAGGAATCAGATGGGGAGGATGAAGCATAGTGCAAGGAGGAAATTTTAGGTTGACCTTGATATGGTGGAAAAGGTAAGGGAGTCCAACATAGACCCAAAAAAACCATGAGGCAAAGCCTGATGAAAACGCATAGAAAATAAATTGCACCAAGTTGATTTGGTTGAATTGGTGTAGGAGTGTTGGTGCCAAAACTGTGTACTGGAAAATGAAATTATGTAGTAGTGGGATTTGTTCCCTGAGATGCAATAGGCAGTGTGGGAGGAGAAGCTTGTTCAGTCTTCTCTTCATCCCTTTGTGGGGATGTCCCGTAGCATCATCACTAGGCAATGGTGGCACTTAAAGAACAAAAAGTGCTTGATTACTCAAATTAACAGCTTGTCTCAAAGCTGCTTGATCAGCATGTCCTATAATTGGTACATTAATTAATTGAGTCACATCAATCACTGACACAATTGGGGTAGCAGAAGAGGATGGTTATTGTTGTGATGTACTTCCAGAGGAGTCTTGCCCTTTGCCATCATAGCACTTGTAATAACACTTGTAGTTGATAGAAATCATGGATAGTATCAGAAACATTGTTGCCTTATAAGTGTTTCCCTAGTAGAGTCACCAGATGTTTGTACAACAATATGGTACATATGGCCTTTTGCACAAACTCAATAAAATGGGGTTTGATGTCCTGCTTGTTGAGGGTTTATGCTATGCAAAATCAAAGATCGGGATTACACCAAGGCGCACTTGCTTCTGAAATAAATCTTTATTAATTATCAACTACTACGTGCAGAATTAGAGTATGAGTGGCATAAATTAAAGCTTATAATGTAGAAAGAACAACTAAAATCCTTAAAGTTAGTTCTTCCACTCTATGCAAACCAAAATAACAACTTGCATATGCTCCAACATGAACTATTGTATGTCTTTTGTAAGCAAATAAGAAGATGGACAGCTTTTAATGAGTCTGGGTTGAAATACAATAATCAAATTCTTAGATGGACAACTAATGATAATTGGACGAAGAATGAGGCAATACAGTCTACACAAGCAACCCAAGCCAAGCTGTTGAAGAGAGCCAAATCGTTGAGGCTATCCAAATTGTTGAGGCAAGCCAAACTGAATTGTTGAGGCAAGCCAAACTGCTGAGGTGAATTGAACCGTTGTGATAAGCCAAACTACTATGGTAAGCCAAACCCAGGCCACACGTGAACCGTATTGAGCCTCCTGCACGAAAAGGGCTTAATGCTTTAAATTCATAAGTGCTGGAACTCAATCACCTGTGGGCACATCTTATTGTTTTGTTCTTCAATCTACAAGAGTTGTGACTTAATTTTAGATCTACCGTTATGTGAATTATAATTATAAATGAGAGGCTCCAGTTATTAAACACGGGAAATGAGATGCTCTACTTATTAAACACGGGGAGTGCATAATTACTGGAAGGTACCTATGAGTACTGGTTTCTAATTGATAAGAGGTATGGCAAATCCGTAATTTGCAAGATTCATGATAAACCATGAGACTTATTTTAACTCGATGAATAAGTCTCTTTTTTATTTTTCCCAACTCCAAGCCTATACGTACGTGTATCCTTGTTTTGTCCAACTCCAAGCCATAAGTACCAGGACGCTGCCGCCACTTAAAATTCACATGCATGGGTTTGTGCATGTACCACTTTTCAAAAGTGGGCCCAACATCAATGTTTATTGTCAATCCCCATCGCATTGGTTGCCTTGTGAAGTCATCTTTTTTTATCCAATCATTTTCTTTGGGCTGAAGAGCTTGACAGTATAAATAGTGGGACCCGCTTGGCCATGCATATTTATCAAAACCTTAATCCAATTGTAGTTTGTTCACATTATGGGCTTGGGTAATAACTCAACGGGTTAATATGGGCTTGACAAAATAATAAAATTTTTAATTATATGTCACAAGCCATAATCACACATATGTATTGTTATATGGATTATTCTGCCAATTGAGGTAATTGACATAGTTTGCTTGATCGGCATTTGAAGAAGAAACCACTTAATTCCTTGATTGGCACGCTAATTAGGATGATTGCCTCTACAAAAGCCACAATTCATTGACTCTTGCAGTTGTATGGCATCTATACTTCTATTTAGTGCACTAATAGCAGTATAAGGATCCACTTTTTGAACCCCCCACTGTTCTCCTTATTGGATGACAATTAGTAAGCCATTGGTAATAGTTGGCTACCATCTCCTCAATTGATTCATGGGCATCCTATGGTTTTTTTTTTTCATGAGATGCCAACTGAAGATGGATCGACCATGTTTTTAGGGCATGATCTCAACCTATTATAGAATATTTTTATTTTCAACTAATCCAGCAAACCACGATGAGGACAGGCTCTCAATAATCCCTTATAATGCCCCCATGCCTCATGCAAATCCTCTATATTTACTTGGAAAAAGGAAAGTAACCTTCCTCTCTCATTTTTATGTAATTCCAGGACGAAAATACTTTGCCAAAAAATTTTGGCTAACTGATCCAAAGTGTGATTGACCCCAGGAAAATAAAGAGATCAACCATCTCTTAGCATTCTCCCTCAATGAGAGTAGGAAAAGTCCAACTCTAATAGTATCTTTTGGCATTTCATTACACTAAAAGTGTCCTAAATCTCCAAGAAAGTTGCAAGTTGAAGTGAAAGGTTTTCATGAACTAGGCCTTGAAATTGTGTCATCTACTTAATCATAGTCCTGATAGTCGGCTTGAGTTCAAGCTGAGGTACTATAATCACCGACAGCTAAATGCAAGAAACTATCCCACCTAGTGAAGGAGTTGTATGGTCCTTCAAAGACCTAGGTAGAACATTCTCAACTACACCTTCATTTTCAGCCATGGTGAGTTGCAATTGGCCTATTGTTCTCTTTATCATGCTCAAAGTTCTCTCTGTTGATTAACTTCCTCAAGTGGTTTTACAGATGAACGGGTCACTTACCCAAGAGATCAACTTAAAATAAAGAGAAATTAAATAAGGAATGGAAAATAAAATAAGTCTAAACAACTAATCCAATTCCTTTAATTGAGAAATAAATCTTAAACCTCAAAAATGGTGTTAAAATTTTGACACGAATTTATTGTAATTAACAACTGCACTAGTCACAATCAAGTAACATAATAAATGAGTAAAGGCTATTCCTACGGAGAATAATTATTCACTCAATTAAAATTCTCAAACCAAAATACATAAGAGTGAGAAAAAATAAATTTTTAAGAGCTTATCTAACTAAATTATAATCTAAAACAAAATAAAAAGAAAATAAGGTCTAATCTAATACTAGTGTGCAATATGTTTATTTTATTTTATTTTAGATTAGATTTAGTTAGATAAACCATTAAAAATTCATTTTCCTCTTTCTACTAAATAATTTAGTTTAAGAATTCTAATTGGCTGAATAACTATTCCTCGTTGAAACGATAATCTACTCATTCATTATATTACTCAATCACGTCTAGTTCACTTGCAAATTACAATAAATTTATATTAATAATTATATAATTTTAGATGTAAAATTCATAAGTTTATGGATAATCATTTGCAAAAGTATCCATATAGCAATCCAGTAATAAAAAATGGTATGGCTCAATAAAAGCTTTTTGAACACAGCAAGCATGTGAAGTGATGATAAACAAAAGCGACCCGGCCCATTACCTCTTTATTTGAACACAATTAAATTAAAACATATGAATTAGCGAAATAGCCACCCAACCTCACTTTGATTCGGGACCAAGAAGTTATAATGGAGCCGCTCCCATAGGCCCATGTGAAGTATGTGCATGGCTCCATAGGGCTCCTGGGTGCTTATGACATTTTGGTGCGGCCCATCCACTTAAAACTTATTATGAGTCTGCCGAGATCAAACCTCGTCTCCATATATTTCAATTTTTTAAAGAAAATCATGGCGAGAGAAATGAGAAGTATGCCCCAAGTGATTTAAGGGCTTACAGGGGCTTATTTAAAAACACTCATAAAAATTATTTCATAATTTATAATGGGCATTTATATAAATATAATATATATGTTAATCTTATGGAAAAAAGATTTTTATTCTTACAAATAAAATTTAAAAAGATTGTATGTATAACCTCGTCTCCATGTATATGTCAAGCATATACAATTCTGGCCACTGTACAATCCCCTTTGAAATTAATAAATAAGGTTGTATGTATAACTTTATAGAGTGTTTCTTATCCATCAAATATTATTGTATACACATACTTATATTCGGCCCAAAAATATTCAGCCCTAGTCTAATATCCTAACCCCTTCAAAAAGGCCCAATCAAATAGGGTGGAGGAAGGCCACTACCAAGTTTATATCATACTTGCAAAAATCCGCTGATTCTATTTGGAATCGGCCAATTTAACTCGGCTTGGTAGAAAATCGGGTCAAAATTAAGATGGATCATTTTATCCAAAAATCTGACCAAGAATTGCCCAATTCTAACCGATCATAGCCGATTCTCATCAAGTTGACTTGGGTAAGAATCGGTCAATTCAGGCAGAAGTGGGGGAGATGGGGCAAAGGGGTCGGTGGGCACTAGGGGGAGGGGTTTGGGCAGTGGGGGAGACTGGGGCGAGGGGGAAGGCAGGTGACAAGCTAGGAAAGGGGGGAGACGGGGTGGCTGGATGGAGGCGGGGATGGCCGGGCGGTGGTGGAGGAATTGCGTCGGTAGGCCGCGTGAACTCGCGGCCATCTCCATGTTGTGGAGACCGGACGACTGCCACAAAGATGAGGGACAACTCCACCAATTTTGACTTATTTAAGTAAATTAATTTTTGTGTATTTTTAATTAATCGGTCCGATTCAACCACTCATTTCCAATCGGATTTTACTTCCGGTATCGATTTTTGCAACTAGGCCCATATTCCAAAAGGTAATCGGATTAAAAATTGAAGAAACGTTAGTCTAGAAAAATAGGTGTAATTCGTTGAATCTTTTTATTGTAACAAAATTAAGGAAAGCTGAGATTTTTACAGATTTTACGGACCGCCCACGGCTATAAATAAGTTTCCTTGGTTTTTGAGAAACTCGGAACGAAGAAGGTTTCTTTCTGGTCATGCATGCTGCTTGACGTCGCCATACCCCATGTTGTCTGCCCTTCTCCTGAAGCTTTCTAGCAGATATCAACTCTTGAAGCCTTTGCCGCCTCGCCGGAGCTCTATGTCGTGACCACCTTTGCAGCTATTAGAAAGTAGATACGCCATGCCTATCATACGAACACTTCAATCAAGTTTTTAAAGTATGAATGGCTGGCGGAGCGCTTGCTGCTCAAAAAATTATCACGTACTGTTCACATTCTTCAATGTGATTTATATCTTCGTATTATTATAACTTATAATATTTTTTAAATTTTAATTTATTTTAAATTCGATTATTTTTTGAAAATTGCGATATTTTAATTCACATTTAATTAAATTAATAATAAAAATATTTTCATATCTAATACAAAATTTTCTTTATAATAAAATATTTCAATGGTCAAAAGGAAGGGGAATGGCAAATTGCGATTTTCAATTGACCTTGTGATACCAATAATGTGCCTCCTTTTTGTGCTAGGCCACCCTACTCCTTTAATACTTTTAATATATATAGTCAAAGTGAAGCCATCCACCCAAGGCCTATGGTAACCATGTCTGTCTAGGTGTGCTAATTGAGAAGTCAAGTCGAGTTCAACTTTACTCAAGCATTTATTTAAGTTTGAGTTGAGCTCAAAAGGGTATGAATCGAGTCAAGTTTGAGTCAAATATGTATAACACCTCGATTCTTATTCATCTAAAAACAAGATTAGAATTATTATGGTCGAATCGAATTATGTATATATCTATACTCAAGAATGATAAATAGATCAAAATAACCTTCTTCACTTTACGAGAATAGATGGAAGACATTACTAAATATATATGATAACACGTCAATACAAACAAAAGAATGAAAGAAAAATGAGTTCCTATGTGTAGCATCTATCTATCCCCGGCTCAACATATAGGAATACAAGACCTATATATATAATAAAAAATGCTACTAACGAATGTCATCGGTCATGAAAATAACTAATACAAACAGACAAGTAGAAAATGATTTCCACGAGGAAAGAAAAATAGTATATAATCTCTATGGGATACTCAAAGGGCATATACTAAGGAGCCATCAAGTTACAAACTTGATAAAATCCCGAATTGAACTCGTACTATGTCATTCTTAGCAAATATCTCTCTTCACAATAATTGGTCCCACTCTCAGGGAAAAATACCTATCCTAAGCCCCCTTGATACCTCCATATAACTCCTAGGCAAGAGCACAAAGACTAAGTACTCTCTCGTAGTCACTTTCAATTTGGGCTACTAATTGAGCGAGCTAGTTTGTGAGTATTTGGCAATCGGCTCGACTCGACTAGACTCAAAACTCGATGTTTAAATGCTCAAGCTTGAAATATATTCAAACTTTAATCCTACGAGTCAAGTTTGAGCAAGGTAATGTTCGACTCGGTTATAACTCGAACTCAACTCGTAGCATGACTCAAATTTGACTTAATAATATAATATAATAATATACATAATGTCACTTACCTACTCAGAACATATTTAAAATTGTAGATAAATCTTATTATTGACTATTAATATAAATTCTAAAAAATAGTTTTACTATAATAGAAGAACAAAAATTAATTTTAATTAACATGAATTTGCTAGCTATAAAAAATCTCTGCCACAACAATTTAATTGTTTATCATTGCTTAATCAATTAAAAATGTAAGGTTAACAAATTATGCATGTTATGGCTTATACAAGAGACAAACCACCAAAAATACAGATAAGATAGTGAAAAGATTTACAGTTCATTACTAGGATAAAAATACATATATAAAATTTTAAAAAAATTCTACGTCAAGAATGTCTAAAAGATTTAAGAGGTACAAAAATTTCAAATTGAATAGAAAAGAACTAAGCTTTTTTAAAATTGCGCAAAAAGAATTAAGCTTTTAAAAGCATCTTTTATCGCGTTAGGATGCATTAGCTAGTATTTTGGGTAGGTTGGTAGAGTTAGAACATGCTATTATATGATTATTAAGTGTATCACATTTTATTTGATTTTATTATATATTAATTACTATTTTTGAGATTTATTTTAATATTATTAACTCGAGTTGGGAGCGAGTCAAGTTTTATTTTAAAAACTACCCATGCATGTATACGTGATTCTCCCAAAGCTCCTCTCTTCCTCACTCGGTCACCCTCTTCCACTGGCCGCCGCTGCCACGACCGCTATGGCCGACTGGATCCTTCTACCATCAACAAATTAGATTTAAGTCGTTTATCATGTTAGGACTTGTGAGTTAGTATTTTGGATGGGTTGGTAGAATTAGAACATGTTATTAGACGATCATTAGGTGTACAATATTTTATTAAAATTTATTATATTTTATTTTATATTTTTTAAATTTATTTTATAATTATTGACTCAATCTGAGTAAAGTTTTAATTACGAAATTGTCATTATTGTCACGTCCACCCACCCTTTCACTTTTCACCTTTCATCTTTTACTTTCACCTTTTTTATTCTTCCTAACCTTTCACCTTCCCCTCATCACCTCCACCCGACGCCACCATCACTGCTGGCGACCTGGCCGCTGGCGGCACCGCCACCGACCAGAAACCCTTGACCAGGAGGTGTGTTCATTTCACCTCTCCTTCATTATTTGCATTTTCTTCTTCTTAGACCTCCTCGTCATGTGTAAAGACCTGAAACGTACTGCTTGTCGATTTGTAGTTGGAGGAAGTGCCTAGCATGCTTCAAGCGGTACAAAAGACAGGACCACTTCATGGACCATGTTCGAGTTTCTGGGCATTCGGTTCATGACCACAAATGTGGTGTCTGTGGGAAGCACTGCAAGTCTTTTGAATCTCTCAGGGAGCATCTCACTGGTACAAGTATGATACAATACTTAAGTATACTGCATGATGGAAAAGATTATTCTTTTCTTATAGTTGTGCTATCACATTTTACCTAGTGTTAGTACTCGGTAGGCTTTTGTTCTACTCTGTTGTTTTGTAAGTTTGTCTGATATATATATATATATATATATATATATATATTACAATGTTTGTTGTTTTGATTTTTGTCATGAATGTCCTTTATCTAAAGCTAGTTGCTCCAAAATTTTCGATGACCGAGGCTGTACACTTTGCATGAATGTGTTTGATAGCCTAGCTGCTTTGACTGTGCATGAAGATTCTTGCCGCACGTCTCCTGAAACTTCTGTAAGTTTCTTGTTCCTTTTGAGCTTTATAATTTAAATAAACTGTGTGTTTTTGTTGCATTAAAATTTTTCTGCTTTTCTGCGCTATTGTTTTGAATTCTTGCATTTATGAAAGAAAACGAATCGAATTATCGTGTTTTGTTCTTTGGGAAAAAATGAGGTTTCCTAGAGTCTGATTAGAAATACTTTCAGATGTACAGCAAGGTTCCTTCTCTTGGCTGTGGCGGTGAATTAGGTTTAGTGGACGAATGTCATGGGATTGAAAGTGGCGGAGTTTTAGCTCTTGACTTTCAAAAGGTGGGTGGTGGAAGTGATGGGAATCTTGATCTTTGTGCCAGGGTGTGCTTGGTTGATGAAGATGAAAATTTGGTTTTTCACTCTAATGTCAGGACTGAAATTCCTGTCACAGATTTCAGGTACACGCGTTTCTATTATTCTTTACTGCAGTTTCTGTTATCAAGCTCAGAATATTCATGCATACTGCTACCATTGTAAATTTAAATACATATTCTTGATCTCTAATACTAAGTTTGGTGTTGTTCTTGTATGAAACACATCCCGTAGTTTGTCGACATCTCTCTATGTTTTGAATTGCATAATTCAGTTATGACGTGGCAGGCATAAAGGAGGATCATCTGAAGAATGTCTTTCCATTCAAGGAAGTGCGAGAAAGAATTGAGGAGATATTGCAGAATGGAAACGCATTGTGGAAAATGCGCTTACAAGGTGGAAAGTCTATGATTCTTGTGGGCCATAATATTAAACGAGATCTTGAATCTCTGCAAATGTATTATCCCGAGCACTTGCAGAGGTAGTACTTGAACTTCATTACATCTTTTGGTAAGTGTTTTTGTGGTTTTGTTCTAAAAATTGATTTCCATTTGCAAAATTATTCAGGGAGATTTGCTGAACTCCCTTTTCCACTCAAGTGAATTTTTTAATGTTTTGCAGGGATACAGCTAATTATTGACCGCTGACAAAAACAAATTTTGCAAGCCATTAACTCAAGTACCTGACAAAGACCTATTTGGGGTAAAAGCCATTTTATAGCTTTCACTAATTTCCTTGTACATTTCCCAAAATAATTTTAAGAACACATTGGAAGAGTCATGGAGCGCCAACCTTTCCCTCCTTTCCTCTCCTTTTCTTTTTTAGAATTGAATGGTATCTTAGGTATTTTATAAAAAAAATTAAAACATAGGTTGAAACTTAAAAAGACCTTTTATTATTGAGGTAATTTATATAAATATATTGATAGACTATCTTTCTATTAATTTTTAATCTCTATAATTATATATTTTTCTCCAAAACAAGCTACTTTCGAGCTTATGATCGAGCTAGTTTCGATCTCCTAAACAAGCTAGTTTCGAGCTTCCAAACGAGCGGATTTTGAGCTCCTTAAAATTGAACAATCTAAGTGTATTCGAACTCAAGTCGAGCTCGAACAATATCAGAAATATTCGAGTCAATTTTGAGTTACATGCTCAAAACTCATTAGGTCTCGAATTGAGTTCGAACGAACTTCGAGCTATTCAAGTCGAGTTCGAGCACAAGGTAAGCTCGACTTGCTCACTCGTTTAGCAACCCTTCTTTCAGTACCCTTTGATACCACAAGTTGCTCACTCGTTTAGCAGCCTCTCCGGGTGTGAAGAAGCTCAAGATGTAAAGATGTTAGGATCTGCCAGGAATGAACTGCCCCTCACTAATCCAAAGCACGTTATGACCCACGTATGCACCTGCTCATTGTCTTTGCAAGGTCAAATAAACCAACTATCGGCTCACTGAAATCCGATGAAAACTATATATAGGGTTGAGAAGGGAATCCTATAAGTAGGCCGATAGGTAACATAAGGTGGAGTTAAGTTCGAAAACATCACGAGAGATTTTATCCTCGAGGTTTATTAATCACAATACTAAAATGTGTGTAAATGATCTGTGTTAAGTTGGGTCCGATGAAATAGCCACTCAACACGGCCTATAATCTGGAATCAAATCTACAATAGACTAAAGTGATAAAACTAAGAAGAGTCCTAATGAACCTATGGTTCAAGCTCCAAGTGCATCGACACAAGTAGGACTCTTGAATCTACATCGGAACCCCCAACTAAGTAAAAGAATAACTCTATATTATGTATGATCGTGGTGTGTACTCACTTTAAGAATAACATCACAATCACAAACAATGCAAAACAAATGAATATACAACTCAAAACATGGCACGCAAAACAAAACATGTGCAAACAATAAACAAATAAATAAATAATAAGTCAAAAATAAAATAAAATAAAAATATTAAAATAATAGTGAGTAAATAACATCAAGAAAATTAATAAATAATAAGTAGTAATAATAATATAAATAACACCAACTAAATATACGACTAAACATGAATAATTATCAACATACATGTGAGTCAATAAAAATAAATAAATAGATAATTTGATAAATTAATTAATTAATTAATAGTTAATATCAATTAATCAGGAATAATAATAGTATAGCTTTCAAATACAAGAATATATAATTCAACATAAAAAAATAATAACATACGCGCAAACAAACAAATAGATAAATAAAAATTAATTAAAAAATAAAATTGTATAAACATGAATAAGATTAATATTAATAAGTAAATATATTATCAATAATAAAAAATAATCATATAAATATGCATCATGTATGACAAACATGTAAATAAAAAGAAATAAATAATTGTGAATAAATAAATAAATAAAAAATAAACAAAAACATTCATAACATCAATATATGCTAAATAATTTAAATATGTGTCTAAACTAATATAAAGATTCTTTAATCACCGAAAATGGTCAAAAAACAACCGAAAACGGGCTGATAATGAGTTAGAAATGCATGTTGGGTCAATTGGGCGAGTCAATCAGAATCGAGCCCAGGTGACTCAGCTAAGTTAGCTCCTAGAACTGGATTGAGTTGGGTTGGATGCGAACACAGATGGTGGACATGAACAAGACTAGTTGACAATCAAACACGAGCGCAGTTAGGCAAACACGAACAGGGTGAGCGGACACCAAATTGGCGGCCAATGCCCATCACCAGAAAACACCCACAACGCCATGGCCGGTGCTACCGCCAATCACAATCGATAGAGGATGACAAGGGGAAGGTGTTGGTAGTGGTGACCGACGATGTCTGACCACCAATTGGCTGGAAAATGGCCGGAAAGGAGCAAAATCGCTGGCGAGTAAGGAGACATAGCCAACATCGACCGCGGCCATGGCCAGGGACGAGGGTGGTCTCAAAAGTTTAGCCTCGGCAAGGGGAAGCCATCTAGGGTGATGGTCGGTGGTGCCCGGCCAGCAAGTAGCCTGAACATGGCCGAAAGGAGACAAAAATGACGCCAAGAAAGTGCAAGTCGCGGGTGGCAATTGAGGCCATGGAAGAGGTCGAGGCTAGTCTCAAATTATAGATCTAGGTGAGTGCAAGCTATTTGGGTAGTCGGCCTTGCCAGCACCGGAAACACCCCAAAAGATGGCATGTACAGTGGAAATCGGTGAAGAAAACATCGTCTCCAGCAGTGAACAAGGCGAAGTTGGGCCTAGGTCGATTGTCGACCACGAGGTGGTAACGGTGGTACTTTCCTAGTGGCCAGCGGGTAGCAGGTGGCGGCTCAAAGTGGAGGCGGTGCTTGGGTGGAAAATCCGATCTTGCCTCGTTGCGCAATCTAGTCGTCATGCTAACTAGGGGGTCTAGTTCCACCAAGAGTATAATATATATATATATGTGTGTGTGTGTGTGTGTGTGTAAGTGTGTGTGTGTGTGTGTATGTGTGCGCGCGCGCAGAAAGCTTGGAATGACAATGACAAAAGTCAAAACTAATCCAAGGCCTAAAAGTGACTCTATGGATATGAATCAAGGCAAGAAAGCTAAACAGGCCTTGAAACCTTAAACTCAATCAAATGAAGATCTAAGACTCAAATCAAGCTCGGGCCACATGGGCAATATAAAACCCAGGCTTTTTGCCCAGTGGTTTTAATTTCGGTTTGGTTGTGACCCAGTTCAAGTTGCTTATTCGGCCATTTTGCCATGTATTTATGTATGGTCTCTAGGTATGTATGAGTTGCCCAAGCCTTAGCTCCTTTGGATCTGTTGCCCCCATCAAAAGCTATGTGTTTGACCATTTGTTTTTTGTGATTCAGTTCAGTCAAGTCAAGTCTAGTTAGACCTTACAACCGAGTCCCCTGTGTGTCTAGTCACTTTTCATGTGTTGTGGTTTTGTTTATTTCACGTGTTTCCAGTGGAAAAACCTAAAATAATGCAAATGAGGACTGGACGCAACAAGCATAAAGCCAGCACCCTCACACCCAAACAAAGTTTGAATTTAATGCTCACGTTTAGACCATAGACGCCAAGACATTGTCGAAGCGCCCTTACGCCCGTGACTTGCCGTATTTTTGGAATTGTTCCGTGTTGTATTTATTTATTTATTTTATATGCCACAAAATCTTTTCCCACTTTTTCTTCTTAAATTTTAAATCCCAACACACCTCATTAGGTGCGGCACCCATGCCTATGACATCACCTAACCAACCACCCTCTTTTTTATAAAACCCCACCCTCATCCTCACCTTACCACTCCAACCCAACCACTCCACTCACCCTCAACGTCCCTCTCCTTCTCCCAACCTTCTTCTCCACTCTTTGAGCTCTCTTTATCCTTCCTTGGCCTTCCAATTTGATCTTCTTTCAAGGGTTGAAGGACTTGAAGTGGGAAAACTCCAAGTGACTTCCCCTTGAACCGTTGAAGGTATGTTTTTTCCCGGTTTTGTTTGATGGTTCTTCTTTGGTTTGCTGTTTTGTGTATGGATGTTGTTGTTTACATTTTTATTGAATTTTTACCTTGTAGATATCCTCTCAAAGAATTTTGAGAGGTAGTTTCACGTCGTTCTCATGCATAGATAAATAGTTATGATTTTTGTATCATTTGTGTGTCCAGATCTGCATTAGTTGACCATAAAGACATATATCTACAAGTTATATGTTGAGCATGTTGACTGATTTGGCATGAATGACCATGAAAAGGTCCAAAATTAAATTAAGGTTGTAGCTTTAAAGGTTCTAGTGACCTAATCGCCCATTTCCCTAATTTTTACACATTGATATGATTTTAATTTTATGATATATCTTATGATCATCTGTTAAGCATATTGTGATCTTAATATCATAAATTTACCGTACTAAAATTACCTCAACTAAGACCTTTTTTACAAAACTAATGAAACATTGTGTGCATCTGGTGTGTTATGTGTTGTGTGTTTAGTTAAATGCTTGGTTAATAATTAGATCATATAAAAATCTATATCAAATTACCTAATAAACCAATAATTATTTTATATAGCCCTTAAAATTTTGGAGTGAAACAAAATTCATTCCAATGGTTAATTGGATCAGATTTTTGGAGTACACAGGATCTAAGTTTATAATCTTGTTTCTATGATTTCAATTGAAAAATCTGTGGAAAATATATTCATATATGGGAAAATTATATAATAAATTACAGACTTTACTAAGTGTCATAATATTGTCTTTGTAAAGTTTTGGAGCATTTGGGTATGTAAGTAATTTAGTAGAAATTTCTAATTCTAATCTGGTTGGGTAAATTGCAGAAATCACTAAATCAGAAATCAAGATTAGAAAGATTACCCATGCCCAATTAAAAGAAAATTGGAGCTGAAATATTAATGGGATAAATTTTTGAGTGTTATAAAACTATTCCAATTAATCCACGCCCATTTGTACTTCTCAGGCCTATGGGTTGAAATTTTGAAATTTGCTATGTAGTGATGGGGGGGGGGGGAATTGTTCAGAGCACATTAATCCAACCTTAATTAAGTTCAATTAACATGATAATCCACATATTATCACTTGTTAATATTTATGACATACCCTTAGGGTGTCTAGAACTAGAGGTTTAAATTTTAGCTTAATCGAATACCATTTGGTTTGTCCAAAAAATCATCCAATCTGACGATAAAACCCTAAGTACAAAATCATGCACTAAGTAGAATTGTAACCTCAAACCTTAAATTAAACTATCTAATGAGGTTTAACTCATCTCTAAGTAAAATAAGTAAGTTAATTCAGTCTTATATATTGTACATGTGTGGAGGTTTTGCCTCATCTTGTGTGCTGGTGTGATCCAATTATGATTCGGATTCCATTATCTGTTAGGTTACGTGGGTTGAGCTCATCGATTTAGGACACAAGGCTCCACTCATCTAGGTCCGTACAACTCTCTTGCTTCACCCTTATGTTTGGCTCTTGAATGTCATATTTAATTGCATTTTAAACGATAGGGTGGTGCCGACTGCATTTTATCAAATCCCTCTGATACCAGGCCATTTAGTCATATTTTATCGTAAGTTTAATAAAAGTGCAAGGATCAGATCCTTTGTTGGTTATTGAACTGAAGTTCTAAAAATATATGATACAAGCCTCTTCCCTAAGCATATTATATAACTACGTGCATTTTTACAGATTCTATCAATAAAAGAGTGAGCGGCATAGAGATATGCAGATGGTGCAATATACATAGGGTACTACAAATGCAGCACATTTTCGAATGTTGTGGCACATTGGTTCCGAGCCACATGTGTACTGTGGTGGGTGATATATATAAGATGTGAGGGTGTAAGCGATAAATGAATGTCTTTACATTTGTAAGCAATTATGATATGATATGTGGCCTCATCGGCCTTCGCTTACCACCCTGTATAATTCTAGAAGTTTCTACAAATTTTTTGAGGATGTTCAGATACCAATTTGCCAGTAATGTTATATTCCTAGTCTCTACAGGACTAGTAATCAATTCATTGATTGTTGATGTTTTTCTCTAATATATGTAGGGGTTTAGTCTTTTGACCGATGAAGGCAGATGGATCAAGCGGCTCATGGCGGGGGATTTCATGTTGTATTTGTGTTAATTACTGAGATGATATGAAATTGATATGTAGTATGTTACGAGAATAAGCCCTGAAGTTTTATGAACTTGTATGATTCGGGATAAGTCAGTTGATTATTGTAGTGCACGTGTGTTTCATATATCATTACATTATTATTGTGATGCAGACACACTTTGGGGCACTCTAACTATTTTCTGCAAGGTATAAGCCTCAAAGTCCTAGAACACGATGAGGAGCTTACCAGGTATGCAGAAATATATTTGTTGTAGCTGTGTGAGTGTCTGATAAAGAAATGTGGGTAGGAGGAGCATACGGTTCACACTGCTTAAAGACCCATTTGAAGTCTGGGTATTAGGGTTTGATGCCCTGACATCTGATGATGTTGTGTTTAATTATTTTATTTTCTTGCACATGTTGGGTATGTGGAAAAGGCAACAACGACCCTTGTTCAAATTCTCTTCATTCATCCACATATAAAAAATTAAGAAATGTAATGAATCACTTGAACTAAGTAATAAGAAAAAGTTCATGTCGCAGCATGCAATCTTAAAACTGTAGCCGGGGTTCACCTCTTCTACAGTTGAAAGTGATCATCAGTATTTTTAAAGTCACCACTTATAGTCGCAGGGGAGGTTCTACCTCTGTTGTGGCAATGGGTGATCATATAGAATCCTTAAGTTTAAGAGTCTCTCTATGCTAGTATAAATAACATGCATAAATGATGAAACCCTGCAAGGTTGCCCGTCTTACGCCTCCTCGAGGGTTGAGATCTGCTTCCCTAAATTTTGTACGAGAGTAGTCAAGCAAATAGTTTTCCAAATTATAACATCGCACTTCGGTCCACCTTTGGACCGACAAATGGGGTGTTACCGGCAATCCGATAGTCTGAAATCCCTTTAATGCATGCAAAAGAGATACCTTGAATAAGCCCAAACAGATACAAAATTCTATAATGGCCTAGTTCTAGTCCCAAAACCCTGAGTTAATAGAAGAAAAAAATTTTATATACCTCATGTATATGTTCATAATTTATACTTTATTGTAGTATAGAGTAAAACTATCATGTGTATATCGGGCATATTTAGCCGCTATAACATGATAAAACGACTATTTGGGCCTCATACTCATAGTCTAAAAATTTGTCTAGCTCAAACTGATTCGAACCGATTTAAGACTGACCTAAACCAAGAAAAGTAACAAGCACGTAAAACACTAACCCGAAGTTATGGTCTTACAACATGAGCTTAGTCTGAGTATTATTTTTATATGCTTTTTCCAAAATAACGTGGAATAAATTAATTATAAAATTTTAAATAATTTAATTTTAAATCAATTATATGTCAAATAGTTCATTTGGAAAGAAAATCATTGTATTATCATGTAAAATTATTATTAAAATATAATTATATTTATTATTTTTTAATATTTTATGTAAATGACTATGTAAAAAATATATAAACTACTTTATCTAATATAAATTATTAAGCTTCGTATTGAGTCAAGCCAAATAGATTTCGTGCTCGTGCTCGTGCTCACTTGATTCGAGTCCAGCTTTAACTCGAACAAATTCGAGTCAAACATCGAGTCAATTTGAGCATCGATTGAGTTGTTAGCAACCCTAGGTCCAACCATTGATTGCTACTACTTTGTCAAATAAGTTCTACCCTATTTTTTCAAAAAAATAAAAATAAATTAATCTCGAGTGCTTTTTAAATAATTTATTTTTTCCCATTTTAGGGTAATTAGGCGTGGTTTTCTCAATGTCGAGTAATATTGAAAAAACTTCCCTTTTAAGGAAATTTTTTAATTTAAATTTCTTCAATTTATTTTTTTAATATTAGGATTAGTTTTGTCATTATGAAAAAATTTCTTTTATAGTAATTTGGCCTAATTTTTCCACTACCGAGTAATATAAAACAGTTCTAAGAGAATTTGTCAAAATTAATTACATTTGCAGGAACACACATGTCTCTCACTTATAAATAATCATAATTGTTATACACACCTATTTCTAAGGAATTATACTTAATTTAAATATAAAATAATCCATTTAATATTAGTTATATATATATAATATAATATTCAATATAGCTACTCTTAATAAAGTTAATTATTTTTAAAATTGTCATCTTATGCTAATCAAAGAACTCTTATAAAAATGAATAAATTTTATGAAAAACATATTCTTGCTTTTAAGCTGAGAGAAAATGAAGAAGCGATTTTCGGAAAGGAAATGGATGTCCGTCTCATCCGTTCCGTCTCATTCACGCGAACCGAAGCGGTCTGGATACCACCCGATCATAGAACACAAGATGTACCAATCTTTGTCAAAAAGGAATAAAATAAAGGAAAAAACAATTTACAACCACCACGCGTACCTAGATGTGGATAAGGTCTGACCCAGCACAATGCCCTAAGTGTTTCTTCGTATTTTTTGTGTTCCACGCTCTAAAGGCAAAGCACAAGGAGTAGAGCGGAGTGGAGCGAAGTATAGCTACATAGTTTCTTTTCCAAGTTTCAACAGGGACCATGTTGGTTGGCGATTTTCAGATTTGCTCGTTATCAGAGGGCAGCGTAGCATGTTCCCAATTGTACAAGAGACCCATGTGACTCCTTCCACTGTAGCCTCTCATCTCGGATCCCATCACGTGGTACTCTGTTCTTACGTGTACAATTTTTAGCCTTGCGGATAGCGGCTAGCGGCCTAGCACTCGCGAGTAGCGAAACTCCCCCGATATGGTTGGCGACTACCGACTAGCGAGTGTTCATCGGATCGATCAACAGATTCAGAATTAGCCATATGCAAGATCTTGAACGCGGTTTTTTTACTCTTAAAACTATTATTAACTCCACCCAAATACATACCCATGTTTAGTCAATACCCTTGCACGAAAATGAGCATAGACATTACAAAACCTATTGATCTAAGGAAACATATTGAGAGGGTTGGTAAAATTGTAAATTTAATATATATTATTAAAGTAGATTGAGAATATAAATAATAATTTATTGTTGATCTACTGTAAATAAAATTATACTTGTTAATAAGTTTAAGTTATAAATCTAGTGTGAATATCATATATTTTTTATTTTTTAGGTTCATTAATCTCTAAATTAGATTTACACGAGTGAGAAATATATAATCTAATTGATGAGGTTGTAATAGTTTTTATGTTAAACTGTGAATTGTATAAATATTATATGAATACAATTCATACTTAAAAAATTAATCTCACTTATCGGTTAATGTGAATTTACATCTGAGATTTAAATGTGTAATTGACCCCCCTTCCCACCCCCCCGCCCCTTGTGGAATAGAATTTATAGGTTAAACTGGGTTCAAATCAGGTTGCTTGAGATTTGCTCAGAGAGTGAAATATTCTATTACAAAAGAATTGGGTATTTGAAAATTTTATTCATTTAATCGGATCTGTAAAAAATTTTGTTGGATAAAACAGCCTCTTTGGATGCTTTTTATTAGTCAACCAAGGATCACAATTTTATTTCTTAAGAGAGATATATTCATGTGTTCTTTTAGATGGATTCACTACTCTCTCTTTAATAAATGTGTCTATTGAGATGAATGCATTTATATGGTATCCTCGTGAACTCTTCTGTTTAAGAGTTCTACTAAGATGAAACAAGATCATTGGAAGCAATTCCAGCTCTCTCAATCTTCTCTTAACAAGACATCCATCTTGGTCCTTAGGTTTAAAGATGAAAAGTATACAATTGTCTCTAGTAAACATTGTGAAGGAGCCGCTTGATCCCAGCCCTCCTACTTGGTTTAGCTGGAAAAGTACGTAATCTAAGATTCATACTTCTTACAATTTTCAAGAGCTAACTCCTCGGGCTGCAAGCAATGAAGAGGGGGGCCTATGCAGCAATGGGAGAATTCGTTTGAACTATTCCCATTCAGCTCAGCTCGAAAATTATTTTGATTGAATCACTTGAATCAGTGTTTAAATCTTCCGTTCATACACATTTTGATTATTTCACAAATAATTCATGAATAACTATCAATAATATAAAAAAATCAGTGTATTATTAAGATATATTATACCCTATTATCTTCATATAATCAATTTAAAATAAATCACAATTTGGTCTTAAACTAGTTTAGATTAGTCTAATTTAATTAAAAAACAAATGTAATTACCATCCTAATTTTAATAAGACGTCAAAGTATTTGATCGCCTTATTCATAAAAATGAATTTCAATCATTGAGATATGACTAGAGTTTTTATTGGAAAGGATTTTTTTTAATACTCATAGACGGTGGAAAAATTAGGTATAATTACAAAAACAAATACTATAAATTGTCTTCATTTTTCTAAAAGGGTTTGCTTTGATTTAAAAAATACAAACAACCCGTCATCAACTTTGGCTGGTGGTGGCCACGCTTGGCATCGACCAACCTTGGTATGAGGTGATCAAATATGGCCACCCCCCATTAGGGTTGGGCACGAATTGAGTTAGCTCACGAGTTTTTGTGACTCGACTCGAACTCGATTTATTTTAAGCTGGACTGAAAATTGAACCTAAAAAAGTCAATTCGACTCGATTACAATAGAACATATTTCGAGATAAACTTGACTTGATTCAAATCGAAATAACTCGATTCACTTAAAACTCGGCTTGAATCTACTCGATGCTTAATATAAACATTACGTAATTTTTTTCTTTAGCAATACATGGATAATATATTATTAAAAATGATAATTTTTCTTAAAAATAATCAAATCAAAACAATCTAATAATTATTATATGACTATCAATTATGGAGAATATCATTTATATTTTTACAAAAAAATTTAAAAAATTTATTACATTATAAAGAATAAACTAGATCAGCAAACTCATGGTGATAAAACTCAAAGAAGACCAATGCTCTACTCGAACTTGATTATGCCAACTTGAACTCGAACTAAAATAACTCGACTAAAAGTCATGTAACTTGAAAGTCGATTCGTTTATCAAATGAGCCGATTTTGACTATGGTGAAACTTGACTCAACTCGGCTTGTGCAAAGCCCTAACCCGCACCATTGGCCTAGCCTCTCCCAATGCTAGCCATTTTGTAACACCCCGATTCTATTTCACCTAAGAACCAAATCAGAATTGTTATTATCAAATTGAGTCATGTTTAAATCAATTAATTTGTAAGGCTCGAATGATAAATATTATGAAACAACCGTCTTAGTGTCTTGAGAAAGGAAGACACCACTAATGTGCAACCAACACTCAACAAGAAAGGATGAATGGATGCATGCAACAACCTAATAAGAGGCTACGTACAATGACATGACATGTGAACACTCAACACACAATAAAAAACAAAATATAAATGGATACCATGTCTGATCTACTGCTATAATAGTTGTTTAGAGCATATATCATGATACATCAAGTAAATACATAAACATGTATCAAACAAAGACAAAAGAGCAAAAGAAACAACGGCGCGTTAAGCACAAATGTGTATGGCAACTATCTATCCTTCCTCAAAAGTCAACCTAACACACAGGAACACAAGACCTACATATTTGGAAAAAATGTCAACAATGAATGTATCACGAGGAAGGAAAATGATATATAATCTCCATGAAAAAACTCAAAAGGGTATCTATTGAGGAGCCATCAAGCTGTAGACTCGATAACATCTTGAATGGAACTGGTGGTATGTCACTCTCAGCAAATGCCTCTCTCGGTAAAAAGTACACATCCTAAGCCCTCTCCATACCTCTATATAACTCCTGGCTCAAAGCGCAAGGGCTGACTACTCTCAAGCAGGTCTTTACCCTTTGATACAACAAGTCTAGACACGCGTTGTACACAACAGTACCCATCTACCCTAAGAGTAACTCCCAAAATCCGGTTCGCTTCTCAAACCAATGGGAAATGTTATTGGGGGTTGAACCATTCTTAACATAATTAATTCGGTCACCCCAACCCTAGCAGAAGGGATCTACATCTTGGCATTTTAAGACGGAACAACCAGCACACAATGCATGCATGAGATGCTCAACACCTAACATGGTCCTATATGTATGATATGACAAGCAAACTCACATTTCAAATCAATTCGAATATGACGCAAATTCAGAAATAATTATTTTTAAACCAAAATGGACAAAGTTTTCCCTAAAAGTGCAATAAGGGATGCCCAATCAACATTATACATATACTAATATATTTTCACAATATATTCTAAACCACAACTTCCACATATATCATGTACATTATTCTTAGCATGTTCTCTGAGTTGGTTCTCAACCCATTCACTGCTCATGCTCAGTTTGTTACCAAAATCAACAGAAAAGGTCACATTTCATATCATACTATAAGTTTCCTGTAGCAAAATCCATAGCACAATTCATATCATAACAAGTTTTCATTTCAAAACCATATGTAGTTCACTCATCACATCATGTTCATTTTCATCATTGGTAGGTACATGGGTGCAAAGTGGTATTCTGCTCCTCTGTCGTACCGGCAGTGCTCATTCAATATGGTTCTCACCTACATATAATAATTAAAAAACATCATTAACAAGCATTACTAGTCCAAAAATAACTACATATTAAATTGGCACATGTGTAACACCCCATTTTTCAGTCCAAGGGCTGACCGAAGTGCGATGTTATAATTTGGAAAATTATTCGTTGGACTAGTCTCGTACAAATTTTACGGAAGCAGATCTCAACCCTCGAGGAGGTTTACGACAAGCAACCTTACATGGTTTCATCACATATGTATGCTAATTCATACTAGCATAGAGGGACTTTTAAACTTAAGGATTCTATATGATCACCCCTAGCCACAATAGAGGCAAAACCTCTTCTGCGACTATGAGTGGTGACCTTTAAAAATACTAATAATCACTCTCAACTGTAGAAGAGGCGCACCCCGACTACAGTCTTGAGGTTGTATGTTGTGACATAAACCTTTTCTTATTGCTTAGTTTAAGTGATTCATTACATTTCTTAATTTCTTACAAGCACATGAATGCAAAGAATTTGAACAAGGGTCGTGGTTACCTGTTCCACATACCTGACATGTGCAAGAAAATAAAATAATTAAACACAACATCATCGGATGCCAGGGCATCAAACCCTAACACCCGGACTTCACATGGGTCTTCAAGCGGTGCGAACCGTATGCTCCTCCTATCCATGTTTCTTTATCACACACTCACACAGCTACAACAAACATGTTTCACGTACCTTGTAAGCTCCTCATCGTGTTCCTGGACTTTGAGGCTTATACCTTGCAGAAGATAGTTAAAGTGCCCCAAAGTGTATCTGTACCACAATGATAATGTAATGATATATAAAGCACACATGCACAACAACAATCAAATTGACTTATCCCAAAACATACAAGTTCATACAACTTTAGGGCTTATTCCAGTAACATACTACATCTCAATTTCATATCAACTAGGTAATTAACACAAATACAACACAAAATCCTCCTCCATGAGCCGTCTGATCTATCCGCCTACACCGGTCAACAGACTAAACACCTACATATATTAGAGAAAAATGTCAACAATTAAAGAATTGATTACTAGTCCTGTAGAGACTAGAAATATAGTATTACTGGCAAATGGATATCTAAACACCCACGAAAAAGTTGTAGAAACTTCAAGAATCATACAGGGTGGTAAGCAAGGGCCGATGCAGCCATATATCATGCCATAATTGCCTACAAAGAGGTATCTTACAGACATATATATATATATATATATATATATATATATATATATATATATATATATATATTCTATATATCACCCACCACAGTACCTATGTGGCTCGGAACTAATGTGCCACAATTTTCAGAAACGCGCTGCATCGTAGTACCCTACATATATTACACCACTTAAGGGTAGAAGGGGTACTAGTGGAATTTGCATATCTCCATACTGCTCACTTTCTTATTCGTGAAATCCGTAAAAATGTTCGTACTTATATAATAAGCTTAGGGAAAAGGCTTGTATCATACATTTCTAGAGCTTTAGTTTGAAAACTAACAAGGGATCTCATCCTTGTTGTTTTATTAAACATACAATAAAATGTGACTAAATGGCCCGGTATCGGAGGGATCTAATAAAAGTACCGCCGACACCGTCCTATCATTTAAAATACGATTAAACGTGTCACTCAAGAGCCAAATATAAGGATGTAGCAAGAGAGTCCTACGGACCTGGATGAGTAGAGCTTTGTATTCTAATCACTGAGCTCACGCGTGATACTTAGCATGGAGATGGAACCGAATAAGAATCGGGTCACATCGGCATGCAAACGAGGCAAAGCTCCACCCAAGCTCAACACTTAACATTACTTAATTTTCTTAACTAGGCCCTAAGTAAAGTATTAAACCTTATTAGGTAACTTAATTAAGGTTTTGGTTTCATGTTCACTTAGTGAGTTTTAATCAATTATAGGGTTTTTAATCAAATGGGCTTACCAGACGATTTTTCGGATGGGCTTAACAATGTCCAAATGGGTTGAAATTTGGATGGGTTGTCCCTTACACTCTAAGGTTCATATGTAAATTCCACCATGCCTGGCCCATGGGCCAATCAAGGGGAGCAAAGCCCATTAAGCTCGGCCCTAAGGGCAGGAACAATGTTCCTATGCTGTGTACTAATTTTGTAACTATTGGTTCACGGGCTAGAAGACTCCTACTGGGTTGGGTCAGTGGGTCTTGTTAGCCAACACATGTAGCTTGATCTCAATAAGAGATAGGTGAAATTTACTTTGCAAATGAGCCCTAACATATTTAAAATTTACAAATAAAAGTGGTAACCTACCCAAATGGCCCTAAAATTAGTCACAGTGCTACAAAGACATAGGGTAAAGTGTGGACTAATTTTTAATGAAATCCAACATCATTAACATATTTTAAGGTAATTTACAACTGGAGTGAAAAACTAGAGTTTTCACCCAATTTCTTTACATTGTCCTGGTAAACACCTCTAAAACATATCTTGATGATTTTTAACCATTTCCAACATCTACATATTTTAAGTGGACAATTATTAAGGTATCATATAAATTTACAATATTTTATTAGTTTAAAATTAGTGTCTTAAAATATCACAAAATCATAGATTATGCTCATAGTCATAAACACACAGGAAATACAAGGAGTACTTATGGGTTACGTTCATAATTATTTAGTGGTTATATTAGGATTAAAATTTTACCAAGAACTCATAAAAGTATCATGAAAAATATGGCATGATATTCATTAGCAGATCCTACAAGGTCAGAGAGTAAAAATTGGAGAAACGAGGCTATAACACTATCACGGTCCAAGCACCATTCCTCAGTTTCTACCCCCATACATCAAAATTCTAGGGCATCGCAGGTAAAACACCAAACACAAAAGTTGCAAATCTATATGTTTTGAGTTCAACAAAATAAGAATCCTGCAAATAGAACATTAAAATGGCAAGATATGATTTTTATACTGAAATGGTGCATATCAGTGACCTACATGCATTGTAAAAATCATATCTATTTATTTACACGTCTAAATAAGATTAATGTGTACTTAAACTTCTCCTAATATTCAGATATACATGATAAAAATGTTTTAAAAATAAATCCACAGAATCATACAAGCAATACACGTCAAAAAACGAGAAACAGTGACAGCCCAAACCTGATGCTAACAGGTGAAGACCAATGGGAGGTCTTTTGAAGCATCCAACCTCAAAGCCTACCACCCAAGGATGCTAGGAACGTGGAGGGAGTTGCTTGGAGCTCCAAGGAGGAAGAAGAAGGCCATGTAGAGTAGAAGAAAGTGTTTGGAGGCAAGGAGGGAAGGAGAAATGGTGAAAAGGTGAGGGAATGGGGATTTTATAGAAGAAGGGTTGTTGGTTTGGTGATGTTATAGGTATGGGTACCATACCTAAAGAAGAATGGGTTGGCTTGGTGATGTCATAGAGGTATGGGTGTCATACCTATAGAGGTATAGGTGTCATACCTATAGGGTGTCCTATAGGGTTGGTGTCATACCTATAGGGGTATGGGTGCCATACCTATGATGTATGGGTTGGTTAAGTAAAGAAGTATGAGTTGGGTTATCTCCAAACCCAATCACTTAGGGTTTAACTCTAAAGCGATTGGGTCCACTTCGAGAATTGCATTGCAAGTTCCAAAAGGGGTTAGGATGGTCCAAAAGGTTATCAAACACACAAAAGACACGATAAGGACATGGTCCTAACATCTAACTATATACGATTAAATTGGACCAAACATGAACAACAAAAAAAAACCGGGTGTGCCACATCCAAACAGGCATACCGAGCGCTAAAGGAAGCTAAGGTTGGGCAACTCATACATACCTAGATACCATACATAAATACGTGGCAAAATAGCCGATTAAGCAACTCGATCCGGGTCACGTCCGAACCAAAAAACCATCGGGCAAACAACCCAGGTTTTACAACATGAGATCTAACTATCAAGTTAAAATAAAACATTTGTATCTTTACATGAACACTCATAGGAGCAACTATTAAGGAGCCATTAAGCTATAGTCTCAATAGCATCCTACGTTGACTAGTCAGATGCCTCTATCGGCATTTTCTGAACTACCCTATGATCGGGAAAACCAATATACTAAAGCTCTCTACATCCTCTATATAACACCTGGCCTTGAGCACAGAGGCCGAGTACTCTCAGGCAGTCGTCTTTAGTACCCTCTCAATCCACACGTTTAGACATGCGCTGCATTGTAGTGCCTGTAAACCTCCACACTTCTCTGGGTTTGTGGAAGCTCAAAATGTGGAGTTGTCACGATCCTTAGTGAATGGAACAACCCGCTCACGAATCCAGAGGCCTCTAAGACTAGCACGTGCACCCCCTCATGGTATGTGCAAGTCAATTTGCCATCTCACATCTCACTTAAAAACTGTCAAAAAACATACTATAGGGCTAGGTAGGGATTTTATATTAGGCCTGGAGGTAACTTTATCTAGATTTAAGTTTTTAAAACAAACTCGAGGGATCTCATCTTCGAGGTTCTTAATCTGGAAATCCTTCGGTTAAATGACCAATGTGAAGTGGGGTTAAATAAATCTACCACTCAACACGTCTTATATCACTCAAATCGAAACATGATGTAATAGATCATAAAATTAGAGATCGAGTCCTAAATAGACCTAGTAGAAGCTCCACGTTAAGTCTCGCACTTAGGCGGCGATCTCCTACTTCATATCTACACATCAAATCAAATGCTAATGCCTAGTATGATGTATATATACTACATTCTCATCCTCAAAATCTTGTGAAACACGAAAATCAAACCATGAACTATCGTGCAACAATATTATATTCATGTATTCTACCAATTTGCATTTAATGTCGAATGATCAATTTATTAACATCCATCAAGAACACATTATAATCGTGCAAATCAATTCCTACTCTATTATGCTAGGTCATTGTCCATATTATGCACAATTTTATTTTTAACATGACATGTTAATTAATTATAAATCATACAATTGATTTTAAATTATGTTGTACATCTCGTTGTCTATGGCAATGGCGACCGTGGCAACGACCAAGCAACGGACAATCGACAGTCGATTAGACACGATAGGATGATGACGTGCAAAATCCGACGAAGGCCAGAAAGGGACAGCGGTGGCCGTCCGGCAACAATTTACGGTCGGCCGGCGGCAGTGCTTTCCTGCCAGCAACTGAACAGAAACGGAGGAGGAGGTGCTGGTTTCCCACAGTCATGGCCAGAGGAGGAGAAGGTCCGCGTGCTCACGGTCGTCAGAGCAGAATCCGGTGACAACTTTTCCGGCAGCTAGCTGGAAAACACAATCGACGGTGGCTGTGTTAAACTCACGGCGAGCAAAAGGGGCTCCGGGAAAGCTCAGTCAGGCTCCCACATGGTCAGGATAAGTGGAGGAGAACCCCAACTCGGTCGAGTGACTACTGGCCGGCTGCGACGGCAGCTCGCCGGAGGCGGCTGAACCCAACACAATGCCAAAACACCCGGTGGAACTCCACCAACGTGGCAGCTTTTTCTGTCCTCTGAGCGATGCTTTGGTCGGTAGAGGATGGGCGACGACCGGGTGGTCGAGATCATCATGGCCGAAGCAAGGTGAGACCGCCGATGGCGAGGTCGACGGTGCTCCAAGGAAACAGAGCAAGTGCAGGGGCGCGGTGTAGAGTAAGGGAAAGAGGAGGAAGAATGAAGGAATGTGGGGCCGGCGTGGCCACCGGCCGGTGGACGATGCTGCCGGCGGCAACAGGTCATCAGAAGAGAGGAGGAAAAGGCGTCCGGTTTTGGGTGGTGACAGGATGACACGGGGAGACACATGGTGGCAATATAAGTTGTCCTATAAGTCAAAAAAATAAATAAATTCTAAAAAATATAAAATATCATAAAATAAAATACACTCAAAACATTAAATGGCATATTCTAACCTACTAACCCACCAAAAAATAGTAACTAGTGTGTCCTAACACGATAATTTGCCTAAAATTAATTCTACGGTCACATACATAAAAATCATAAAAAGAATATCACATATTGTTGTATATTTTGATAATTCATTTCCCCATTGCACTACTTATGTTATCATTATATACTCAGGCACACTCGACCCTCATGACTCATAACATACGACTGACCTCGGTTTAGCTCACTTGTTTTAAAACTGACGTGACTTAAACCAACAACTGAGCTGCATGGTTCATGAGTATAAAACTCTGACTCAAGTCAGGGGTTTGACAATATGCCTCTCTGGGATATGAGAAAGCTCAAGATGTAGACATGTAAGGGTCCCTCGGGAATGGAGCTCAGTATGACCTGCATATGAGCTCGTTCACGGTATACGAAAGGTCAAATCCACCAACTCTCGGCTTGTAGAAAATTCGATAAAATTTATATATAGGGTTGGGGAGGATATCATATAAGTAGACCTGAAGGCAACATGAGGTGGGGCTATGTTTGAAAACAACACGAGGGATCTCATCCTCGAGTAAAATACGCTTAGATGGCTTATGTTAAGTGGGGTCTGATAAAACAATAACTTAACACGTCCTATGATTTGGAAATCAAATAGGGATAGAGTAAAACAGTATGTCTGAGAAAAGTCCTAATGCACTTGTGGTCCAAGGTCCAAGTGTGACAACACATCTATGATGAACTCGAACACCAAAACCTACATCAGAATCTACTACTAAGCAAAATATTGAAAACTCTATATGATACATGGTTGTGGTGTGTGCGCACACATCATAAAGAACATCTTAAACAAAAGGCAATTTAGAATTGATCCACAAACAAATACTTGGCACGTAAATTGAAGCATACACAAATAGTAAATAAATAAACAAACAAAAACTTGCCTAATAATCGATAGAACAATAGATAAGATAATACGCACTCGATTAAACATCGGTCCAATAATAAATAGCAAACAAAACACAGATGAGAATGAATAGATAAATAAATCACAAATATTAACTAAATTAAAAACTGGTTTATAAATAATTAAACTCGTGAATAAATAGATTAATAATAATGCATAAAAAATAAATTATATATTGATCATGAATAAGAATAATTGTAACACCTCGATTGTGGTTCACCTAAAAACCCACTTGGTGTCTTGAGAATAGAAGACATTGCTAAATATGCGTCAAAACACATCAAATATAAATAAAAGTAAGAAAGAAAATAATTGTGTTGAGCTCAAGTGTGTGTAGCATTTATCTATCCTCCCACAAAAGCTGACTCAGGATCGGAAGACCTACATATATAATATTTAAAAAGTTAGTAATAAGTGTTACTGATCTAAAAATAACTAGTACAAATAGGCAAATGAGTATTCCATTACCCACAGAAACTTAGGAAACTTAAGAATTACCTCACACTGGGCTGTGTGCAAACATACTTAAACAAGTGCTTGCGTTCATGCATGACTTGTATTTATATTCATACACACAACACTTACCCCTTCACATTCTCCATATTACACCCACTGCGATACTCGAGTGACAAAAGGAACGGTTGAGTTAGTGCCATAAATTCCAAAAGTATGCTGCATTACGCAATGCCCTCATAGTCCGCACTACCTCAGGGCTTGAAGGAATACTAGTGTGGTCCATACATCCCGTACACACTCTTAGTCATAAAAGCCATAAACCATCATATTAATACATATAGGCATGGGAGAGGATTTAATACTTAGTTTTTGGATCTTATATTTTAAAAACCATTAAGGGGTCTCAACCTTGAAGTTTTATTAAATATATGTAGAAAATATGGCTAAATGCCCAATGTCGGAGGGATTAAATAAAATGTCGTTGATGCCGTCGTACGTCTAAAACACGGTTAAACTCAACACGCAAGGAGTCAAAGAGAGATCAAGCAAAGGGAGAGTCCTACAGTGAGCTCAGACTCCGTAGCCTACACGAAACCCACTCCTAAGTAAATTACTGATATCGATATATGTTGTATGCTTGTGGTGTGTATTCATGTCATCAATACATTCTAATAAATAAGACATTGTCAAAGAAACATACAATTAAACATCAAGCATGCAAATCAAGATATAGCAAAAGAAATAACTAATAAACAAATAATAAATGAATACACTCATGAATAAATAGATAAATAATAAATACATAAAAATAATAATACTCTAATCATAAAGTAAAAATATAATTATGTGTAAATATCATATATACCTGTGTTAGTAAACATATAAATAATTAAATAAATAAATACACAACTATTCTATAAGTAAATAAATAAATAAATAATTAGTTAATTTTTATTAATTCTAAATAATAATTATATCATAGTTATCTAATATTGAATACGTAAATAAATACAAATAAATAATAATATACACGCAATGAACAAATAAATAAATGAATATACAATTGGTAAACATAATTAAGACTATTATTAATAAGTAAATATAACATTAATAATAACAAATAATCATGTAAACATTCAACATATACGATAAACAAATAAACAAAACAAATAAAAAATAATGAATTAATAAATAAATAAAAATAGTCATTACATCAAAATATGCTAAATAATGTAAATATACATCTAAATTAATTTGGAATTCTTGAATTACAGAAATCGATCGAAAACAGCCAAAAATAAGTTAAACTGAACCGAACTAGAGTCAACCGAGGCGATTCAACCAAGTCAACTCAGCCAAGTCAAGCAAAAGTGTTGGGTCGGGTAGCTGGACATGGACACGAGCTCGGGCGACCATAGACACGAACGGGTGAACAAGACTCTGTCAGGCGGACACGAGCGCAGACATACGGACGCAAATGCAGGCGACTACATCTAACAGGATGGCCTATGCCTGTTGTTGGAAAATGTCGACCGGCAAGGCTAGAGTCACCACCAGTCGGGATTGATGGCCTAGACGACGAGAAAGATGGTGGTGGTGGCAATCAGTGGAGTTCAACCGCTGGCTTGCTAGAAAATGGCAAGAAAGCGGTGAAATCGCTACCAGGTGTAGCGGCGGTGCTAGTGGCGATGGCGGCCAAGGTGGCGGTCATGGGTGGTCTCAAAATGAATGTCTTGGCAAGATGAACCTACCTAGGTGGTTGGATTGGCCTGAGGTAGCTCGACAACACCGAAAATGGCTTGAAAGGGCAGTGGCGGCGATGAAACCGACTGTAATTGTGGCAGTGCCAATTGTCGTGACAGGTAGGATAGATAGTCGGCCATGAGGTGATCTTGGGGGTATCTGTCTAGTGCTGAGGGGAAGGTCAGGAACTCGCTAAGCGGTGAGCCAAAGTCGTGGCAAGACAAAGGGTGGAAAACTCCGAAAATGGGAGAACAACTCTGAAAATCATTGGCAGATAGCTAGGGCTGATGTGGATGGCCCAAATCTTGCGATGTGGCACGATCTAAACTCTGACAATTTGTGGCCTAGTGAGGCCCACATATGAGAATATGCAATATGTATATGGGTGGAAAGCTTAGATCAAGTCTGTCCAAAGTCAAAACTAACTCGAGTCCTAAAAGTGACTCTATAGGCAAGAATTGAGGCAAGAAAGCTAAATTGGCCTTAAACCTTGAAGTCAATCGGGTGAAAATCTATGACCCATATTCAAGCTGGGCCAGAGGGGCAATCTTGTGATCTGAAATCCCTATGATGCATGCAAATGAGATACCGTGAAAATCTCAAACGAATACTAAATGTTTCAACGATCTAGTTCTAGGCCCAAAACCCTGGCTAACCTATAAAAAAATATGTATACCTCACGTATATACTAATAACTTATGCTCTGCTATGGCATAACTAAAACTATCATCGGCATGTCGGGTATACTCAGTCACCATAACATGCTCATACGGCCATATGAGCTCCATACTCAATGTCTCAAAACTGGTCTACCTTGAGCTCACTTGAATCGACTCAATAGTGGCCCGAACCAGGCAAACTACAAGTAGGTAAAACCTTAACCCAAAGCTGAGTTTTACAATAATTATATGAATAACACTATATTAATATGCACCTAAACACTAGTAAATATCAACAAACACACGAGTTAGTGAACATATAAATCAATAAATAAATAATTCAGTAAATAGATAAATAATTAATTAATAACAATTAATCATCAATAATAACAATATAATTATTAAATATATGCACATATCTAAACACGAGTAAATGATAACATGTGTGAGAAAGTAATTAAATAAATAGATAATTAAATAAATAAATAATTAAATAATATTTGATATGCATTAATAAAATTAATATTAATAAGTAAATATATTATCAATAGTAATAAATAATCATACAAACATGCATTATAATCAACAAATAAATAAATAACTAGAAATCAACAATAATGCATAAAAGAATGATTAAATAAACCAACAAATAATAAATAAATAAAAACACTCAACATCATAATATACCAAATAATGTGAATATGTGTCTAAACTAATGTAGAGATACTTAAATTACCGAAAACAATCGAAAAATGGGCTATAAACAACGACCAAGTCAAGTGGTCTGAACCAGACCGATCTGGGTTGACTTAACTCGGTCCCAATTAATCGCTGACTAGCTCGGCTAGACTCGGTGGATGTGGACAATGATGCAGACAAGGACGAGGACAAATAGGTGGACACAAATGGAACTAGATGCAAACACAGGCAAACAAGGCCGATGAGGTCGGCAGCATGCTCGCCGGTAGAAAACGCTGATGGTGGCGTGGTGATAGGGAGGGTGATGATTGACGGAGTCTAGCCGTTGATTGACCGAAAAACGGTAGTGACGATAAGGGATTGCAACTGGAAAAGGTGGAGTCAATGACGGCAATCATGGCCATGGTGAGGGTCGGGATTGGTCTCAAAATGTTGGCCATGGGAAGGGTGTAGTCGGCTTTATCGGAGAGGGCTCACCAGTGTTGAAAAATGGTTTGAATGGTGTCAGGGGTTGTGAAAAACAATGAACCAACTGTCGTCTCCATGGCACAAGGGGAATTTCAAAATACTGGGAGAGAAGAGCTAGGTTTTTTTCTTTTTTTGTTGGATGATCTAGATCTTGCCACATGGTATGATCTAGTGGTCTAACTGACTGGGGCTCTAATGAGGTCCACCTAGAGTATATATTATAAATCCCTAGTTTAGGGTTAGGGTTTTAGCCCCTTGTTACTTTGCCCGATTTGGGCCACTATCGAGTCGGTTCAAGTTAGTTCGAGTAAGTTCGAGACAGTTTAGTATGCATATAGTAGAGCACGAGCTATCAATGTATAAATATGGTATACATTTTTTTTGTTTATGTTAGCCCAGGTTTTTCTGGCTAAATTTAGGCCGTTGCAACGCTTAACATTTGTTTGGGCTTTTCATACTAAATCATTTACATGCATCATAAGGATTTTGGACCATCGGATTGCTCCCATAGGCCTAGTTTGATTTGAGTCTACAACCTTTACGAGATTGTGTTTTCAGGGTTTTGAAGCCCATTTAGCTTTCTTGCATTGATTTCTATACATAGAATCACTTTTAGGTCTCGAGTCAGTTTCGACTTTTGTAAACGTCGATCTGAGCTTTCTATATATATATATATATATCTAAATATATATATATATATATATATATATATATATTCCATATACCCAAGGTGGACCCCACTAGGCCTACAAGTTGTCGGGTGTTCAGATAGTGCCATGTGGCAACATCCAAATCATCCATGTCAGTCCTAGCTTTCCTCGATTATTTCTTAGGAATTTCTCCCACTTTCAGATTTTTCACCATAGCACCGCCGCCACTAGTGAGTATTTAGCCCTCCCTTTAGCCACTGAACAGGTACAAACATGACTGCTTTGCAGCCGGCTATTGATCCATACCTATCACCTCCAATGGCGCCATCGTAGTCTCCATCAATGATGACTTTTGTTCGTAGGGTTTCCACTACCACCGCAGACTTTCAAGCTATTTTCTAGTGCCGGAAGGCCTCCTCTGCGGCAAGGCCGACCACCCTAATAACTTCCCTCATCGAGATTTTCAATTTGAGGCCCGCCCTAACCTCCGCTGTAGCCATGATTGCCGCCAGTGACTCATACTTCCCCGTTGGCATTTCTATCACTTTTTGGCCATTTTTTGGCCAGCCACTAGCTAGACTTTGTTGGCTTCCACCACCTCCCCTTTGTTGATCATAACCGGCAACTACCCTTTCCATGTTGTCGTGGGCCCTTTTCGGCGATGGGCACCAGCGACCCATTCGCCTTGTTAGCGTCCGCCTAGCCATTCCCATATGTTGAGCCCATATTGCAGTTATCCTAGACTGAGTTAACTTAGCCCAACTCGGTCTAGTTTAGACCATTTGACTGGGTCATGTTCAGCCCATTCGACTCTCAATATTAGTTTAGATGCATATTCACATTATTTCACATATTTTGATATTATGAGTATTTTTATTTATTTATTTATTTATTTATTCATTATTATTATTTCTAGTTATTTATATATTTATTGATCATGATGAATGCTTGTATAATCATTTATTATTATTGATGATATATTTACTTATTAATATTAATTTTATTCATATTTATTAAATTTTATTTATTTGTTTGTTTGTGTTTAATTATATATTCATGTATTTGATAGCTATGCTATTATTATTCATGTTTAATTGTTATTATTTATTTACTTAATTAATTTTGTACAAATTTATTATTTATTTATTTTTTACTAACTCCTATATGTATTAATATTTAATAACTTTTAGTTGCAAAATCATGTAGTATTATTTATATTATTATTATTTATATGTCAATGTATCATTTATTTATTTCTATTCATTTATGGATGAACGAGTTTGTTAACTTCATGATTTATTAACTAATCATTTATTTAATTATCATTCACTATTTATTTACCTATTTATTTTTTAGTTGTTATTTATTATTGTTTTGTATTTACTTGTGTACCTATTATTTTATTTATTGTTTATTTACTTATTTTTCTTATTTATTATTTATTTATTATTTGCATGTCACGTCTTTAGTTGTAGATCTGTTTAGAATTGTTCATTATTGTCATGTTATTGATAATGTGAGCGCACACCACAATCAGCGATAATATGAAGTTGTCAATCTTTTTCTAAGGAGTGGGCTTCGAAGTAGGTTCTTGAGTTCAAGCTGGCCATAGATGCGCCGATGCGCTTTGAGCTTAGGCTATAGGTCTGTTATGATTCTTCTCAAATTTAGTGATTTACCCTCTCGACATTTGATTTTAGAATGTCTCTGACATGTCTTCCTCCATGTGTCAGTATCCCTAAAGGTGGTTGCTAACAACTTGGCCGAAGCTGACCAACCATGCGTGTCTAATCTGAAGGGGGTCTAGATCATGGTGGTGACACGTACGATGGTGAACCAATGCTGATCTTCCACTTACCTCTAGATATCTGGACTAGTTGCTCCTGCAAGCGCTGGATGGCTCTCAATAGCAGTCATTGATCTGGCACTAGCATCTCTTGTGTTGCCGACGGTTACCAAGGGGCATGCATGGGTGGCTGTGCTTCGACAGCAGCGAACAAGGTAACGAGAAGGAAGACAATGGAGGAGGCACAAGGAGGGGAGGATGGGTGAGTGGACAGCGGTAACACTGGACGTACTCTTATATACTCTGATAACTCATTCTATTGCTACCTTGCTAACGGTATCATCATATACTTAGGTACACATGACCCTCATGTGTGACACCTCGATTTTGGTTTACCTAAGAACCAGATCAAAAATGTCGTGATCGAGTCAATTCATGTCTAAAGCAACTAGTCTCTAGGACTCGATCAATGATATAAATCAAAGTGACCTACTTGGCGTCAAGAGAATGAAAGACATAGCTAAATACGTATAAAAAATACATCAAATATAAATAAAAGTGTAAAAGAAAATAACTGCGCTAAGCTCAAGTGTGTGTAGCGTTTATTTGTCTTCACACCGAAGCAGATTCAGAATCACAAACCCTGCATATATAATATAAAAAACGTTAGTAATGAGTGTTACTGGTTCAGAAATAACTAATAGTCAAACTGGCACAGGAGAGTTGACCTTCATGTTAAATGAAACTATTTATATATTCCTTCACATAATCTCTCATAAGAGCGTTAATTACGGCCGTCGACCTTGCGCAACATCCCCTTTCTATCTTATCTCATGCTTATTAACTTTAAAAATTGTCCCTTGTGCAAGAACATCAATTTCTTTTCTTTCAACTGTCTACATCCCTATATCACTCCTAGACCTGAGTACGAAGGCTTAATACTCTCTGGCAGCCTTTAGTACCATTTAAAACCCCAAGTCTAGACATACACTGCAATGCAGTATATGTAAACCTCCACACTTCTTCGGGTTTGAGGAACTCAAAGGTAGTGTTGTTAAGATCCCTCGGGAATAAAATAGACACTCTGTAAAACCCACGATTCGAGTTAGGGTTTTATATTCAGAACCGGTCGGGTCGACCGTTATTTTTCGAGTTGAGTCAGTTTCAGGACACGTGTACCGAGCCGACGCCGGTCGCGTGTATGAGCTATGAGGGTCATGCATACCCAAGTATATGATGATAACGTCATGAACACAGCAGAAAAGAATGAGTTATCAGAATATATGAGAGTATGCAGTTCATTTTTTTATTATGATATATAATGGATCGTAGAATTAGTTTTAGGCCGTTTATCGCGTTAGGATGCGTTACAGGCATTTTGGGTGGGTTGATAGTTCTAGAGCATATCATTATGATGTTTGGTGTTTGTTTGATTTTACGGGATTTTTCCCGATTTTTATGAATTTTTTTAGGATTTAATACGACTTAGTTATTATACTTGACTCGAGTCGGAGACGAGTCAAGTAATATTTACGAGTTTGCCACCACACATACCCTCGACCGTTCCTTTCTTCTTCCCCAAACCCTCGCCCGCGCTGCCCCTGTTCGCGCGCCACCGCCGCCACGGCCGACGTCGTCTGGCCGCCGATCGACGCTGCCCAGCCCGGCCACGACGTCGCCGTGCCGCCCCGACCAGGTCCGGCCCCATCGGACCGCCGCGACGCGAGGAAGCTACGCCGCGACGCCGCGCCCGCGTTGCGCTCCGTCGCCGATCCCGCCGCCAACGACCAGCGCCGCCATGATCAGTCGGTCGCCTCAGCACCCTCAGACCTCCAGCGACCTTCCCCGACCGGAACGGAGGCTGCCGCCACCGTGGCCGGCCGGATCTAGCGACCCATCGCCGCCGGCTCTGTTTTGCCATTTTCCGGCGAGCCGCCGCCTCCATTGGCCACGCTGACGTCATAGATGAGTCGGGCTCGCCGAGCCGGTTCCGAGGGTACCCAACACGACCACTTTCCGGCTAGTAGACGCTGCCGGCGATTGTCGCCGGAAAACCACCGGAAGCCGCCGGAAAACCGCCAGTAGCTGCCGGAAAACCGTCGGAAAATCGGAATTTCTGAATTCGCTGGAATTCACCGGATCTTCCGCGGAGCTCACCCAGTTGGATCTCGATCGAACGTCGGACGCCGATGAGCGCCGAATTCGAGCTCCGAGACGCGTGACGGAACCCTAGCCGTCGCCGATTGCCGACGACGTGAGGTATAATTACCTCCGATTTGATTATTTAAAATTTAGATGATTGTTAGCATAGCATGCTAGAATTGAGTAGTTGTCATGATGAATGTTAGCACAGTATGCTAGATTTGATTAACTGTTATGAGTAATGCCTAATTATGAGTAATGCCTAATTATGAGTGAAGGGATGATTGTATGATTTGAGTAATTGCGAATGAATAGTAAGTGATCTAATGAGAGCATGATAAGTGATTACGACATAACTTAGAAAAACACGATAAGATTGGTATGAATAGGAGTTAGAATTTCTTTCATACTTATTATTATATAATTGTTGATTGTTATGGTAGATGTTGTATTGTGAGTGTGTTTGATCATAACGAGTTTGATTCATCATTTAGTTAGCGGGCGTTAGTATTTAGTTTTGATGTGTAGGTACGGAGTAGGAGCTCGCCGCCTAGGCGCGATGACACGCTTGGAGCTTCTACCAGGTCCGTTTAGGACTCTACTCTGATTTTACGATCTTTCTATTGTATGTTTGATTTTATTATCTGCAGGACGGGTTAAGTGGCGTTTTATCGGATCCCACTTAACTCGGGCCATTTAACCGAACAGTTTTCCGGATTAATAACCCCTCGAGGATGAGATCCCTCGAGGTTGATTTCGAAAACAAGATCCACCACAAGTTGCCTTCGGGCCTATTATATGAATCCCTACCCAGCCCTATATATATGTAGTTTTCGTGTTTTCAGTGAGACGAGAGATGGAGAAATCGACTGCACGTACCATGCAGAGGATGCCGTGACAGTCAAAGCGGGCTCTGGATTAGTGCCAGCGGACTGTTCCATTCCCGAGGGATCCTGACAACTCCGCGTTTGAGTTCCTCACACCCGGAGAACGTGGAGGTTTACGGGTACTGTTTAGTACAGCGCATGTCCGGACTTGTGGTTCAAAGGGTACTAAAGGCGACTGCCTGAGAGTACTCGGCCTTCGTGCTCAAGGCCAAGAGAAATATGGAGGTAAGGAGAGGGCTTAGGATAAGTTTCACGAGAAGTACTGAAAAAGAAGTGCTGAGAGTAGCACAGTACCAGCAGCAGAGCAGTAAGTTCGGGATGCTACCGGGTCTGCAGCCCAGTGGCTCCTCACTAGTGCCCTTCAGAGTGTTCACGTGGAGTATATGATGATTTTCTTTCATATGAGAGTTTGCTCTCATAGTCAGCTTGATATAGTTATTTTCTTTTCGGACCAGTAACGCTTGTTGCTGACGTTTTTCTTATATACATGTAGGTGATAAGCACGAGATGGATGGGCCAGCCAGGACGGAGGAGCAATAAGGTCTTCTGCACACACACATTGGGTGATTGAATGTTTAATGTTTTGTTTATGATGTTATTTTATAAACATGCTATGGTTAAATGTTTGAGGCATGACAATGACATGAAATGAAATGATCAAAGTAGCGCAGCAAAAGTGTGATGGGTTAGGACCCAAAGTTTAGAGAATGATGAGTATAGTAGATTAGAAGTCTGTGTGAATGCTATGTCGTATATATGTTTGAATATATGATTTTGACAGGGTGGCCCTAATTGCATTTTTAGGGGAAATTCTGTCTTTTTCGTTTTAGAATTTTTACTAATTTTGATTGTAATTGTGTTGGTGTGAAAATTGGTTGCATGTCATCCATGTAGTATCCTGTTAGGGTTTTATGCGTTCATACATACATATAGCAAGTTGGATCTTCATCTTAAGACGCCGAGATTGGATCCGTACGAGTTAGGTTCGGGTTAGCCGACCTAACCGGGGCCTGTAACATGCCGGTTCGGTTCTAGAGTGTGAACCGGATTTGGGGTGTTACACACTCACCAAATTAAAAGCAAACTTTCGAGTAAACTTTTATTGAGACTAAAATACTCTTCCTTTATCTTTCTATAAACTTAATACAAACCATTAGATTTTGATGGACGCTCAATATAAAAAGTGGGTTTTTAATTAAACTTTTGGTGTTGTTTATATACCTTCCCACTAATTTTCTTCTCCCTATTGTCTTCCCTTTGACCCTCCATCTCCCCCTTGTCTTCTCCACTAATTTTCTTCTCTCCATCGTCTTCCCCTTTCTCTTATCCTTCCTATATTTTCCGACAAGTTCTTTCTTTCTCACCTCAAGTTTGTACTGCTAATTACATCCTCTTCCTTTGCATTAAACTATTTTTCTTGCTCTAGTTTTCTTGTCTCCTCACATCTTTTTCCTTGCCTCCTTTTTTCCTCTATGGTTTCTTCCTCTTCTCAATCTAAAAATATTGTTTGTTACTTTTTCATTACTTTCAATATTTTCCCTCCGATCAAATATTATCCAACTATCATATATAGAATAAAAACTACAAAGATAATGAGAATATTCATGCAACCCTTCTTATTATTGGAACATACTTTTTTCCTTTTTCTTTTTTTGTACAATATAATGAGAAATGAGTTGGTTCAACTTGTTCATGAATGATGAACAATTTTGATTGAATAAAATTTTAAAGGTTAAATTTTGTGTAAGTCATATATTCTTTAGCTTGAATAAAGCGGCTCTTTAGCTTAAATATGGTAGAGCACTTGGAAAGTAACCTTGTCTTACTAGTTGTGACACCCCGATTTCGGTTCACCTAAGAACCAGATCGAAAATATTGTGATCGATTCGTATCATGTCTAAAGCAGCTAGTCTATAGGACTCGATCAAAATATAGATCGAGGTGACCTGGATGGCGTTAAGAGAATGGAAGACATCGCTAAATAAGTGTTAAAAATACATCAAATATATTAGAAGTGCAAAAGAAAATAATTGAGATGAGCTGAAGTGTGTGTAGTGTTTATTTGTCCTCCCACCAAAGCAGGCTCAGAATCACAAACACTACATATATAGTATAAAAAACGTTAGTAATGAGGGTTATTGGTTCAAAAATAAATAATAGTCAAACTGGCTTAGGAGGTCTGACTAAATGAAAACATTTATATACTCCTTTACAAATTCTCTCATAAGGGCATTAATTAGGAGTTGTCGATCTCGCATGACAGTATCCTCTTTCTATGTCATCTCATGACTCGTCAATTTTAAAAACTATCCCTTACGTGGGAACATTAATTTCTTTTCTTTCCGTCCTCTACATCCTTCGTATCACTCCTGGCCTTGGGTACATAGGGAGAGTACTCTTAGGCATGTGCCTTCAGTAGCCTTTAAAACCACAAGTCTAGACATGTGATACATTGTAGTACCCATAAACCTCCACACTTCTCTGGATTTGAGGAACTCAAAGGTGAAGTTGTCAAGATCCCTTGGGATTGGAGTGGATGCTCACAAAATCTAGAATCCGCTTTGCCTAACACGCACCATATCTCAAGATGCTGTAGTCAGTTTTCCTCTATCTCACATCCCACTGGAAAACTCGAAAAAATTATATATAGGCCTAGGAAAGGATTTATATAATAGGCATAAAGGCTACTTGTGGTGGATCTTATTTTTGAAATCAGACTTGAGGGGTCCCACCCTCAAAGATTGTTAATCACAGAAGTAAAAAATGTCTAAATGACCCGTTTTAATTGGGGTTCGATAAATAGCTACTTAACATGTTCTGCGATCTGGAAATCAAGTCAGCAACAGAGTATAGCAATAAAAATGAGAAGAGTCCTAATGGACCTATGGTGATCGTGGCCACAGTGGTTGTCATGGGTGGTCCGAAAATAAAGATCTCGATCAAGGTAATCTATCTGGGTGGTCGGATCAACCAGATGTGGCTCGTCAGTGCCAAAAATTGGCCTAATAGGGTGGCGGTGGTGGCAAAAATCGGCAACAAAAACTCCATCACCAGCGATGACTACGATTTTACTTGTGGTCATGAGTGGTACGAATGGAAAGTTGGCCACGAGGCAGTCCTGGTGGTGCCAGTTCGATGGGCGGGGGAGCTGAAGACTCACTGGCGATGAGCCAAAGTAGCGGCAGTGCTAGGGTGTAAACTCTGAAAATCGTGGAAAATCTTTGGCAAATAACATGGTGAAGCTAGGGCTGACGTGGTTGGCTCATATCTTGCCATGTGGCATGATCTAAAAGTCCAAGAACTTGTGGCCTAGCGGGGCCCACCTATGGGTATATACAATATACATATGGATGGAAAGCTTGGATCGAAACCGTCAAAAGTGAAACTGATTCGAGTCCTAAAAGTGACTCTATACGTAGGAATTGAGACAAGAAGGGTAAATGGGCCTCAAATCCTCAACTCAATCGGGTGAAAACCTATGACTCAATCAAGCTAGGCCCATAGAGGCACAATCCTGTGATCGAAAATCTCTATGATGCATGCAAATGAGATAATCTAAAAATCCCAAATGGATTCTAATCAATGCAGACAGCCTAAATCTAGAACTACAACCTGGCTAACCCATAAAAATCATATGTATACCTCTTGTATACAATGATAACTCATGCTTTGTTGTAGCCTATCTCAAGCAATCACTTGCATGTCAAGCATACTCAACCACCATAACATGTTCATACGTCCATCTAGGCCATATACTCATGATATTAAAATTGGTCTAGCTCTAGCTCGCTCGAACTGACTTGAGACGGGCCAGAACTAGGGAAAATACAAGTGGGTAAACCCTAACCTGAAGTTGGGTTTTACAACATCTCCACCTTTTAAAAATTCTGTCCTAAGAATTTATCACGTCAACTACGATCGGTGGACTCAACTGAAGATGCTATCTTGCTGAAAAACTGGTAGCTATCCCTTGAAAGCTAGCTACCCACAGCTTAAACGGACCAACATGAAGTTGGAACTCTTAACTATTATGAAGCTCACTAGCTCCTTGGTAGTCTGGCTGGACAGACTATACATGATTGAATCATCTGGCAAATCATGCCATAAATGTTGGAATCATCTGTTTAGATTGGCCATACATATGCGAATCATCTCACTGAATTGACCACGCATGCTCAAATCGTCTCGTTGGACTGACCATGCATGCTCAAATCACCTTGCTGGACTAGCTCCTAGAGTCACTTCAAACTATGGGGCCTGAAATGCAATGACCTTGGTAGAAAAAACCTAAGCTCACCCAAAAGGGTCTATTGGGTAGTCGAGCAGGTACTCTAGAGTACAACATGGTACTAGTCTGAACTGTATCAGGAAAAACTATGTCAGTGCGAGATATGCAACCTAACATCAACTCATGTCTCTTTGATCCTCATCAATGTGATAAATCAACTACGTGTACCCTCAGGGCACTCTGCTCTATGTCCTACGGCTATACTAGAGTCCCTTGTGTGTCCTGCTAGCATATGGTGGACTCTAGTACAAAATAATAGTATATGTTAATGGGTTGTATGATTCACTGTCACCAATCTAGGTCAATCTATCAAGTGTCCCTCTGAGAGGAAGTAGGCAGCTCACCAGGTCCTAGCTAACTCGGTCCCAAGTCAAATATCTCACTCTATTCCATAATGGAACAAGGACAACTGCTATAACTCTACTATGTGCTATGGCTCTTGCAACTATCTATATGCCCACTAATTGCTATTGAAGAGGGCTCTTTGTGATAGAATGGAGGCGAGAACACCTATACATGTACAGTGTATCTCAAGAAGTATGAAAACATACTCTGCATGGAACTATAGGATTTGCATCTTCTGTGGCATGTGCATTGGTCAATGTATGCTCATTTCAACCATTTGGTAAACTAATGGTAGGACTGAAATAACTAAGAGGGTGAGTGTGAAAATGATTGGCTTTATCTGACATCTTTGGTCACATGAACAGAAACTGGATCTCTCGTGGAAAGCTTGTCACACTACTCTAGGATTCTAACTAGAAGGTGTCTCATCCTTGCGTGGTCTGACATCGGATGTGCTAGGAGAGTACACTAAGCTAAGAAAATCCTACTAGGTATGTAATGAGGGTCTCCATTTGAGTCACAATGTGGTAATGAAATTCTGAATAGTATATTGCGTGATACAAAAATATGGGTAGGTCCATAGATATGTCTCTAAGATCAACATGATTGGACTCTGCCACAAGTGGCCAACCTATGGAACAACCAATTAATGATGAGTCTAAAAGATGACTCCTAAGTGGCTCTAGTTCAATCACCTAACATTAGACATGTGTTTTTCGATACTGTACTAGTCATACACTTCTAAACGAATGTGGTTCAAATGACTCAAAGAACAAGTATCTCTCCTCAAGTCTATGGGGACTCATAGTGAGGTTTGAGATGTTTCTTATCCGTACTTTAGTGGTGCATGAACTATCATCCCATATCAATTTGTAGTACTAATCTTGACTCACATGACTACTAACATTGTGGTAGACTCTCAAGCAAACCTGTCAGTTAAGATGAGCATACACTTGTGTCCCTCTATCTAGTTAGCATGGTCTAGTCTAACTGAAGTCCCTTTCTACGTCGCTCCCAAGCATGGATGAAGTTGTCTCCTCCAGAGTGGTTTGCTATCGGTTACCTACACTGTAAGTCCTAAACACTACCATGAAGGTACCTTCTATACTCGAGGCAAAGACTCAATCCTATGTCTTAAGGTAAAGACCTAATCATGCTGGTGAAACACAAAGAAATCACTCTCTCCCTGAAGGACACTCCCTCACTAGACCCACCATCTAAGCTAGGGGCTCTAATGCGAGTTGAATACCTCTTACTGGTTGAGGTCACACTGCATGTCTAACTATCTGCATGATCAGTATACCTTGACAATAACTCATACGCCTGCTTTCAGGCTGACTAAACAATCTAACCACTAGGGCCATCTCATTTAGAGGTAATACTTCCCTGTTCTCTGCCTCTATCCATATGCATCCCTATAAGACCATCACTAACATTGTCTGATTATCTCTATAAGACTGCACTAACACTATCAGGCGATACACATCAATCTTAAGAATGTCAGGTCAAGGCGATGGCATGCAAGATGGTAGTGAAGTCAAACTTGTGTCATCTCTTCAAAACAATCTCAATGCACCTAACCTTCCTCAGCCTGACTGATGTTACCGTAGCTATATCTTGTCCTCAATCTCTGACCTAACTTTGTTATGAATGTTGTGGCATGCGGTCTCTGTGCAAAGCTAAGAACATCCTTAAGTAGTTGTCCTCCTGTATGGTGAGGTAACTTCTTGGCCTTTGCTTTCACAAAAATTGCTCACTCGAATGGCAGTAGTGCATCACAGACTATGGTTGTGAATCACAAACTGTAACGACCCAGCCCAAAGTGCAACGTAATGGGCTAAGTCATTTCTTTAAAATGGGTACCCCGGAAGTTAAAGATCTCTAGTCCATTCCCACTTATAAACAGGATCTTCTCCCAGTAGGTATTAGATGTGGGACTAAGTTGAGGGATCTCACAATCCACCCACCTTAGGAAATTTCGTCCCCGAAATGCCTATTCTTGGCCCATTGCTAGCCCCATCCCATGACCTTTTTGGTCGTGACCGGCAGCCTAGCCAACGTCCTTAGTCCATCCCACCATCTAACACGGAACCAGGTCGGCTCTGATACCGTTTGTAACGACCCAGCCCAAAGTGCAACGTAATGGGATAAGTCATTTCTTTAAAATGGGTACCCCAGAAGTTAAAGATCTCTAGTCCATTCCCACTTATAAACAGGATCTTCTCCCAGTAGGTATTAGATGTGGGACTAAGTTGAGGGATCTCACACAAACGGTGGTGGTTGTGCATCATGGATGGTGGTAGTGTATCACAGTCGGTGGTTGGGCAACTCTAACGGCGGTTGTGCTACTTAGATGGGGGTTGTGCTACTCGAATAGTGGTTATGCATTACAGACGGTGGTAGTGCATCACGATCGGTGGTTGGACAACTTGGATGGTGGTTGTGCAACTAAGGTGCTGAAGTCGAATCTTAATCATGTACTTCATGAACCCATTTTTATCTCTGACATGTCTTCCTCCATGTGCCTATCTCATTAGAGGTAGCTACTATCAACTCCATTCAGGTTATCCAACTATGCGTGCTTGATTAGGAGTCTAGATCATAGTGACAGCACATACGATATTGAACCAATGTTGAGCTTACACTTATCTCCTGTAATCTGGGATGATTGCTCATATAAACGCTGACAGGTTCTCAATAGCAATCACTAATTTGGCCCTAACAGATTCAATGAAATCCGGTCAACCGTCTAATCCTTGGTCAAAGGTAATCTTGCTCATCCTCAGTGTGTTCATGCCTCTGTCTAGTGAAGAGTAAACAACAATAATGTTGGGATAGATGTACACTAGTGGAAGAGGGGGAGGTGGTGAAGTGTCCTTGGGACTGTAGATCCACCTCGTTACTCATCCCCATCCACTATTATCTCCTGGAAGTGGTCTATCCAAGTCATTTGCCCCAAACTCTCATTTGTGCACCAAGTGCTGAGTTACATTTGGTGGCATAGCCACATCTTCCATCCACAATGATCTATCTGAAGGTCTAAGTTCTCCAAGGTAGACCTTGGACTATGCATAATGGATCTATTTAAGGCAATCAATGGTCTCCGCTCATGTGTTACATAACTACGTGAGTATCTCCATACTCCAAGCTCCCAACTTGTTTTATCTCTTTTAACTCTGTCTTGGGATGTACACCATTTCCAAAGGAAAGACTCATGTAGTGACGTGCGAAAGATAGGCAAGTGCTCCAGTGTGGTTGCCAAAATTCTAGGTACTCCCAGTCACCATCCAACTCAACCTCAACTAACTGAACACATGGACACTCTAAGTTGTCCAAATCTTTAGCATAGAAAAAGGAAAGGTGTGTCTCTAAGCTTATCATGATATTTCAATGAGATCCATGCTGACATCTACTAAAACGATGATCTCATATCACTCTCATGACTTCTCTGACTGTTAGCACTGAAACATCCACTGCTTAGGCTTGACTAAGCACACAATCTGAAATCTTAAGAAAAGACAAAAGAAAATACATATCGGCATGGCTAAGGATAGCTCCACACACTTGGCTCAAAACTAAAGTCTTCCATCTCAATCAACTAAGACATGGCTCTGATACCAAAACTATGACACCCTAATTTCAGTTCACCTAAGAACCAGATTGGAAATGTCATGATCGAGTCGAGTCATGTGTAAAGAAACTAGTCCATAAGACTCAATCAATAATATAGATCAAAGTAACTGGCTTGGCATCAAGAGAATGGAAGACATCGCTAAATACACGTAAAAAATACATCAAATATAAGTAAAGGTGTAAAAGAAAATAACTGTGTTGAGCTCAAATGTATGTAGCATTTATCTATCTTCCCACCAAAGCCGACTTAGAATCACGAAACCTACATATATAGTGTAAAAAATGTCAGTAACGAGTGTTATTGATCCAAAAACAACTAATAGTCAAACTACCATAAGAGAGCTGACCATCCTGTTAAATGGAAACATATATATATACTTCTTCACAAAATCCCTCATAAAGGCACTAAGTAGGAGTCGTCTACCTCACGGGACTGCATCCCCTTTCTATCTCATCTCATGCTTTGTCAACTTTAAAAACTATCCCTTGCGCGGGAACATCAATTTCTTTTCTTTCAGCCCTCTACATCCTCCATATCACTCATGGCTCCGAGTACAAAGGCAAAGTACTCTCAAGCATGCACCTTCAGTACCTTTTAAAACCACAAGTCTAGACATACACTGCATTCTAGTACCCATAAACCTCTACACTTCTCCAGGTTTGAGGAACTCAAAGGTGGAGTTGTCAAAATCCCTCAGGAATGGAACAATCGCTCCCCAAATCTAGGGCCCGCTTTGAGTTGTCAAGACGTGGTAGTCGGTTTTCCACTATTTCACATCTCAACGAAAAACTCAAGAAACTCTTATATAGGCCTAGAAAGGGATTTATATAACAGGCCCAAAGGCTACTTGCGGTGGATCTTATTTTCAAAATCAGACTTGAGGGGTCTCATCCTCTAGGGTTGTTAATCATGGAAGTAAAATATGTCTAAATGACATGTGTTAAGTTGGGTTCGATAAAACAGCCACTTAATACGTCTTGTGATCTATAAATCAAATTGGTAATAGAGTATAGCGATAAAAAGTGAGAAGAGTACTAATGGATCTATGGTCCAAGCTCTAAGTGTGACGTCTCCTTTACAGCGAGCTCGGACTCCAAAACCTATATCAAAGCCCACTGCTAAGTAAAATATGGACATCTCTATATGATGCATACTCGTAGTTAGTGCTCACATCATCAGTACATTATACTAAAGAAGACCGCTAAATAAACCTACAACTAATCATCTAGCATGTAAATCGAGAAATAATAAAGAAAATAGCTAATAATAAATAATAAATAAATAAATAAATACACTCACGAATAAATGGATAGATAATAAATGCACGAAAATAGTCAATACTCTAATCAAATAATACTAATAACATATACTATATAAATATACGGCTAAACACGAGTAAATATCACAAATACTTGTGTTAGTAATTATATAAATAATTAAATAAATTAATGTATAATCATTAAATAAATAAATAAATAAATAATTTTAATTAATCATGAATAATAATAATATCATAGTCATCATAGTTTTCTAATTTAAAATACACAATTAAATACAAATAAATAATAACATACATACAACGAACAAATAGATAACTATATATAATATATATATATAATTTAATAAACATGAATAAGATTAATATTAATTAGTAAATATATCAATAATAATAATAAATCATTACATAAGCACTCATCATATGTGACAAACATCTAAATAAAAAGAATAAACAATAATGAATAAATGAATTAATAAATAAATAAAATCAATAATTATATTAAAATATGCTAAATAATGTGAATATGTATCTAAATTAATGTAAGAGTTCTCAAATTACCGAAAACAGTAAAAAATGAGCTGAACTAGGTTAACTCACTAGAATGAACCGTGTCGACTGTGTTAACTCGGTCACGGTCGATTAACAGGTAGGCTGGGAGGTTGGTTTGGACTGTTGGACACAAACACGGACATGAGCAAGGTGGTGGACACGAACGGGTGAACAGGAGTCGGGCATGTAGATGTGACACGGGCAACTGACACGAACGTGAGTATACTGGTACAAAGGGGCAGGTGGTGCACAATATCGGAAAACACAGACGACGATGTGGCTAGGGTCGTTGCCAGTCATGATCGATAGCCTTGATGATGAGGAAGATGATGGTGGTGGTGATCAAGCGGAGTCCAACCGCTGGTTGGTCGGAAAACAGCAAAAAAGGGGCGGAATCGCCACAGGTGGAGCACTGTCGCCGACGGCGATCACACCTACGATGGTTTTTCATGGGTGGTCTCAAAATGTAGATCTCGATGAAGGTAATTTATATGGGTGGTCGGACCGGCTAGAGGTGGCTCGTTGGCATTAAAAAATGGCCTAAAAGGGTGGTGGTAGCAGCGAAAATCAACTCCAAAAACTCCATTGCTTGGGTGACTACGACGATGCTAGTGGTCATGAGTGGTAAGAATCAAAAGCTGACAACGAGGCAATCCTAGTGGTGCCAGTTTGGTGGCCAAGGGCGAGTTGGAAACTCGCCGGCAGTGAGCCGAAGTGGTGGTGATGCTAAGGTGTAAACCCTAAAAATTGTGGATAATCTCTAGAAAATAACATGGTGAAGCTAGGGCTAATGTGGACGGCTTAGTTCTTGCCACATGGCACGATTTGAGCGTCTGATAATTTGTAGCTTAATGGGGCCCACCTATTGGTATATGCAATATACATATAGACGGAAAGTTGAAATCGAGACTGTAAAAAGTCGAAACTGACTCAAGTTGTAAAAGTAACTATACAGGCAGAAATTGAGACAATAAGGCTAAATGGGTCTCGAATCCTCAATTCAATCGGATGAAAACTTACAACTCAATCTAGCTGGTCCCATAGAGGCACAATTCGGTGATCCAAAATCTCGATGATGTATGCAAATGAAATACCATGAAACTCCCAAACGGATACTAAACAGTGTAACGACATAAATCTAGGCATATAATCATGGCTAACCTATAAAAATCATCTTTGTACCTCGTATATACAATAATAACTCATGCTCTACTTTAGCTTATCTTAAGCTATCATCTGCATGTCAGGCATACTCAACCATAATAACATGTTCATACGATCGTTTGGGACATATATTTATGATATAACAATTTGTCTGGCTCATGTTCGCTCGAATTGACTAAAGATTGACGCAAAGTAGGCAAAATATGAGCAGGTAAAACCCTAACCCGAAGTTAGGTTTCACATCATGACTCATAACACACGGGCCAACCTCGACTCAGCACGTGTGTTCTGAAATTGACTCGACTTTAATTAACTGCTAAACCGATTGGTTAACGAATATAAAATTGTACCTCGAATCACGAGTTTTACCAATATTTCAATTTTTAAATAAATATTCATAATAAAAATCTATTCGATAAACAAATGTTTTAATTTTTAGTAAAATCGTGATAATTTCAATTAAAATTTAGAACATGTAAAAATATATTATTTTATATTTTATATTTTATTTTTGATGGCCAAAAATTTAATTTTCTTTTTAAATGTCAAAAATTCATTAAAAATATTTGTTTTACTCTTTTAGCTCATAATTAATATAGCTTTATATTCTATTAAATATTTATTAGTTAATATTTTATTTATATATATAAAGTTAGTAAAAAATTATAAGTTTTATATATTATATATTTTTCTATTAATAAAAATAAATATTATGAGTTTTTTTGTCCGTTATATAGAATTTGGTTATAATTGATATTAAAATTTTTTAAAAAAAAATTTATGATATAATTTTTTAAATTTGATTATTTTTTAAAAAAATTGAAATGTATTTTTTTATCATGTTTTTCATAAAATATATTATTTATATATCACTTCCCGGGCAACCGCTGGGGCAGGTACTTGGTTGCAGTCCACTCAGAAAACGTGGCGACAATGCAGGGCCTGCAGGCCCCTTCGCTGCTACGCATGGCATTCATGCCTATCCGTTTCCCTCCACGTACCCACTACTCGACCCTCCCGAAGAAACGCCAATAGTTTAAACCAAGACTAAACCCCCTCCTCACTCCACCCACCCAGTAAAAAAATATATCTTCTTTAGCTTTTTAATCCCACACTTTGGCCGTACATCTCACATCTCATTTCTCAACGTGAAGCCCACCAGCCCAACCCCACGGAAAAGCATGTGTCGCCAACTCTCCCACATCCAACCGTTGGATCTTCCCCATCGCATTCTGAATCCCCCTTGTTCTTGTCTATTCAGCTACACCTCCTCGTTCTTATCCACATATCACTTTTGGCGTTTGCTTCACGATAAAAAAACGAATCATTAAGGACCCGATCCGTTTTAACTTCCCCCGCCCGATTTCTCGCGGGTCATTAACTGAAAATCGGTTTAAGACTATTTATCATACCAATAAATGAGAATGATGTGTATAGTTAATGGTTAATTTTGTTAATTACTAACGCTCATAGTAAGCGGTTCTTTAAAATCTTTAACTGCCCCCGTGACCCAACCATGGTTAGTTCAACCTTTACCGTGGTCATCTCCCCCGTTTATATTTGCCGTTGATCTGCTCTCTTCGTTCTCCATTGTCATAGGCCACGCCGGCCGACTACAGACAAGACCAAGAATGATGCTGATGGGGAAGCCACCCATTCCACTCCGGTGATCCGAGTGCCGCCATGTTCGCCGGCTTACGAAGAGTCCCTGGAAATGGGGAGTTCCCTGCCGGTCAGCGGGATCTCCCCCACCGGCGGAGGCGCGGACTACTCGAGCCTGCTACTGGGCGAGGCGTTCACCGCCTTGCAGCGCTATCTCCCTTCCAACGAGTTGCAAGACGGCGACGAGGCCGAGCATGACTCGGGCGTGCCGGTGGACGCGTACTCGTGCGACGAGTTCCGGATGTACGAGTTCAAGGTCCGGCGGTGCACGCGCGGCCGGTCGCACGACTGGACCGAGTGCCCGTACGCGCATCCGGGGGAGAAGGCGCGCCGCCGCGACCCGCGCCGGTACCACTACTCGGGCACAGCGTGCTCCGAGTTCCGCAAGGAGCTGCAGGCGTGGGGACGCCTGCGAGTACGCGCACGGCGTGTTCGAGTGCTGGCTACACCCCGCCCGATATCGCACCCAGCCGTGCAAGGACGGCACCGGTTGCCGACGCCGGGTCTGTTTCTTCGCCCACACCCCCGAGCAGCTCCGGGTCCTGCCCGGCGGCGGCCACCACACCAGCCCCCGCGCCGGAGCTGCCGCCGACTCGTACGACGGGTCGCCCCTCCGCCACCATTCGTTAGACGCCTATTTCTCGAAACTAGTCCTGTCGTCGCCGACGTCGACTCTCGTATCCCCGCCCATGTCTCCGCCGTCCGAATCCCCGCCCCAGTCCCCCATCCGCCGCCATGCCAGCGGCGGCCCTGTAAACGAGGTTCTGGCTTCCCTGAGGCAGCTCCAGCTGAGCAAGGCCAAGTCGGTTTCCGGGGGTTTGCGTCTCCGCGGGGTGGGGCTACCAGCCTTCTCCGGCCGGGGTCTGTAAGCTTGCCGGCGACGCCTACCACTCCTGCGAGGGGCGTGTGGTTCGACCTGTGGGATGGTGGTTGCGTTGAGGAGCCGACGATGGAGAGGGTGGAGTCCGGGAGGGGTTGAGGGCTCAGATATACGAGAAGCTAAGCAAAGAGAACGCCGTGGAGGCTGGTCCGGATGTTGGTTGGATCTCTGAGCTTGTCATGTGAAGGATGGTTCTCAAAGATTGAATCTGTTTTTCTTGAAGATGAGAAGGAACGAGGAAGTTATGTTTAAGATTTGATGATTGTCTGTAAATATTGGGGTTCCCGCTTTGGCTGCAAGATTGGCGGAATTCGACTCTATGGCTTGGTATATTTTGTACAGAAACGAAAGATTTCTCGTGCTACTTCTGAAAGGATTGTGAGTAGCCCAACAAAGATTGTCGGTTCCGTTCTTTTGTTTTTGATTAAGTTTCTGGTTGATTCTAGGATTTTTAGTATATATTTGGTCTATATATTGTTCAAATTCCATCAAAATCTTGTAATTATTGTTTTTATTATCTTGTTTCGGGTTCCTCAATCACTCCGCTTATATTTGGTTTTTTATTATTCTGCTTGATGTTCACCGGTCTGTTTCAATCGATCAATCTTTTCATTTTAAATCTTATCCTGCTCAATAAACTAAAGAAATTTAGATGTTTTATATAAAGTGTCAATTGAAAAAATGAACATCTCGAAACGATTAATTTATTGACTCAAAAGCAGAGGTGTCCGCCAACTTTACTGCACGATGTTAACACCTGATGATGAAAATTATCAAGTGGCAACTTTCGTCTACTTGCTTATTTTTAAGCATACTCTCTACTGGTTCTCAGGTGTCCCCATTTTTTATGCTTGGTATTTGCTTCTTTACTTGGTCGTACCCTCCGATACTCGTGATTTGCTTTGATGACTTCGCTTTCCGTCTTTTCACGTGAGTTAAAGAAAATTGCGATCCAATTGCTTTTTTCGCGATTTAGATGGTGATTTGATCAGAGGTGGACTTTTTCGCCGGCGCTCTAATTTTAAATTGTAAATACCAAACCCCCCAAACCCTAATTTTAAACACTGAACGCCCGAAACTAGAATGTGAGGAACTAGAGTATTGTGAGACGCAAGAAATAAGCCAAAAATGGTTAACTTTATGGATTGGCATTTCTATTTTGACTTTGTGAAGTATAAGTTTTGTATAAAAAGATCAGACTGTTGCCCACAGGTTCTGACAAATGTGGCACTTGTTCGATCCAAGATCCGATCCTATCGGTCCAGGTCTAGGGGTTTGATTTAGCTAGAGGCCAGTAATGGGTTCAGGTATGGGTCTAAGGCTCTAACTCTTTAAAAACACAAACTAGAAAATATTTACTTTTATTTTAAATTTTAGTTTTTTATAATATTAATTTACATATAAAATATCTTCTAAAACATATTATATTTTACTTATTAATAAAAATAATTATCATAAGATATCTAAATTTTCATGAATCCTTATATAAATGCATGTAATATACTTATTATTAATTTGGGTTTGCGTTTACTAAGTTAAAAAGAAATACTTAGATATTGGAGCTGAGTTTAGGTATATAATATTGGATGGGGGTTTGGTCTTGCACAGCCGTAAATTATACCTCTACAAACAAACCAATATTATAAGTACGTTTAAAACATTTGAATTAATGTTAATTGATTTATATTCTAATCAGTATCATCCATTCTCGACATTTGAAGAGACATATCTCCACTGTAAATACACACCAGTGATTCAACCTTTGATGTTAATCGACAATTGACAGGCATGGATCTAGCATTCCGTATAAAACATGATATTCAAACACATTCATAGTATGTGAACATTCGTAAAGTACAGTGCTTACAAATATTTTGGATTGTGCAAGGATATGAACACATACCTTCCTGTTTTTGGATGAAACATTTTCTCGCCATGTGTTCGAAGTGTAGTCGGCGTAATGGGGCCATAGGGGTCCTCGCAAATCGAGTGTCATTCGAAATCTCGTCCACTTCAGTATCTACATCATCATTTTCTCCTAATATGTCCGCCGTATGATCTTCATCTTCGGTTGCAGCATCTAGGTCACGAACAGCCACGGGCATGATCTTGAATAAGAATACATGACAATCGTGACTCTCCCAACCTTTAATCGTGTAGCATTCATTATTAACACAATTCAAAATATGTAATGCATAACCATCAAGAATTTCAAGTTCTTCAACCAATCACATACAAGCTTTATGTCGGGTTTGCTAAGAGTGTATGTAGCCTTTGGCTTTAATACCTTGTTACCCTTTCTTCTTGAACAGTACAAAGCAGTATCCCGTCGGCTCTTAGGATCATCCTTTTTTCTTATCTTTGGAATCCATCAGGATGTGGAACAAGTTGTTAAAATAATTCTTCTCAACGTGCATTACATCTATATTATACCCACTAATAAAGAACTCCAATTGGTAACTCCCAAAAAATACATATTTTCTCCAATTATGTGTCACACCAAACATTGGGAGTCTATCTTTACTTTTCGTATATGGACGAAACTGGTTTGGGGGACTGCCATCGATCTTGAAAACGATTCTTTAGAAACTGGTTTCTTTGTCACCTAAATGGGTGATTGGCATTTACTAATCATTGGTGACAATATTTTGCCCACAACAATTTTAGAATGTCAATAGAAAGTTGAAGATATATGTCAATATTTTGCCCAGGACTATAACAACCGGGTATAACTAAAGTGAAAAACATAAATACCTAAGTCATACATAACGTAGATATAAAACCCATGACTCGAGTAAGAGTTTTAGATTAGCGAATCAGTTAGTACAGTTGTTGATTCGAGTCACATTAATTTCATAACACGCATGGTAAGCTGAGGTCAATCGTATGTTATGAACGATGAAGGTCAATTGTACCTAAGTATATAATAATAACATCAGAAAAATAATAAAAATAATTTATCAAAGTATATAAAAGTATGCCAGTTATTTTTATGTAATTAGGACGTATTAGATAATAGTTTGGGTGGGTTATTAATTATAGAATATGTCATTTTGATATTATTGAGTGTATTATATTTTATAGTATTTTTCTATATTTTTTGGATTTTTTATAAAAATTATTAAGAGTTAGTCATTATTTTTAACTTAAATCAGAGTCGAATTAACTTTTAATTATGATATTGCCACCAAACCCTTCACCATGAAGTTTCCTCCCCTCACCTCGTCGCCACCTTGAATGTCGTGGCCAACTCCACCTCTGACCGCTGCACCGCCATCGAGCTCCTTCTGAGCGTTGCTAAGCTGCCCCCACCATCCCAACCATCACCAGGCCTCCATGACCTGATAAAACCACTGGAACACTTTGCGTTCTCGACACTCACTCCACCTCCGATAGCACCACTCCGCCATCACTATGATGTCGTCGCCGTCCCTCGACCTAGGTGACCTTTCCCCCTCCCCATGTGTCGCCGCTGAGACCGGCCCAATTTGGGCCGATTTACCATCACCCTCACCCCCACTGTGGTCATGTCGAGTTTGCCGAGCCGATGTTGACCCACCGCCTTGACCACATCACTGAAAAGTCGCTCGAAAAACTGCCGGAAAGCTGCCAAAAATCGGATTTGCTAGAATGTGTCAGAAATAGGTAGATTTTCTCTGAATTCATCCTATCGAACGGAATCAAACTTCGGACGCTGCTGGGTGCTGAATTCAAGTACCAAAACGCACAAACAAACCCTAATTGTTGCTGATTGCCGATGACGTGAAGTATACTTACCTTCAACCTAATTATTTAAAATTGATAATTATCAGCATGACATGCTAGGCTTTAATTGATTGACAAGATGGAGTCCTTCGATTGTAAATAAAAATGAATTTGCATGATTTGAATGATATGAAATAAATGCTAATGAACTGATTAAGTAAATTAAGTATGAATTGTTAATTAGCTACAACATAATTTAGAAAAAAACTTGATGTGGATTGATGTAAGTGCATTGATATGAGTGTATTATTTAAGATGCGTAAGTGCATCATTTAAATAATAGGTGCTAGTTTTTAGATTTGATGTGTAGGTTTAGAGTATGAGCTCAATGCCTAGGTGCATGGACATGATGGGAGCTTCTACCAGGTTTGTTTAGGACTCCCTTCTGATTTGATCTTCTCATTCTCTTATGATTTTATTTGATAGGTAAGTGGACATGTCAAGTGGTGGATTTATCGTATCCCACTCCACACGAGCCATTTAGTCCTATAAATTTTCGGATTAATAACTGATGTGTAAATTATAACGCAAGTGCACGTGCTAAATCAAATAATAAAAGTGATAAGAAAGTATCGTCCCACGAGGAATTAGTAGTAGAAATTCTCAATTACCAAAACTAATTTAATTAATTATACTTAAATGAAAGCAAATTCAAAAATTGATTTAATTATGAATTAAAGCTAAACTAATCTAAAATGCAATATTTAAATAAGATATTAACTTCCAGACGACAAACTTAGGATTTTGAATATCACCTAGTGTTCTATATGATCAAAGTTATAACTTCTACATACGAATTGTACATTTGGATTATTAAGCATGAGAATTAATAATTTATGACATCTTTTAGATTCACCATAAACTTATCATTTGCACCCAACTCCTATATCTCTATGAAATTGTGTATACAAAATGATACTTTAAATTTTGTTATTAACAGTTACCCAAGACATGAGTCTATCTCTATCTCATATGTGAATCACTTAACATAGATGAACAAGGCTATTTTATTCAATGACAAATTTTTATCTATTTTATTCAATGCCAAATTTAATCTTTCTATCTCTAGACAAAATCAAATCTAGATCAATCAACAGGTGATCAGGCTAATGATAGCATTAATGAACAGAATAAAATAGATAATCCAATATCACAATCATGTAGATAAAAATTAATAATCTTTATTAAACCATGCACTAGATATTATTAAAAATCCTAGAAAGGAATTTACTCCACACAATATGCGATTATACTCAAGAAATTCATATGTGATATGAAAAACATCATTTAATTACAAAGAAACTAAATCAAAATAAAGAAAAACTCTTTTGGAGAAAGCGTACTTCTACATTTGATCCAACTTCTTCGTCTTCCTTCTTTCGTCTTTCGTGCCATATCTTAGCCGTCGAATGTTGTTCTCCTTTTTCTTCACAAGAGGACGTCCCCTTATATAGAACTTCTCTATGTTTATCTGTAACTCTAAAATTTCAGCCTCTGTACATCTCCAACAACTTGCAATGTCAACATCCTTATCACCAACATCAAACATTCTTATCACCAAGGACGCCCAATTCTCATCTTCAATAACAAGGCATGCTTATCTCTAAGCACGTTCAAGCCTTATCCTTCAAAGTTAATTGCAATTCAAGCCTCGCGACGTTTGGCTAAGGATAAGATTCAAATCCTTATCCAAATCTCCTTCATCCTTATCAACATATCAGCAAACCCCTCCTTCGGCGCATTGTGGTCATGGTGTCTCACCCTCTTGGTTCGACCCTAACCACTGCTCGATCACCCAAAACCTTCCCTCGGCACTTCTAATAAATTGCCCAAATACCGACATTCCTAGTACTACTAGGACTTCACCCAAATATTTCAAGTGTATACCAGGATCTCCAGAAACATCAAAAAAATCAGTTTTTCTGTCGCGAGGGTTACAGTTTCTATGTTACTCTTTTGGCCCGATTTCGCCCTGAATTAATTTTGGATCATCTTCTAACTGTTATACCCTATTAGAACAACATTAAGCAGCACTTTTTACAACAAAATCACAATAATTTCTTGCATTATTAATGATATCTAATAAACTTTTAAACTAACAAAATTGAAATAAAAATCACTTGAAACATGACAAAAACACAATATAAAATATAAAGAATAATAACTCTTTTACAAAGTTATCAATAAACCTCGAGGATGAGATCCCTCAACGTTTGTTTTAAAAACTCAAATCCAAATCATGATGCATTTGGCCTATTATAGTATGATTCATAACCAAACCTATGTATATATAGATTTTTTAGTTTTCCAGTGAGATATGAGACAAGGGAAAGTCAACTTGCACATGCTGTGAGTGGTACACATGCTAGTGAATGTGGGCTCTGGATTGGTGAGCGGGTTCCCGAGGGATCCTAACAACTCTATATTTTGAGTTCTTCAAACCTTAAGAAGTGTAGAGGATTACGGGTATTACAATGCACTGCATGTCTAAACTTGTAGATTCAAAGGGTACTAAAGGCACATGTTTGAGAGTACTCGGTCTTTATGCTCAGGGCTAGGAGTTGTTCGGAGGATGTAGAGGGCTTTAGTATAATGGATTTCCCGAGTGTGGGATACTATGAAAATGGTGAGGCATCTGATGAGTCAAAATGGGACATTGTTCAAGCCGACACTTACGGCTCCTGATTAGTGCCGTTATGAGTGATTCTAATACAGAAGAATATGATTGATTTCATTTAACATGAGAGTATTCTCTCATGTGCTAGTTTGATTATTTAGTTATTTTTAGACTAGTAACACTCCTTACTGACTTTTCCGCATTATATATGTAGGTGAGAATGTGAATGACTAAATGATATCAAGACCACGGAGGAGCAGCGATGCAACATGTACACATGTACCTGTACTTCGAAATGGAATGAAGAATGTGATGTGATGAATTGTTATCCATTGCAATGGATAAAATGTTATAATGTTGATTGCAAAAAATGTTTGGGGTGAAACTATGATATGATTTGTGTGTGTTGACTATCATGAATAGAAATGAAAAGGATGAACTAATGGGTTCAAAACCCAATTAAAAAAAATAACAATAATTATAAGGTGAATGTTGTGTGAAAGATATAATGTTTTAGCAAAGTTTTAAGTTTTTATTGCCATATATGTACATTATTTGTTGTTGACAATGTAATCCCTATTGTACTTGTAATGGAGACTATGTCCATTTATTTTTAAAATATTATTTTTCAAAATTTTAATGAGTTTGCTTTGTTTGGAATATGGATGACATATCATAGAATCCAAACATTAAATGTTTGCATCATCTTCTTGAGATGCTTAGGGTAAATTAAATTGGTTTGACCGAATTAAGTAGATTAACGAATAATATCAGTCACCGGTAGCATTTCTAGTTCAGTCTGCAGGTGAGCTGAATTGGGATATTACGCTAGGGGAAAATTATACACAATTAATATTATTGGCCAAATGTAGTAAATTTTGCAGTAATGCCAAAATGACAAAATCCATCAGCGCACAAACCTAATCTAACATTTCGGGGGTCAGATGCAAATGTTTGATATGTTTTGTCAAAATGCTTCCATGCTTCACCATGAAGGATGAGTCATGACACCCAGTTTTGATGAAGTTGTTATATGCCATGACATATGGTCCACTATCTTTCTAGACATGAATAACCATTGCAATCTGGGAATGATAGGAAGGTATCTTAGTAGCTTTGCCGGGTTTTTTGAGCTTTTATTATCTCTATGAATGTATCTACTGCTTTGACAATAGTTACATACACTTAAATTCTCGGTGTTATTATAAAACAACATGCAATCATTAGGGCATGCATGCGATTTGACCATAGACAGACCTAAACTTTTGAACATTTGTTTGGATTCAAAGAATAGAACCCGGTAGTTTGTTCTCGATTGGCAAGTATTTCTTGAACTCTGGCATCAAGTCGTTGAATGCGGTCGCAAAAACATTACGATCAGACTTGATATCTAATAATCTTGCTGTTGAGTACAAGGGTGACACCCTGAATATAAATGATCTTTTTCTTGTTCCAATAGTAAATAAATTTTTTGCCTCAGTGTTAGGGTCGTCCTCAGTATGTCCTGTCTTAGGAGACATCTACTCCACATTCACCAAAATTACTTCCAGCTACATTAACAATCAAATCCCTAAATGTTGACTCAGAAACAACATTTGAACTTGAACTACCGTGGTCATATCCCAACACCTTCATCCGTAAATGCTCACCGTGGTATGCCTATTCATAATAATTGCGCGCAAATCCATAATGATATAGATGCTCAAGTACATCTTCCCGTGTGCACAAATACCAGTTGAAACACTTATCACAAGGGAATAAAATTTTGTTTTCTTTAACTATTTCAGAATGAGAAAATGCAAAATCAATAAAAGTTTGCACTTGCTTCACCTATTCAGGAAAGTTATAACCTACTTGCTGCCTAAGGTACATCCACTGTCGACCGTGAGTGTTCATCGCATAAAGGATATAATAACCTTTGTTAAAACATTAGTAATATAAATATTAGAAAGTTAGTTATACCAAGAGAATATGAAAAAAAATCACCACCATAAAGCCTTTATTAAGATACTTACATATTAGATAAATAATGAGAGTTTGTAAAGAATCAATTATCATTGGGTTACAAGATGGGATATAGCACATGCATTAGAAGCGATATAATATACAATTTTTTACATATTTTATAATAAACATATGTATAAAATGTACAAAATAATAGCTGAGAGATTAAATATTTTAAAAACATGGTATATTGTAAGTTATATAAGTTGAAGACAATTTGTTGAGATGTAATCAGTTACTTGTAATTAGTTTAAAAAAATGAAAAAGCAACAATATTAAAAAATAGTAGAGAAAAATAGTTGTCTTCATGTAAAACGTTAATTAATAATGACACAAGATCAAGGCATTGCAATATGGAGCAATAAAGTTGATCCTAAAAATAAATATCATTTAGATAAATACAAATATTAATTCAAAATATGAAATGAGATGTAGAGTATAGAATTTAAGGGCAAATCAACAAAATAGTACCATTGAAGGTAAGATGAACTATGAAATAGGATCAAGGCTGTTTTGTATCCAAAATCATATGGTGTAGAATCAATCTGAACACTAACTGTCTGGTCAAACTCTGATGTTGTAAAACCCAGGCCGCTCTCCTAAGGGTTTTTTAGTCAATTTGATTTTGACATGAATCAAGCTAGTTGTGTCTGGCTCTTCGCACCATGGTTCGGGATGGTATGATGTATGTTCATCTAGCTTTAGCCTCCTTTGATGTTCGATACACCCGTTTAGACGCTACGTGTTCGGCCTTTTCATGTTTTGTTTGGTTGTGTCGGGTGTAGATAGATGTTAGGACCATGACCTGCACGTATTTTAGTTTCTCACCAAGATAATTAAGTTAAGTAAGTTTCTAAGTCATGCTCGTGTAGATGCTTTACCTCATTTGGCATGCCGATGTAGTCCGATTGTGATTCAAATTTCATCTTTTTATTAGAATTTCCAGACTGAGCTCGCTGGTTTAGGATGAGGAGTTCACTCATCCAGGTTCGTATGACTCTTCTTCCTCATCTTTGCTTAGCTCCATGAGTGATGTTTTCATTGTGATTTAGATGAATGCAACGTCGACGACATTTTATTTGATTTCTCTGATATCGGGCCATTTAGCTGAGTTTTTTAGTTTAACAAAACTTCAAAGTTAAGATCCCTTAATGGATTTTCGAATGCTAAGCTCCATAAACTATTATATTCAAGTCCCTACCTAAGCCTACTATATGTATATGAGGGTTTCTTTTTACGATTATAAGAGCATTGTATGAGAGGTATGAATTACACTAGTACTCCCTTAAACCTTAAGGTAGTGCAATATGTGAGGGTACTGCATAGCATAGAACATTTTCGAAATTTATCGCACTAACTTAACTAACTATTAATTTGTAATACTGAGTACCATAGTAGGTGTTGTATGGAGGATGTGAGCGTAAGTTATGTATGTAAGTATAAATTGCCGAGGTAACATATAGGCTTACGTTTTATTTATTGCTTACAACCTTGTGTGGCTCTTTTTGATGATTTCAAGTTTCTTGTGGTAAAGAGTACCCATTTGCGTTTGTTATATTTATAATTATTTTCAGACCAGTGATCATTTATTTGATTACTGGCATGTTTATATATATATATATATATATATATATATATTATTTATTTATTTATTTATTTATATATAGGTGAGGTGGCTTGGCGTTGGCCGGCTTAGGCTCATGGACCTGCAACTCATGGCAGTGGTGGTGGTGGGGGCCATGTGTTATACTTTTGTTATATTTATTTGACATTATTAAAATGTTTTATTATTGGGAATGCTCCCTGGACTTATGTATCATGAATGACTTTTGTTGAGTATGTAATATTATTATTATTATAACTACTGTGCAGGGTATTTAACTTTGGGGCAAAGACTAATGATCGTCTACTAGGTATGTAAGCCACCAAGTCTCAGAGCATGACAATAAGCGTTTAAGGTATGCAAAACGTATTTGGTTGTATCTGTATGTGTGTGTTAGACAAATATGGACTGGAGGAGCATATGATTCATACTGCGTGAAGAGTTCATGTGAAGACCAAGTATTTGGGTATGATGCTCTAGCACGTAATGATGCTTCGATTTTTTAATTTACCTTGTGGGCTATGTGGAATTGGTAACTACGACCTAGTGTTTACTTTATTGCACAATATCAGCATAAGTAATTAGATACCTAACTCAATCACTGAAAATAAGTATAAGAATAGAATTATGCATCCGCATCTTACAAGAACTCAACCTTTTAACTGCATTAAAGGTGTTACCTTCGTGTAGCTCAGCTATCATTGCATTTTGAAATTACCCTCTTAGTTATAGAGGAGGTGTTGCCTCTTTTATGGCTTAAAGTGTTCATTTAGAACACTTAAGTTTTAGATCCATCTTATGTAGTATTATTAGCATTCATTGTATGAAATCTTATAAGTTGTCCATCTTAAGCTTTGTTGAGGGTTGAAATCCTTTTCTGTAAACATTGTACACAGTAGTCCAATGAACCACTTTCCAAATTGGGGTGTTACAATGATAGTGTTACAGTTACTAATATCGATATTGTTACTACTACTTCATTGTTACCAACATTGACATTATTAATGTACTATTAAAACTATTATTGACACTGTCACCATCATTATGGTGATACTATAACTATCATACTTGTTGACTAAATGTCCAGGTGCCTAATGTTACTGTTATACCTATTGACTGAATGTCCATCTATTTACTATTACTGTTATATCATTGTTGATGATATTCGAGACTATTGTATTATTTTGTACTGCCCCATTGTATTGAAATGCAATTTACTATGCTATTGTATTATTTATATTGTACTATTATCAGGGATCATTCTGTACGGTACTAGTGGAAGGGTCTCACTACGACCCAGGTTACCTATCTCTATGAACTTTCAATAGTTCTACCTTGGAGCATATATGGTTTGTATAATTTGAGTTACCTGAAGCTCATTTACTTATGTGAAGACTAGTAATGTTTGTTACTGATGTTTTTATTTTAAAAGCATGTAGGTTTGTGTTCTGATAAGGAGCTGGAGTCATTGTGAGGATGCTTCACTTCACTTGGATATTAGTGGCTATCGATTCTACATCACTACAATATTTGATTTTTTGTATATAGTTTCACTATATGCATTATCATTGGGAATAGTGATCACGGACTTTAAACTGGTTTTCAACACTAAAATAGCAGGACGATTTAAAGATCTTGGGGATTTTACTAGGTTTTGTAGCATTTTAAGCACTATTCTTTGATAATTGATATCATAAATAAATTTTAAAATTTGCTCAATTGATTTACCAGGTAATGCCTCTAGTCTGGTTCTTCTAGGAACCGGGTTGGAATGTTATAAGCGTTGGTATTAAAACAAAAGTTTCTCGTTAAACAGTGTTAAGAATAGTACTGTATACTACTGAATAAAATAGCCAACAAGTGAAGTAATCCCCAGATGACTCTAGTAGGTACAATTCTCTTTCAGATATACTAATATATGATTCTTGACTAATATATTGGATATATATATATATATATATATATATATATATGATATTGAGTATATCATATATTTTTGTAATGGTATCAATAATTGTAACATTGTAAGGTTAAACAAATGTATTTGAGTCATACACTGGATTAATTTAAAGCACTGGAGTTGTTTGTTACTATAATTATTTAATCATCTAGGCTAATAGTATGAATAGACCTTTAGCTATAGATGCCCTAGATGACTGGGTCAACTAGACTAGATTTTACCCTGTTAACTCAAATTGGTTTGGTTCAATTTGGTCTAATCCGAGCTAGGATGAATTATTAATCGAATGTTATTGGTATCCGATTATTCAATTAATATATATATTGGACTGTTTGTTGTGTTGAGCTGACTCTATGATTTTTGGAGAATTTTTGGAGTACTTAAGGACGTGCACACAATTATGAATTATGCGTAGTTTATTGTGATTATGGGAAAATGGAGTTCTGGACAATGGAGTGTCTAGATGACCTTGTCACAGTTGTGACTTTGATTTATTTCATCATTCAGGTTTCGATGGTATATAATATATATGCCCAACTTAGGATAACTACAAATCGACACCCATTTCAAGCTTGCCAAGTGTTGACCATGTAGAAGGGCAGTTCAAAAAGGTAAAATTGCTATTTTACCCCTCCTTTGCCAACCTTCCTGTTTTTCCTCCCACTGACGGTGGGTTGTGAAAGTTTTTTGGCCGTCCAGGCACACTGGCACCACTAGTTGGCTCAATGCCATGCCAACTACCTTTCCCGATGAGTCCCATCTCCAACCACATTTTTGTTCACCGGGAATTAGAGCCAGAAACAGTCGATTGAACCATGGTCGCCGATGTGTGCCTTTGCCAATCTCCGTTGCCGGGACCCCTCTATTGTCATTCCGACCACCAACGTGAGTGTTGGGTGACGACAGGACAAACGCCATCGGAAACTGTTATTGTTATTATTATCGTGATGGTTACCGTTATTGTTATCCTTACTTGTTACTGATAGTGTTACAACTACTGATATCAATATTGCTACTGCTAGTACATTGTAACCAACATGTACATTGTTACTGTATTCTTAAAACTGTTATTGATACCACCACCGTTATTATGGTGCTACTATTAGTGCCATACCTGTTGACTAAATGTCCAAGTGTCTACTGTTGCTATTATACCTATTAACTGGATGTCCAAGTATTTACGGTTACTCTTATATCCCTTTTGATGAAATTCGGAGGCTACTATATTATTTTGTACTTCACTTATGTATTGAACTGTAATGTACTATGTTACTGTATTATTTGTATTGTAGTAGAATAGGGTATCATTTTGTACTGTACTTGTGGAAGGGCTGCACTGTGACCGAGGTAACCTCTCTCCGTGAACTTTCATTAGTTATGGCTTGGAGCATATATGGTTTGTATAATTTGAGTTGCCTGCAGCTAATTTATTTATGTGAGGATCAGTAATGCTTGTTATTGACATTTTTATTTTCAAAACATGTAGGTTTGTGTTCTGGTAAGGAGCTGGAGTTGTTGTGGAGGATGCATCACTTCACTCGTATATTTGTGGCTATGGATTCTACATCGCTACGGTACTTGATTTTTCATATATGGTTTCACTATATGCATTAACATTGGGAGTGGCGACCATTGATTTTAAACTGGATTTCAACATTGAAACACCAAGTCGATTTAAAGATTCTAGTGATTTTATTGAGTTTTGCTACAATTTTAATGTTATTCTCTAATAATAGTTATCATAAGTGAATTTAAAAAAATTGCTCAACGGATAACACCTTCAGTTTGGTTCTTATGGGAACTAGGTTAGGACGTTACAAGAATTATCCTGCTCATGATTTAAAATTAGAAGTAGTAGTATTTGCACTTAAAGAGTGGAAGCACTGGCCTATATGGAGCAAAATTTGATGTTTTTACAGACTATAGAAGTCTTGAATATATCTTTACTAGTTAATATTTGAACCTTAGGTAAAGAAGGCAATTAGAGTTTATCAAGGATTATAACTTTAGCATAGCCTATCATTAAAAAAAACTAATGTTGTAGCAGATGCACTAAGTAGGAATCCACATGCCAAGATTTTTAGCATGATGCAGACTCAGTGAAGAAAGATGGAAGATACTATTGACGTGAATCTAGTGTGCAAACTGAATCCTCTATTTGCTAATTTAACTATCTCCAATGAATTAATTGACTGAATTTAAGTGGCTCAAGAAACTGATGAAGAGCTGGAAGGATTTCTTACTTCTCTTAACTTTGTCAAGAAGGAGGGAGATGAAGTAATTAGATACATGGGGTTGACTGTGTCTTCCTAAGAATGAACAGTTCAGAACTGAAATTCTACATGAGTTACATCATTCAAACTACACCAATCATGAAAGCGCCACTAAGTTGTATCAAGATATGAAAAGGATGTATTGGTTGTTAGGAATGAAAAAGGATGTAGCTGAATTTATTTCCAAGTGTTTAACATGTCAACAAGTAAAGTTCGAGCATCAATGACCTAGAGGACAATTCCAACCCCTTTAAATTCCAATGTAGAAATGGAACGATATAATGTGTGATTTTGTAATTGAACTACCTAAAATTGAGAAATGACAAATTCTATATGAGTAGTAGTAGATATGCTTACAAAATCAACTCACTTTATTCCAATTAAGATGATTACAAATATGGACAAGTTAGTTCAACTCTACATGGATAATATAGTGGATTACATGGTACACTTGTATCTATAGTATCTAACAGACATGCAAGATTCACTACTAGAGTATGGAAGAAATTATAAGAAGCAAGGGGTATAGAGTTAAAGTTTAGTATTGCATTCCATGCCAAGAGAGATAGATAGTCAGAAAGGACCATCTAAATACTAGAAGATTGCTTAGATCATGTGTTTTCGATTATCAAGGCAGTTGAAAAGATCACTTACCATTAGTATTGTAACACCCCAAATCCGGTTCATGCTCGGGAACCAAACGAGAATGTCACTAGTCCTGGTTGGGTCGGCTAACCCGAACCCAATTCGTGAGGATCTACTCTCCACGTCTCAAGTTGGAAGATGTCAATCGCTTTGCAGGGATGAATACACAAAAACCCTAACATGCTACTACATGGATGATATGACAAGCAATTTACATACCAAAATAACTACGAGAAAATTGATAAAATTCATAAAATAAAGTGGACATAGTCTACCCTGAAAGTGCAATTATGAGGTCACCTTGTCAAATCAACATGTATACACATATATAAATATATCACACATTGACATTTACACAAAATTCTAATTTGCTGCATAAGTTATTTTGAATCTTGGGTCTCGACCCATATGTACATTCTATTAACTTTTCGCATCCAACTCTGGGCCTTACTTGTTGTACACATTCAATATCTAACAATATTACTAAAACATATGTATTCAAATGTCACAATTAGAAATTCTGCTACTAAAGCAAATATCATATCACATCATATTGTCATACTTTACATTATATCACACCATTCTCAATATAATGAAAACATCAATAAAATATTAACATTCTATCATCTAACATGTGTGTGTGCAAGGGACATCACTGCTCCTTCGTCCAAGCTGGCACATCTAACCCATGCTCATCACCTATATATATTATAAAAACACATCAGTAATGAGTGTTACTGGTCCAAAAATATAACTACATAACAAACTGGCAAATGAGAGCTAACTCTCATTTTGAATAAAAAATAATTATTATATACTTCTCATGAACACTCTAAGGGCACCTAGGTGAACCCGGTAGCATCCCGAACTGACTGGTTTACTGATGCCTCTATCGACATTTTCTAATTTCATTTTCTTGATCCCTTGGGATTACTAGTATATCCATAGACCCTCTCTCCATAATTCTCCTGGCCTTGAGCATGAAAGCCAAGTACTATCATGCAATCACCTTTAATACCCTTTGAACCACAAGTCCAAACATGCAGTGTACTAAACAGTACCCATAAACCTCTATATTCTTCGGGTGTGAGAACTCAAACGCAAAGTTGTCAGGATCCTTCGAGAATGGAACAACCCGTTCACTAATCCAAAGCCCACTTTGACTAGCACATGCACCCGCTCATGGTACGTGCGAGTCAGTCTTCCCATCTCTCGTCTCACTGAAATGTGATAAAATTATTTATAGGTCTGAGGAAGGGATTTATATAATAGGCCTGACGGCAACTTGTGATAGATCTTGTTTTTGAAAACATACTCGAGGGATCTCATCCTCAAGGGTTACTAATCCGGAAAACTGGTTGATTAAATAGCTCAAGTTAAGTGGGATTCAATAAAATGCCACTTAATTAGTCCTGCAAGTGATAAAACAATACACAATAGAATAGAGCGTAAAACAGAAAATGAGTCTTAATCTGAACTGATACAAGCTCCAATCGTGTCCACATGCCTAGGCAGCGAGCTCTTACTCCGTACCTACACATCAAATCTAGAAGCTAACGCCCACTAACTAAATGATGCATCAAACATCTTATAGCATGCACACACCACATAATACATCAATCACACAGAAGTTTTCTACGCTACATCGTATTAGATTACGATAATTATTTAGTTTACCCAATTAGTTTCTTAACATTCGTTTTAATACACTTCAATCAAGCAAATTTATATTTTTATTTAGAATAAAAATATCTAACACATCAATTCCTCAATCCTACCATGTTGTGCTAACAATTACTAATTTTTAAATAATTAAATCAGAGATAATCATACCTCGCGTCATCGGTAATAGGTGACAGCTAGGGTTTCGTCGCGCGGCTCAAGATTCGAATTCGGCACCCGTCGGCATCCGAAGTTCGATTGGGTTTGACTAGATGAGTTCGGCGGAAGATCCGGTGAATTCTAACAAATCTGGTTTTCCAGAAGTTTCGACGATTTTCTAGCAGGTTTTTCGGCGATTGTTACTAATGGTGACTACCGGTAGGATAGTAGTGGTATGGGGTATTGTTGGCACCCACTCAGTGAGCCCGATACATCTACGACATCGATGAGGTTGGCAGAGGCGGTGGCTCACCGGAATAAGGGAAAAATAGGGGTGGTTAGTGGTGGGGTGACGAGATCCGGCCGAGATGGGCAGCGTTGGGTTTCGCTTCCGTTGGGAAAGGTCGGGGAGGGTCAGTGACGTTGAGGTGGCCACTGGATGACGACGGTGATGATCTTCGATGGCAGAATCGATGATCGGAACAAGATGATAGGGCCTGGCTCCCTTGTGTGGTGGACGTCGGGTGACAAATGAGGGCGCTTAGGGTGGCATGGCGACAGCGTAGCAGGGCTCAGCCACATCGATCAGTCGGCGGGGCAGCGGCCAGAGGTGACATCGGCTGCAGGTAAAGGGGTGGCGTTAAGGGTTTGGAATAAAAGTTGTTGGGGAAAAACGAGTGGTCAAGGAGAAGGTCGGGGGTCGTCTCATAAATAAAACTTGACTCAACTAAAAAATAATACTAACTCGTAATAATTCCTAAAAAATCTAGAAAAATAGGGGGAAATCCCATAAAATATAATACACACTATAACATCACAATGACATGCTACATAACTAATAACCCACCCAAACTACCCGTAATGTGTCCTAATACTGTAATCGACCAAAAAATAATTCTACGATCTAATACTAAAATAAATAAAGTAAATTTGGGCGTACTCTCATATATTATGATAACTCATTCTACTCCTGTCTTACTGACGTTATCATCATATACTTGGGCACAGATGACTCTCATGGTTCATAACACATGACTAGCCTTGGCTCTGTACACATGTTCTGAAATTGACCCGATTGAAGTAATAATGGTCGAACCGACCGGTTCAGACTATTATACCCTTACTCAAGTCATGGGTTTTACAAGTATAGTTTGCTTGTAATAATAACTATCAGTCTACTATAGGTATGATACCTTTTGAAGCACTATATAGAAGACCATATAGATTACCAACTTGTTGGTTAGAGAATAGAGATCCAGTGCTAATTAAACCGAATATGATTGAGGAAACCATCAAGATAGTCGACTTAATCAAAAAAATGATGAAAGGGACACAAGATTGTCAGAAGTCCTATGTAGATTTGTATAGAAGAAATTTAAAGCTCGAATTAGGAGGCCATGTTTTTCTAAAGATTTCACCAATCAGAGGAGTGATGAAATTTGAGAAATATGTCAACTAAAGTCAAAGATATGTAGGACCATTTGAGATCTTGAGAAGGGTAGGTGTAGTAGCTTACCAGTTAGCTTTACCACCGATTCTAACTTCAGCCTATGACGTGTTTCACATCTTCATGCTAAAGAAGTACATTTCAGATGCATCTCATAAGATAGATTTCAACAAGCTATAAATTCATGACTACATGTCTTTTATTGAGAAGCCCTTGAAGATTTTGAAAACCAAGGAAAAGACACTAAGGATAAAGACCATCCCTATGGTGAAGGTTCTCTATGGGAATCACGTCTTAAAAGAAGCTACATTAGAGGTCGAAGCAGATATGAGAGCAAAATATCTTGAGCTTTTTCCTTAGAAAAATTTTGGGATGAAATTTTCTTTAAAGATGGTAGAATGTAATATCTGGCCTCTTTGCCAATGTTGCTTAATTTATTTTTCCTTCTCTTAAATAAATAATAGTTATAGTGAACTCTTTATTTTTCAACATATAAAAAATTTTCTTTTGTATAAATTAGTCTAGACTAATGAAAGATATTTTGAATTAAATATTTGTGTATTAATTATATTAAATTTGGCCAAGTAAGATCTTTGTCGAACACTGAATTATGAAAGGGGACAAATGGTCAAGTAAAATCTCTAGAGATTAGTTGTTAGAAAAGTTTTATCTTTGGTGGACAAGTTGGACACAATCACGTGTGAACCAATTCTATATCCCCAAATTGTAAGTTTGACTAGTTTTATGTCTGCTGTGAGGATATAGGCACTAATGTACAAGATCAGGTAATTTAAGTGTAAGTTTAGTATTTTTAGTTGTCCAAAGGTCGAATTTTGCCCTCCGGTAAGAGTCGGTCATTAGATGTAGACGTATTTGTCTACTTAGTTGTCGTGTAGGAGGTTTAAGGGTAAATTAGTTCGTAGTGATTAATTAGAGGAGGTTATAATGTGAGTATCAGACCCAAACTATATAAGGAGGACGAGTTGCATTATTGCAACTTGAAGCCCTAGCACCCTCTCTCTAGGATGCCTTCTCTCTCTAGCCTCCTTTTCTCTACCTTATCATTCTAGTGCCCTCTTTCTACCTTGGGGATTGTTTGGTGCGAATTTCTTGGCTTTTTCAGCGAAGAAAAGGTTAATAATCTCAACTAAAAGATGTAATTATTGCAGATTCATGCATCATCTTCATGTTGCATGTTTTGTTTAATGTTTTATGATATCACATACTGTTTATAGTTATACTTGCATAACTTGCTAAAGAATGTTTTAGATGTTAAATCATGTTTAGAATCTCTATAATAAGCTTTACATATAATTCTAATATTTTAACTAAGATATAGAATTAAGTTGTCAAAAAGAACAAGTGTAGGGAATGTTTACCAGTTTGCTTGTTATTTCGAAACTAAAATCATGAAAAAGTGGGTTAAATAATGCTAGATTAAAAACCTACTGCAACCCTTGTTTTAATATTTAGAGAGTATGAAAATCTTATTTTTGTTTGATAAAAATAAAAATAAAATGTAAAATATAATCAAATTCGGGTTGGAAACTCCAGCACTACACGCTGCAGCGCTAGAAATAGGAAAGTGAAGAAGATGCGCACAAGCTTTCAAAGTGAGTGCCACAGTCTTCACTTGGGAAGAAATCACAAGGCCCAGCACCACTGCGCTCAAACTCTACGGGTTTAAACGCCGCAGCCCTCACTTATTGCAAAATCCTTTTCCAACCATTGTGCCATAGCGCTCATGTCCAACGTCGCGACACTCATGCCCTAAGTTGATTTTCATGTTTATTTGATTAAGATGATATATTTATGCTATATTAATAATTGTGTAACTACCATATGATGATTGTATGATGTTAACATATTATTGATATTGCAATGATATTGAATGTAATCATAATCATTATGCATGTCATGTCATATCATATAGATATAGGTTGGGTAGTCTAGATTGTAATGCGTGTTAATTATCATCCAAAATAGGAGTAATTTTGGTAGTTGAGACCATTGTTGCACGAATCGGCCGATTCCGAGTGGAATCGGCCGATTTGAATCGGATCGGCAGCGTGCCAATCCGATTTTGGGGCCGAATCGGTCGTCCCGAATCAGCATCTAACTCGGCCGATTTACCCCGATTCCGACCGAGTTAACTCCGATTCGGAATCGGGGTAAATCGGAAGAATCGGTTTTTTGGATAAATTACTAAAATACCCTAGGTATGATATTTATTAAATTATTTAAGCATGGGTAAAATTGGAATTTTGATTTTAAAAACCTAACGTTAACCCGTCTCCCCCACTCCGCCGCCGCGCTTCCGCCCTCCGCCGCCGCATTTCCGCCCTCCGCCGTGCTTCCTCGACTCCGACCTCAGCTCCGACTGGGCTGCCGACCTCGCCTCCGCCCTCGCAACCTCGCCTCCGACGTGTGGCCGGTCAACAGCGCAGTGGATGCGAGACTCGCCGCCGACCGAGCACCGACTGGCACCGACCTCGCCTCCGCCCTCGCAACCTCGCCTCCGACGTGTGGCCGGCCGACAGCGTAGTCGACGCGAGACTCGCCACCGACCGGGCTGCCGACCTGGACCTCCGACTGCGCTACCGACCTCGCCTCCGACGTGTGGCCGGTCGACAGCACAGAGGACGCGAGACTTGCCACCGACCGGGCCGCCAACTGGGCCTCCGACCGGGCTGCCGACCTCGCCTCTGCCCTCGCAACCTCGCCTCCGACGTGTGGCCGGCCGACAGCGCAGTGGACGCGAGACTCATCGCCGACCGGAGCCTCCGACCTCAGCTCGGACCGATTCGTGTAAAGTTGGATTTTTTGTTGAAATTGAATCTGCAAATTATTGGCTATGCTTCACAAATTTTTGGCTGTGCAAATTGTTGGCTAGGCTTCACAAATTTTATGGCTGTGCAAATTGTTGGCTAGGCTTCACGAATTCACCTCAGCTCCGACCGGATGTGCAAATTATTGGCTAGGCTTCACTATGTAAAATTGTGCTGAACATTCATTTTTTGGACTTGTATTAATATCTTGTTGTTATTATTTGATACAGCACAAATGATGATATATCAAATGTTATACTTATGACATTGCGGTATTGTGATGATAAATTGTGATGCTCTTTTATACTTGTATTAAATTATAAATTTGTGTATTTATGTTCAAAAATTATATAATTATGTATTTCAGGTATTTATGTTATGAGTTGTCAAATTTTTGTATATGACTAATTTAGACCGATTCAACTGAACCAATTCCTGTCCGATTTAGACCGATTCTGATTCCGATTCCGACTCCCTCGAAAACCGATTCCGATTCCGATTCCGATTTATGCAACCATGGATGAGACCCAGAGCTCCGCCAACAAGCTGATCGGGTTCAGATGATGAAGTTGTTATTTGAGGAGTTTATGATCCTCTGTTTTATGTGATTAATTAGATATTTAATCATTTTATGTTATGTTAATCAACATGTCGTATGCATTTATAACACAAGTGTCTAGGCACTAGTTTTAGTTTTCTTTTATGTACCAAGGTACGCCAGTTTATCGGTTCAATAGATGTGTTATGCTAGAGGGTACGACACATCTCCCTTAAGAAAGGACCGTTACCACAGCAACTCAGGTCACTATCATAACACACTCATGATTACTTGTGGTTTACTACGTGGGTTTTGTGGTTACATGCCACTCTTCCTTAGGAGTTAGATGTGGAGCTTACCAATGCACCTACGTGCAAAGTTATCTAGAATAGACCAGGGCGTTTAGACATCTATGTACCTATGTATACAATAACGGTCTATAGATAGTACCATAGTTCTTTGACATGTTGTATTTTAAGGTATTTTAAACTATTAAATTTTCTTATTTGCTTTACGTAAATTGCTATATGCGTTTGTATTAGTGATTAATATTTAAATAATATTTTTGATTGTGATTAATAGAGTTTTATCATGCTTTAATAAATTGAGATTAATCTTATTTGATTATCAAGTAGTGGACTCAGTACCTTATATGAGATATTGAATGGACATGTTTGCATGCATGTAGGTACTGGAGCATAGGAACGACCGAGATGGAGACCTCACCATTAGTCTAGTATTGTTTTATTGCTTTAGTATTTATTAATGAACCTTTGTTGAGATAGTTATTATATTAGTAGTATATCTTATAAAAATAAAGTCTTATGTGTTAGTGATATTGTTGGAACGTGATCAATCGGCTTGTTAGTATATTTCACTTGTTAATATTCTAATATATGTTATAATTCTTGAATTATTTGTGATTTATATTATACATGTGCGTTAGGAAGATGACGCATGTAACGACCTTAATAGGATTAAGTATCTTAGATTTGAGGTCGTTACAATCGAAGAAAACCCATAAAGATTGTATTTTCACTTTTCTTCCTTGGGGACAAGAAAGATTTAAAGGTAATGGGCATGAATAATTGTATTTTCATTGATAGGATTGACAGCATTTGATAAATAATTGTAAGGGCATGGGTTGTTTGGTGATATTAGTTAGTGATTACATTAAAATCAAACAAATAAAATGGGAAGTTGAGAACATTGTATAAAAGGGACTACCATGTAATTGAAGATCAAACATATGAAATGAAAATTTTCTTCTTCCCTACTCTCCCTCTCATATCTGATCCTCCTTTCTCCTTCTTCTACCTTTGATCTAATTCTTCTCCTAGTTCTTCCCCTTTTCTACTCTTCCTCAATTTTTCCTCATTCTTCTTTCATACTCTCATATTTTTCCCAATCTATTTCTCTTACCATCTTCAACCAAGGAGGATCATATCATACCACCTTCTTCATATGAAGGAAAAACTTTGTGTTGACTTTCATAAACATTACATAAGATTGGTGACCCATGTGAGCTCCTCAAAGGCGAAATGGACAACATCAAGCACTCCCTGCCTTCTCCCCTTAATTGGAGACCCTAGTACATATCCCCCACCCAGCTGGGGGACTTCCCTCGTACTAACCTCTTCTCCAAACCATCAATTGTGCTTCCCTTTAGTGCAAACTTGCTCTTAAACAATTTTACCAACCCATGAACCTTTGAGTTATGTAAAGAATTCTCCATTTCTTATATAACCTTCTCTTCACATCATGAGTTTTACTTCCACTAAAACCTCCATGCAAATTACCCGCTTAACCTTTGTTGTTCACCTTTATGTGACCATGTTGCCGATGCCACACACCCATAGTGGAATTATTGAGAGTAGAAGTCACACTACTTTTAGAACTCCTCAAAGTTATTGTGTAGATTACCTCTCTTCTTGCCATAATAAGATTATCTTTGGAGAGTTCTCAAGTACCCTGGCAAATTTTGGATGCATAACCTTTATCGTCCTAATCACTAGCTAACATAATGTTTATCCTCAAATTTGAAACATGATGAACATTCTTTAAAATCAATGTAGCACCCCAACAAATCATTGCACAAAAATATTCATGGCGAATATTCTTCTACACCTTTATGTTCATCATTACTCAAACTCACCAATCTTTGCATCTATCCCCAACAAATCATTTAGAAGAATATTAAACTCATTCAAATATTCGCGGGATTGATGATCCATCCTTCATCTTCAAATTGTACAGTTGCCTTTTCAAATAAATTTTGTTCACCAAAGATTTATCTTTATACACCTTGATTGTAACATCCCAATTTTGATTCACCTAAGAACCAAATCAGAAATGTTACGATTGAGTCAAATCATGTTTAAAGCTGTTGGTCGGTGAAAACTCAGATCGATAAAATAGACCAAAAGCAACCTTCTTGGTAATCATAAGAATGGAAGACATTTTTAAATATGTGTCAAAACAAATAGAATATAAATAAAAGTAAGAAAGTAAACAACTACGCTGAGTTCAAGTGTGTGTAACGTTTATCTGTCCTCCCCTATGTAGACCTCAGGATTTGCAAGACCTACATATATTGTATAAAAAACGTCAGTAACGAATATTACTGGTCCAAAAAATAACTAGGTACAAACTGGCAAATGGGTATTTCTATTACTCACAAAAACTTATGACACTATAGAATTGCCTCACACTGGCAGTAAGCAAACATACTTAAACAAGTGTCGGCTCGGATGCATGACTAACATTCATATTCATACATACAATGCTTACTCCCTTACATCCTCCATATTACACCCACCATGGTACTATAGGTGGCAAAAGGAATGGTTGCTTAGTTGCCACAAGTTTCAAAATGTGTTGCATTACGCAATACCCTCATACACTGCACTACCTCTAGTTTTAAAAGAGTACTAGTGCAATCCATACATATCTCCATATAAACTGTACACTCTTATTCGTGAAATCCGTAAAAATGTACATGTGCTATATAATAGGTTTAGGGAAGAAGCCTGTGTCATATGTTTCTCGGAGCTTTGGTTGAAAAACCAACAAGGGATCTCATCCTTGTCGTTTTATTAAAGATGTGTAGAAAAACACGGCTAAATGGCCCGGCATGCGGGAGGGATCCGATAAAATGCCACCGATGTGCGTGCTATGTCTGAAACTACAATTAAGCACAACACCGCGGGAAAGGCAAAGCGGGAGATCAAGTAAAAGGAGAGTACCGTACATCTGCGGTGAGCTCGGACTCCAAAACCTACATCGCAACCCACTACGAAGTAAAATACGGATAATCTCTACATGATGCATGCTCGTGGTGTGTTGAGCTCAAATCATCAATACATCCTAATAGAAAAGATTGCAAAATAAACCTACAACTAGAAGCATACAACATGCAAATCAATACACAAAGGAAATAACTAGTAAATAAACAATAATAAATAAATACACTCATTATTAAATAGATAAATAATAAAGACATGACAATAAAAAAGTCTAATCATAAAATAATAATAAAATTATACTAGATAAATGTACGGCTGAACACGAGTAAATATCCTATATGCTCGTTCGTAAATATTTAATGTAATTAAATAATTAAATAATTCAATAAATCAATAAATAAATAGTTAATGCTCATTAATCATGAATAATAATAATATCATTTGTTATACAATACAAGAATACATAATTAACTACAAATAAATAATCACATATGTACGAACGATCAAATATGTATGTATATATGTATATATATATATATGTATGTATGTAGACACACATACTCAGTTTGGTACACATAAATATGACTAATATTAATAAATATATGTAATAATAATAAAGAAGAGTAATCATAACATCCAAACATGCTAAATTATATGAATATGCATCTAAACTAATATAAAGGTTCTCAAATTATCGAATAATAAAATTATACTAGATAAATGTACGCGAACACGAGTAAATATCATATATATTCGTGTTAGTAAATATATAAATAATTAAATAATTAATAATTCAATAAATAAATAAATAAATAGTTAATACTCATTAATCATTAATAATATAATATCATTGTTATACAATACAAGAATACATAATTAACTACAAATAAATAATCACATATATGCGAACAATCAAATATATATATATATATATATATATATATATATATATAAACACACACATTATAATCAATAAATACACGAATAAGAAGATATGAATAATAATAATAAATAAATAAAATAATAAATAAAGAAGAGTAATCATAACATCCAAACATGCTAAATCATGTGAATATGCATCTAAACTAATATAAAGGTTCTCGAATTACCGAAACCGGTGCAAGAACGGACAAAAACCAGACCGGACTAAGGTTGGACCGAGTTAACTTGGTCTGGGTTAAATAAATTGTTGTGGCTTGAGTCAGCTGAGCTGATCGAGACTAATGGACACGAACACGGGCTCAAACTGGTAGACTTGGACTGGCGGACTTGGATTGACGGGCTGATGAACAAATCGGGTAGGCGGGCAGTCGGACGTCAGACGCTACATGGGCAAATGACAGGGGGCAGCGGTGCCCATCACCGAAAAATGCTGATGGCAGTTTGGCTGGATCGGTAGGGGGATCAAGGCAGAGGTGCTGGTGGTGTGAGTTGGTGGAGTCCGGCCACTGGCTGGTCGAAAAGGGGTGGTATTGTCGCCAGGTTCGGCAACGTCGCCGATGGTAACTGCGACGGCACCGGTGCTTGTGAGTGGTACGAATGGAAAGCCGGTCGCGAGGTGGTCATGTTGGTGCTAATCTGGTGGCTGGGGGCGAGAAGGAGACTTGTCGGCGAGGAGCCGAAGTGGCGGCGGCGCTATGGGTGTAATGTTTTGAAAATGTGGGAAATCTCTGGAAAAATAACATGGTGAAGCTAGGGCTTGCACGAACAGCTCAGATCTTGCCACTTGGCACGATTTAAATGTCCAACAACTTGTTGTCTTAGTAGGACCCACCTATGGGTATATGCAATATACATATGGACGAAAAGCTCAGATAAAGATCATCCAAAGTTAAAACTTACTCGATTCCTAAAAGTGACTCTATTAGTGGGAATCGAGGCAAGAAAGCAAAATGGGTCTTGAACCCTGAACTCAATTGCGTGAAAACTACGACTCAATTAAGCTAGGGCCATAGGGGCACAATCCAGTGATCCAAAATCCCTATGATGTATGCAAACGAGATACCCTGAAAATCTCAAACTGATACTAAACACTGCAATGACCTAGATCTAGGCCTAAAATCCTGGCTAACTCATAAAAATCATATTTATACCTCGCATATACACTAATAACTCATGCGCTGTTGTAGCCTAACTGAAACTATCATGTGCATGTCGGGCATACTCAGCCACCATAACATACTCATATAGCCATCTGGGCCTCATACTCATATTCTGAAAATTGGTCTAGCTCGAACTCATTTGAACCGACTAGATACTAACCCAAACTGGGCAAAACTAAAATCGGGTAAAACCCTAACCCGAAGCTGGGGTTTGACATTGATGAGACTCTCTCATAATGTCTTTGCTGTTGTAATACTTATTTGTACATTAAACAATATCTTATCATCCAAGACCAACAAAATTTTGCCTTTGCAATCTCATCTTTTCTTTAAGTTGTGCAATTGCACAATTATCCTTCACCAAAGTTACATGTCTCTTTACTTTCCACATAGCAAAATTCTTTCTATTAAATTTAGAAATTTCAAATTTGGTTGTGGCTCTCTCAATCATCTTTTCAACACAGACACAATACCACAAGTCCGATCTAGCCAAGCTCGGATACCACTTGTTGGGATTTAATCCCCTAAATCACTTAACCTTAATTATGTTTTGATAAGATTAAATAATAAGAAAATACCAAAATAATCATTGGCAATGAATAAATCAAGTACATCAAATTCATTTGGAAAGCCCTCCAAATCTTAGAGGAAATATCACGGCCCAAACTAAATTCACTATGGTTATAAATTTCCTTTTGCAACCATAGTTTCCTCCTGTGAGTAAAAAATCACTCTCAAATATGAGTAAAACTACTCCCAATGCAGATCAATTACAATCCCTTATAAATTGTTAACAAAAGAGTAGAGAACTTATTCTTAGTGAAAGCATGATAACTGATTGACAATTTATTGAAGATCCCAATTTCCAAGAAGTGATTTCCCCTAGGCACCTCATTTTCCCTCTAATCTGCTCCCAAATTGGCATTCTTAATGAAAAAACACGAAATTATGCTTATATAGCACTAAAAATAGTCCATAAACATACAAAACTTGGGTCTAGGTCGGAGAGGGTTCATACAATCCTGCAATGCTCCGACACTCATTCCTTCCGTACTTTTTTCGTAGTCAAAGAAACTAGCGCCTGAGAGCTTTGAAATTGGACGCTGGGGTGTTTGCCCTTCTTTTCCCCCCTTTTCTCCCGTTTGGACGCTGACATTCCTTCCCATTTCTCCATGCCACTTCCACCTTTTTCTTCATATAAGGGAAAAACCCAACACTTCTTATAGTTTTAAAACTCCTTTTTGACTATAGAAATTCCTCAGAGTTATGTTATTGACTCCTTAAGTTATGTCATAAAAGATCAAAACATATAATTTTTCTTTTACATTAGCAAAATTAATATTTTTAATTATTTAAATTATATATTATCAATTTTAAGTGGCAAAAGAACAATATATACTAATTTATATAATTTTTATTTAAATAATTAAAATTCTTAATATATATGACTCCGAGTTAACTCTAAATCGACTCCGCTCTATGACGTGGTGAGTGGGTCCGAGTTTCAAGTTTTTTGAACTATGGTTATTCTTTATAGCACCCACGTCTATATCCTCATCAAACACTTGCCCAGAACACTTCGACCACTTCTTCACTGTCAAACCCACAGGTTATCAACCTTCTATTCCAAACTAGATCATCGGCGTCCCTCTACTCACCTTCGTCATTCTCCTAATATGCCTATCCTTCAACATTTCCCATAATTTTTCACTGTCAAACCTAGCTACTAGGCTGCCCATGAGGTAGGCAGTTCATCAAACCTCCATGCATGCAAAATTGTTGTCCGCCTTCTCCACAAGACACCCTACTTCACAGCACCCTAACAAGCCGAACCGGAGGAGATTTCTCTGGGAGATATTGCCACCAATGGTATTTAAGATCAACTTTTAAAAAATTTGTAAAAATTTCAAAAAAAGGGTCCGTCATTTTCAATATTATCAAATGAGAGCAGTTTTCCTCCACCCCATTGACAGACAATGACACAATAGCCCATTGGCGTAACAAGCTTTCTTCCGCAAGAGTCCCCTGATTTTTTCTTTAATGGATAGGACCGAATGAACACACGTACTCCTTGGTTTTCAACATCTTCCCCATCACCCTTGTTGAAAAATAAAAGACCGGATCACGGAAATTGAAAACTAATTCACATATGGCAATATAAATTAAGAACAGAGAAATAACTAATGAAGAAATCCAATCCGAGGCACTGGTTGGTATTTTCTTCAAAGCAATATTACCGCCCTCTGCTAAGATTTAAGGGATTTCTACTCTTTTACGAGTGAAGCAACAAAGAAGAGAAACTAATCCTTGTCTCACAAACCTTGATGAAAATATTCTCAAAAAGCTGACTTTTTTATCACAAATAATACAAAGCTTGTTTAGAAGAGGGAAAACAAGGTTTTCATGAAGGAGATCATTAAATGTAGTTATTCACGTCCTAGTACCCTCTATTTACATTATAAGGTGAAGGATTGTATATTTTACAATTTAACGGGTAAAAAAATGGTAAAAAATCGCTAAATAAAATTCTCACAAATTAGCAGTAAAAATAGTGAAAAAAATACATCCAGTAAGTGATAAAAATACATCCAATGATCAACTCATACCCGAGCAATGCTTGCACCGATGCAACCAAGTATATGTCAATTAATTGGACTAACTAATTAGGAAATCTTATACTACCCAAAATTTGCATCCCTAAAATTTTATTTTATAACACACGAGCCTAATCTATATCTAGATAGACCTACATCAACCAACGCGATGATGGCTAGACTCTAATGCCAATATTGATAATAGTCTTATATTTCTAAGGAAAAGTTGTGGTCACTAATATAAATATAGGTTAGTAAGTTCTCTAAAGTAGTTAGCTATTTTGGAGTGAATTTCATAGACCCATTTTTATATGCTATCATAGCCAACCCACCCATACGACTCCTCGCGACTGATTTACGTCTAAAAAGACAATGAATGGCAAGCCCAATGTGAAGCGAACATAGTCATATTGTCCCGCATGAATGGCTCACATGCATGCAGGTGAGTATTAAGTATATAGTCTAAAATTTCTAAAGAGAAAGGGTGACGAATTAATATAAATGTGTCATTGGTTTCTAAAGTGATTAGTCATTTTGGAAAGAAGTTTGTGGACCTATTCTAACAACTATTTGGTGAAGATTATAAGCATTATACCTATTAATATAGTTAAAATTTTCCTTGTACGTGTGATAAATTAACACGAATAACTAATTAATTGAGAAATATTCTTACAAAGAAAATAGTTTTTAAAACTTTGCTTTCCAGCAACCCTACGATGTTCTTTTGATTGGCTAAAGAAGAACTTTTCCACCTCCTAACAGAAACACAAACAAAAAATGGTCATAAATTCTATGTACATGCCATCTTTTGA
>JAURVB010012663.1:0-17650 GCA_033002965.1 Piper betle | reverse complement strand
TAGTATCGATGGGAACACGATAAAAATGCGAGCCGACAACTGTCACTATCGTTTAAAATGCGATTAAAATGTGGCACTCAAGAGCCAAAATAAGGGTGGAGCAAGAGAGTCCTCACGAACTCGGGATGTGTGGGCCACTGTGTCCTAAATCGATGAAGTCAACCCGCAGTAACCCTAAAGAGGAGATGGAATCTGAATCATAAATCAGATCATGCCACCTCACACGAGATGTGGCAGAAACCTACCACACATGTACAACATGCAAAGCTAAATTAATCTAATGTATTTTTCTTAGTGATGGTTGTATAACATGCGTTAGGTAATTTAATCTAAGGTTTGAGGTTACAAGTCTACTAAGTGAAATTGATTTGCGTACATAGTGTTTTGTCGTCGGACTTAACCAAAACGAAGATTTTCGGACAAACCAAATAGTATCCGGTTAAGGTGGAAATTTGGACCCTTAGTTATAGACGCCTAGAGGTCAGTCCTAAATATTAACAATTAGATAATGTTGTGAATTATCATGGTTGATTGAGGTTAGTTAAGGTCGGATTAATGTACTGTGCAACAGTACCCCCATTGCTGCCCAAGCAAACTTCAAAATTTTGGCCCATGGGCCTGAGAAGTCGAATGGGCTTGGGCCAAATGGAATAGCTAGATGACACTTCGTAGTTTAGCTGGTAGATCATTTCAGGTCCAATTTCATTGTAATCGGACCTGGGTCAGTGTACTAATCTTGACTGTTGATTTAGTGATTTCTATAATTTACATAACTAGGGTAGAATTAGAAAATTCTACTGAATTATGTACTTACCAAATACTCTGAAACTTTACAGAGACATTATTAAGACACTTAGTTAAACTATATAAATTACTTAATAATTTTTCCACAAGTGAATATAGTCTCCACATATTTTTCAATTGAAATCATAGAAACAAGATTATAAACCTATTTCCTGTACACTCCAACAATTCGAGCCAATTAACCCACCAAAATGAATTTTTTTTAACTTAAAAATTTACAAGTTTTTTAGTAGACAGATAGTGAGTTATTAGATAATTTTATGGATTTTTATGTGGTCTTATAATTAACCTAACATCTACCTCAACACAAAATATAGACAAACATAGCAGAAACCAAACAGGTACACACAATGGTTGAACAATTTTATTCAGGCCTTAATTAAGGCCATTTTAGCTGGTAGAGATGATTTTAACATCAATCAAAACAGATGAGTATCAAGTAGATCATGAAATGAAAACCACAACAAGTGGTAAAAAATTGGATAAAGGGACAATTAGGTCACTGAAGTTGCCACCTTTACTCCAATTTTGGATCTTTTTATGATCATCTATGTCAAATCAATCGATATGCTTAACATAACTTGAAGATCTATGTAGTGTAAGAACAAAAAGACCAAGATCATATAAATCAAACATATAAAACATGAGTTATGAATTTTATGCCAAACCAATGTAGATCTAGACACACTGATGATGCAAAAATCATAAATATTAATCTAGAAATGAAAATGACATAAAACCATCTCTCGATGACTTTTAACGGAAAGATATATATGATAAAAAATACAATAAAAATATAAATAACCACATCAATAGACAAACAATAAGAGAAATTTTGAACCAGAACTAAAAATAGATAGAAACATACCACAAACTAGCCAAGGGGAGGTCACTTGGAGTTTTCCTACTCCAAGTCCTTCAATCCTTGAAGAAAAATGCTTAGGAATGCTCCATAAGGTTGAGAAGAAGTGCAAAGAGGGATGTTGGAGTGAGTGGAGTGGTTAGTTTGGAGTGAAGTGGTGAGGAAGAGGATGGGATTTTATAAAAAAGAGGGTGGTTGGCTAGGTGATGTTATAGGCATTGGTGCCACACTTAAAGGGGCGTGTTGGGATTTGAATTTTAAAAAGAAAAAGATGGAAAAGATTTGGTGGTTTATAAAATAAATCAATAAATACAACATGGAAAAATTTCCAAAATAAGGCAAGTCATGGGTGTAAGGGAGCTTTGACAGTGTTTTGGAGTCGTGGTCTGAACTTGAGTGTCAAATTCAAACTTTGTCTGGGTGCGAGGGTGCTGGCATAATGCCTTTTGTGTCAAGTCGTCATTTGCATTATTTTAGGTTTTTTCACTAGAAACACATGAAACAAACACAACTACAACACACGAAAAGTAACTAGACATGCGGGGGACTCGGTCCTAAGGTCTGAATAGACTCGACTTGACTGAATTTAACATAAAAAGTCGGGCACATAGCATCCGACAGGGGAAACAAAGCCGAAGCAATTAAGGCTAGGGCTGTAACACCCCATTTCGGTTCACCTGTGAACCAACCCAAAAATGTAACCAATGACCGAACCATTCACTAATCTACTTAATTCGGTTAAGCAGACCTGGATCTACCCTCAGCTGCTCAAGATGGTGATGTAACATGGAAAGCATGGATGAGGTGCTTGAATTCTAACGTTGTCCTACATGCATGCCATGATGTGCAAACAAGTAAACAAATAAACCAAATGAACGAAAAGTTTAAAGAAAATAGTTAATTTTTAAAGCAAACGGACAGAATCTACCCTAAAAAGTACAATAGAGGCCACCTTGTCAATGACAAGCAATATATAATTATAACAATAAAATCGCAAACACAGTCCAAACACAACATGTTCTTCACATTCTAGTTATCCTCACTTCGTAGCTCACCCTGTTTATTTTCCACTTTTGATTTCCATTCACATGCCTTTTTAGTAGTTTACAGAATAACATTCAAATCTCGTTATCTACACAGTTCAATACATCACCAATTACAGTCGGCAGGTACATATGTGCACGATTTCAGTGCCGCTCCTCCAAAAATAACTAATAACAAACTGACACAGGATAGCCGACCCTTCTGTTGAATAAAAATTCATTATTCTCCTCAAGAACTCTCACAAGGGCGTCCCCTTTCTATCTCTCTATTTCCTAGGTTACTTTAATCTATCCCTTAAGTGGGAAAATCACTTTCCTTTCTTTCCTCCCAGCCCTCTACATCTTCTGAATGACTCCTGGTCCTGAGTACATAGGCCAAGTTCTTAGGCATGCACCTTCAGTACGCTTCGAAACTATAAATCTAGACATGCGTTGCATAGGAGTACTCTGTAAACCTCCACACTTCTATGAGTTTGAGGAACTCAAATGTGGAGTTATCAGGATCCCTTGGGAATGGAATGAACGCTCACCAATTCCAGAGCCCGCTTTGACGAATGCATGCCCTATCTCAAGATGTGGTCGTAAGTTTTCCCTCGTCTCATATCTCACTGAAAACACAAAAACTATATGTATATAGGCCTGGGTAGGGAATTCAGTATTATAGGCCTGAAGGAATCGTGAGCTGGATTCGACTTTTGAAAAATAAACTCGAGGGATCTCATCCTCGATGGTTATTAATCCGAAAATATAATCAACTAAATGGCCCGTGTGGAGTGGGATACGATAAATCCACCACTCGACACATCTTCTTACGTGTTAAAAACAAAACAAGATAGAATGAGACAACAAATCAAGAACGAGTCCTAAACGAACCTGGTAGAAGCTCCAATCGTGGTTGTGCGCCTATGCAACAAACTCTTACTCCATACCTACACATCAAATCTAGAAGCTAACGCCTTCTAACTGAATGATGCATCAAACTCATCATGAACATCACACTTACAATACAATCACCATCCATCAAACAATCAACAATCCTCATCACAATAGAAATATCCCTAGCTCATCCTATTCACACTAATTTTATTATGTTTTTCTAAGTTACGTTGGAGTCAATTAGCATATGCTCAGATTTATTTACTTAATTAGATCATTATCATTCATTCAATATCAATCAAATCATGCAAATAACCACTTCACCACAATCAGACATTCATCATAATAAATAATCAATCCTAATATGCCATGCTAACAATCATCAATTTTAATAAATTAAATCGGAGGTAATTATACCTCGCGTTGTTTGCTGACGATGATCGACGGCAATCAATGACTGGTTAGGGTTTGGTTGGGTGTCTTGGAGCTCGAATTCGGCGCTCGGTGTTATCCGAAGTTCGGTTGGGTTTGACTGGATGAGTTGGGCAGAAGATCTAGCAAATCCAATTTTCCTGCAGCTTTTCGGCAGTTTTCGGCGACTGTTGCCGACTGCAGCTACTAGCAGGATGGTGGTGGTATGGGGTACTGTTGGAACCTGCTCGGTGAGACTAACGTGTCAAAGAGGATGACGAGGTTGGATGCGGCAGCAGATTGCCGAAAAATGGCAAAAACCGTGGCGGCCGGTGGTGTGGTGTGGAGATCCGGCCGGGATGGGCAGCATTGGGCTCTGATCCGGTACGGGAAGGTCGTGGGAGGGTTGGCGATGGGAGCTTGGCACATCGGCTTGGTTTCCTCACATCGTAGAGGCTGGACGATGGTCCGGAGTGCTTGGGGTGGCAAGGCGGGGCACAACAACGTCGATCGGCGGCAGGGCGGCTGCCGAAGGTTGCGTCGGGGGCGAATCAGGGTGGCACAACAACAATTGGGGTTTAGGGAAGAAGAAAAGGTCGGGGTTGGTCATTGGTAAGTTCGTAAATAAAATTTGACTCGACTATGACCCGAGTCAAAAATATTAAGTAAATCGTAATAAATCCTAAAAATTCAAAAAGTAGGGAAAATCCTATAAAATATAATACGCACCATAACACGATAATGACATGTTATATAACTAATAGCCCACCCAAACTGCCCTATAACGCGTCATAATACGTTATTCGGCCTAAAAATAATTTTACGATCAAATACATAAAAAAAATTTGCATACTTTCATATACTTTGATAACTTATTTCTCATCATCTTTCCGACGTTATCATCATATACTTGGGTACACTTGACCCTCATCGCTCATAACTCATGATTGTTCTCGGCTCAGCACTCGGTTCATGAACAAACTCGACTCGAACCGACTGGTTCACTAATGTAAAACTCTGACTCAAGTCACTGGGTTTTAAAAGGGCAACTAATAGATACCTACATACCATATATAAATACGTGGCAAAAGGGCCAGTCAAGCAACTTGATCCCGGTCATGATCGAACTGAAATTAATACCATTGGGATAAAAGCCTGAGTTTACATGAATAATGAAGGAAATATATGAGGTGGGGATCAAGGCTCATTATTAAAAGCATAGCGCCTCCACTACTCTATTAATCTTACTGGTCGGTAGGAATTTGGATGTGGGACTAATTGTTTGGGTGTCTTCAAAAGTTCTATACTCGGCTCATGAGTTTAGTGTTGGTCATGTACAACCGATTGTCCAACACAGATGTAGGATTGATTATTTAGCTATTCTTAAAATCCTATACTCACCTCACACACTCACCGTCCAATGCGATCCTCTGATGACTCATGTTTATAATGATTTGACCCAAGTGCAAACTGATAGGCCTAATCATTATTTCAAAAGTCGTGAACCAAAATTAAAGATCAGAGGAAAATTTCCACTAATATAGTAGATCTTACCACCCAGGTAGAGATTGGATATAAGACTAATTAATTAGGGATTTCACAATTTTTGTTTATTTATTTATTATTATTTATTGGCTGGAAAACTTAAGAGTATAATTCTACTTACATTTAAAATTTTTAAAATTGATTATTCATATTTGAATATTTAAAATCTAACTCAGATAATTTTTTTACTTCTTAATTACAATTTCTAATAATGCTCTGTTTGTTTAGCATGAAAAAAATATAAATGTATGAAAATTTAAATGGTCAACTTTAATAAAAATATTATATATGTAATATGCTCCTTAAAAAATTTACTTTATTTTGTGTTCAAATTAATCATTTTTACCTTTAAATGGACACCCATGTGAAAATAACATTTTCTCTTCATCTTTTCACGAGTAGATAATGTAACATCCAATTTTTTCGTCTAGTGGCAGACTCGAAATGTGATGTTAAAAATTTGTGAAGTTATTAATTTAACCAATATTGTAAAAACTTCATGGAAACGAATTTCAAAAGCATAGGCTAGAACCACTCAACAACCAACTAAAATCACACATACATACATAATCATACATATAATGCTAGAACAAACAATGGCACCACGTGCAGAGACACAACTCAACCGGAGTATACGTGTTATAAATATATACATATACCAGAATCTACTCGACGACAACATGTTGACATCATACATAAACATATACATGTACCGGAATCATGACAACCTATGACCACTAAATCAAACTAAAAGTCTAGTAATACAGAAAAACACACATACGCATACATAAGTGTTGGTGCATGGACTAACATGGTAACTCATGATTATAAATCAAATTAGAAGTCTAGTAATAACTTAATATAAAAAATATACACTTTAAAGTATGGTTGATGTATAGGTATGTCAACGTATAACCAAATATATTCGACATCTAATACCTACAGGGTACGATCCAATATATTCGACAATTCGCTATATTTTTCATTACGACTTTAATATAACATATTTTTAAGGACGAAAATTCCTAAATTGGGGAGATTGTAAAACCCTGAAAATAACTAGGTTATTTATCTTGAAACGAATCTTAAATATTATTAAGCTTAATTTAATAATATTTATGAATTATTTTAAATTAAATAAAATTTAATAATCCATAAATATTATTAAATTAAATTTAATAATATTAAGATTTATTTCAAGATAAAATAACCTAGTTATTTTTAAGGTTTTACAATATCTTTAACTTGAAAATTTTCGTCCTCCAAAATATATTAAAGTCATAATAAAAAATATCCCTCAATCATCGAATATATTAGATCATACCTCGATAGGTATTGAATGTGAGACTAACATAACTTTTGGGAGGGATATTGCATTTCATCCCAATTTTTCCGTCTAGTAGCAAACTCAAGTGCAAAGTTAAAAATTTGTAAAGCTATTAATTAAACTACTATCGTACAAATTTCATAGAAGCGAACTTTAAAAGCATAGGACGAACCTACTCAACAGCCAAATAAAATTATACATATATACATACATAATCATACATACAGTGTTAGAACACACAATGACACCACGGGCAACCCAAACAACTTAATGGAGCATACAACGTGTCATAAACATATATATGTACCAGAATCTAATCGACTGGTAGCATACTTATATCACATATAAACATATACATGTACCGGAATTTAGTCGACTGTGTAAACATACTCTTATCATACATAATAATATATACATATACTAAAATCTAGTTGATGGTAAAATGTCAGTATCATACATAAACATAAATATATACTCAGCATTTTAATCGACGGTGAGCAACGTCTCATATAGTGTGTATAGGTCCTACATTTTAAATAGGTCCCACATAATGAGATTTATATTTGTATATATAAAAAGTAGAGTGCATAAGTAGGAAGTTTATAAAATTTTATCATTTTTTACATTAATATGGAGTACTTTTATTTTTTTTAAATGGACTAGATTAAAGATATTTTAAAATTAATTTTTCTTGCAACTACTTTGAAAATTAAGATAAAATAGTTCAAAGCATTAATTAGGTTGCGTAGAAATTTTCCTTATTATTTATTTTTATATTTATTTGTGTGGATTTTGAATAGTGGGACCTATTAAAATATTGCTCCAAATAAAAAATGCACCTCATATAAACTATAAGCTATATAGGCCTCCTCATGTGTATATATAAGTCTCTTCTTGCAATAGTTATGAATTGTAACTGCTTGTTTGTTAGTTTGACACTTGTGAGTGTGTGTGTGCGTGTTATACAAGTATCTAAAGGCCTTCCATATACAAAGATCAATTGGGTTAAACTTTATAATTCTCGTACCTTATATAGCATAATCTAGATTAATATATGAAGTCAATACATGCAGTCAATGCGTAATTATTTTTTATCAGTTATATCATCTGTATATACACATAAACTTGTCTAACCGTGTGTGTTTGTCATTTTGATTTCGCAGGCTTAGATTTTAAAAGGGATGAATTGAGATTTCTTGTAGAATCTTTGCCTCTTGGATCTTGCTCTTCGGAGATGTTATAAGACAAATGTTGCCTGGCCTCGGCCTTATCAGTTGAAGCAATAGATATTCTTTGAGTAGACGTCGAGTCCTTGGTTTAGCTTGTAGAAAGCTCAAATTACATTTTATGGATAAAACAAAACATCAACGAAAAAGAATAAATTTAATTTTAAATTATATATACAATCTAACGTAGAAAAGAGGTTCGAGCCGCAAGAACATCACTGAGGACAGCTTTGATAGTTGGACGTTTATGGGGGACATCATTGTGCAAGCTATTCCAACTTGAAGAATCCACACTAAGCATTCCTCGATAGCCCCATGGTTGCGAACCTCCCATTGGGAAGTATTTTAGGATCCACAATCCCCGTAACTTGCCCAGAAAAAGCATGCTTAACATATTCATGGATGCTAAATCCTTTCAGGGAAACCTCATCAGTTGGCCTCTTTCCGTAAACAACTCAAGGAGAACAATTCCATAACTATATACATCTCCGCTTGTGGATATCTCACCTCCTATGCCATACCTGCATGTTAACCATTTCATTATTAATACCAATGAACAAGATGGAAGAAAAAAGAAAAAGAAAAATATGGATCAAAAGAATTATGAGTTACCTGGAGGAACGTAGCCCAATGGCAATCCCGGGATTGCCATTGGGCTATGCTCCTCCAGGTAACTCATAATTCTTTTGATCCATATTTTTCTTTTTCTTTTTTCTTCCATCTTGTTCATTGGTATTAATAATGAAATGGTTAACATGCAGAGTATGGCATAGGAGGTGAGATATCCACAAGCGGAGATGTATATAGTTATGGAATTGTTCTCCTTGAGTTGTTTACGGGAAAGAGGCCAACTGATGAGGTTTCCCTGAAAGGATTTAGCATCCATGAATATGTTAAGCATGCTTTTTCTGGGCAAGTTACGGGGATTGTGGATCCTAAAATACTTCCCAATGGGGAGGTTCGCAACCATGGGGCTATCGAGGAATGCTTAGTGTGGATTCTTCAAGTTGGAATAGCTTGCACAATGATGTCCCCATAAACGTCCAACTATCAAAGTTGTCCTCAGTGATGTTCTTGCGGCTCGAACCTCTTTTCTACGTTAGATTGTATATATAATTTAAAATTAAATTTATTCTTTTTTCGTTGATGTTTTGTTTTATCCATAAAATGTAATTTGAGCTTTCTACAAGCTAAACCAAGGACTCGACGTCTACTCAAAGAATATCTATTGCTTCAACTGATAAGGCCGAGGCCAGGCAACATTTGTCTTATAACATCTCCGAAGAGCAAGATCCAAGAGGCAAAGATTCTACAAGAAATCTCAATTCATCCCTTTTAAAATCTAAGCCTGCGAAATCAAAATGACAAACACACACGGTTAGACAAGTTTATGTGTATATATAGATGATATAACTGATAAAAAATAATTACGCATTGACTGCATGTATTGACTTCATATATTAATCTAGATTATGCTATAAAGGTACGAGAATTATAAAGTTTAACCCAATTGATCTTTGTATATGGAAGGCCTTTAGATACTTGTATAACACGCACACACACAATCACAAGTGTCAAACTAACAAACAAGCAGTTACAATTCATAACTATTGCAAGAAGAGACTTATATATACACATGAGGGGGCCTATATAGCTTATAGTTTATATGAGGTGCATTTTTTATTTGGAGCAATATTTTAATAGGTCCCACTATTCAAAATCCACACAAATAAATATAAAATAAATAATAAGGAAAATTTCTACGCAACCTAATTAATGCTTTGAACTATTTTATCTTAATTTTCAAAGTAGTTGCAAGAAAAATTAATTTTAAAATATCTTTAATCTAGTCCATTTAAAAAAAATAAAAGTACTCCCATATTAATGTAAAAAATGATAAAATTTTATAAACTTCCTACTTATGCACTCTACTTTTTATATATACAAATATAAATCTCATTATGTGGGACCTATTAAAATGTGGGGCCTATACACACTATCGAGACGTTGCTCACCGTCGATTAAAATCTGGTATATATTTATGTTTATGTATGATACGACATTTTACCATCAACTAGATTTTAGTATATGTATATATTTATGTATGATAAGAGTATGTTTACCAGTTAACTAAATTCCGGTACATGTATATGTTTATATGTGATATAAGTATGCTACCGGTTCCATTAGATTCTGGTACATATATATGTTTATGACACGTTGTATGCTCCATTAAGTTGTTTGGTTGCCCGTGGTGTCATTGTGTGTTCTAACACTGTATGTATGATTATGTATGTATATATGTATAATTTTATTTGGCTGTTGAGTAGGTTCGTCCTATGCTTTTAAAGTTCGCTTCTATGAAATTTGTACGATAGTAGTTTAATTAATAGCTTTACAAATTTTTAACTTTGCACTTGAGTTTGCTACTAGACTGGAAAAAATTGGGATGAAATGCAATATCCCTCCCAAAAGTTATGTTAGTCTCACATTCAATACCTATCGAGGTATGATCTAATATATTCGATGATTGAGGGATATTTTTTATTATGACTTTAATATATTTTGGAGGACGAAAATTTTCAAGTTAAAGATATTGTAAAACCTTAAAAATAACTAGGTTATTTTATCTTGAAATAAATCTTAATATTATTAAATTTAATTTAATAATATTTATGGATTATTAAATTTTATTTAATTTAAAATAATTCATAAATATTATTAAATTAAGCTTAATAATATTTAAGATTCGTTTCAAGATAAATAACCTAGTTATTTTCAGGGTTTTACAATCTCCCCAATTTAGGAATTTTCGTCCTTAAAAATATGTTATATTAAAGTCGTAATGAAAAATATAGCTTAATTGTCGAATATATTGGATCATTACCCTGTAGGTATTAGATGTCTGAATATATTTGGTTATACGTTGACATACCTATACATCAACCATACTTTAAAGTGTATATTTTTTTTATATTAAGTTATTACTAGACTTCTAATTTGATTTATAATCATGAGTTACCATGTTAGTCCATGCACCAACACTTATGTATGCGTATGTGTGTTTCTGTATTACTAGACTTTTAGTTTGATTTAGTGGTCATAGGTTGTCATGATTCCGGTACAGTATATGTTTATGTATGATGTCATACATGTTGTCGTCGAGTAGATCCTAGTATATGTGTATATTTATAACACAGTATACTCCGGTTGAGTTGTGGCTCTGCACGTGGTGCCATTGTTTGTTCTAGCATTATATGTATGATTATGTATGTATGTGTGATTTTAGTTGGTTGTTGAGTGGTTCTAGCCTATGCTTTTGAAATTAGCTTCCATGAAGTTTTTACAATATTGGTTAAATTAATAACTTCACAAATTTTTAACATCACATTTCGATTCTACCACTAGATCGAAAAATTGGATGTTACATTATCTACTCGTGAAAAGATGAAGAGAAAATGTTATTTTCACATGGGTGTCCATTTAAAGGTAAAAATGATTAATTTGAACACACAAATAAAGTAAATTTTTTAAGGAGCATATTACATATATAATATTTTTATTAAAGTTGACCATTTAAATTTTCATACATTTATATTTTTTTCATGCTAAACAAACGAGCATTATTAGAAATTGTAATTAAGAAGTAAAAAATTATCCGAGTTAGATTTCAAATATTCAAATATGAATAATCAATTTTAAAAATTTTAAATGTAGTAGAATTATACTCTTAAGTTTTCCAGCCAATAAATAATAATAAATAAACAAACAAAAATTGTGAAATCCCTAATTAATTAGTCTTATATCCAACTCTCACCTGGTCGGTAAGATCTACTATATTAGTGGAAATTTTCCCTCTGATCTTTAATTTTGGTTCACGTACTTTTGAAATAATGATTAGGCCTATCAGTTTGCACTTGGGTCAAATCATTATAAACATGAGTCATCAGAGGATCGCATTGGACCAGGTGAGTGTGTGAGGTGAGTATAGGATTTTAAGAATAGCTAAATAATCAATCCTACATCTGCGTTGGACAATTGGATTAGACATGACCAACACTAAACTCATGAGTCGAGTATAGAACTTTTGAAGACACCCAAACAATTAGTCCCACATCCAAATTCCTACCGAATCCAGTAAGATTAACAGAGTAGTGGAGGCTGCTATGCTTTTAATAATGAGCCTTGATCCCCACCTCATATATTTCCTTCATTATTCATGTAAAACTCAGGCTTTATCCCAATGGTATTAATTTCAGTTCGATCGTGACCGGGATCAAGAGCGTTGACTGGCCCTTTTGCCACGTATTTATATATGGTATGTAGGTGTCTATTAGTTGCCCTTTAAAACCCAGTGACTCGGTCAGAGTTTTACATTAGTGAACCAATCGGTTAAAGTGAGTTTGTTCATGAACCGAGTGCTGGCCGAGAACAATCATGAGTTATGAGCGATGAGGGTCAAGTGTACCCAAGTATATGATGATAACGTCGGAAGATGATGAGAAACAAGTTATCAAAGTATATGAAAGTATGCAAATTATTTTTATGTATTTGATCGTAAAATTATTTTTTAGGCCGAATAACGTATTATGACGCGTTATAGGGCAGTTTGGGTGGGCTATTAGTTATATAACATGTCATTATCGTGTTATGGTGCGTATTATATTTTTATAGGATTTTCCCTACTTTTTTGAATTTTTTTAGGATTTATTACGATTTACTTAATATTTTGACTCAGGTCATAGTCGAGTCAAATTGTATTTACTGAACTTACCAATGACCACCCGACCTTTTCTTCTTCCCTAAACCCCAATTGTTGTTGTGCCACGCCCTTGATTCGCCTGACGCAACAACTTCGGCAGCCGCCCTGCCGCCGATCGACGTTGTTGTAGCCCCGCCTTGCCACCCCAAGCACTCCGGACCATCGTCCAGCCTCTACGATGTGAGGAAACCAAGCCGATAGTGCCAAGCTCCCATCGCCAACCCTCCCACGACCTTCCCGTACCGGATCAGAGCCCAATGCTGCCCATCCCGGCCGGATCTCCACACCACACCACCGGCCGCCACGGTTTTTGCCATTTTTCGCAATCTGCTGCCGCATCCAACCTCGTCATCCTCTTTGACACGTTAGTCTCACCGAGCGAGGTGCCAACAGTACCCCATACCACCACCATCCTGCTAGTAGCTGCAGTCGGCAACAGTCGCCGAAAACTGCCGAAAAGCTGCAGGAAAATTGGATTTGCTAGATCTTCTGCCCAACTCATCCAGTCAAACCCAACCGAACTTCGGATAACACCTGAGCGCCGAATTCGAAGCTCCAAGACACCCAACCAAACCCTAACCAGTCATTGATTGCCGTCGATCATCGTCAGCAAACAACGCGAGGTATAATTACCTCCGATTTAATTTATTAAAATTGATGATTGTTAGCATGGCATATTAGGATTGATTATTTATTATGATGAATGTCTAATTGTGGATGAAGTGGTTATTTGCATGATTTGATTGATATTGAATGAATGATAATGATCTAATTAAGTAAATAAATCTGAGCATATGCTAATTGACTCCAACGTAACTTAGAAAAACATAATAAAATTAGTGTGAATAGGATGAGCTAGGGATATTTCTATTGTGATGAGGATTGTTGATTGTTTGATGGATGGTGATTGTATTGTAAGTGTGATGTTCATGATGAGTTTGATGCATCATTCAGTTAGAAGGCGTTAGCTTCTAGATTTGATGTGTAGGTATGGAGTAAGAGTTTGTTGCATAGGCGCACAACCACGATTGGAGCTTCTACCAGGTCCGTTTAGGACTCGTTCTTGATTTGTTGTCTCATTCTATCTTGTTTTGTTTTTAACACGTAAGAAGATGTGTCGAGTGGTGGATTTATCGTATCCCACTCCACACGGGCCATTTAGTTGATTATATTTTCGGATTAATAACCATCGAGGATGAGATCCCTCGAGTTTATTTTCAAAAGTCGAATCCAGCTCACGATTCCTTCAGGCCTATAATACTGAATTCCCTACCCAGGCCTATATACATATAGTTTTTGTGTTTTCAGTGAGATATGAGACGAGGGAAAACTTACGACCACATCTTGAGATAGGGCATGCATTCGTCAAAGCGGGCTCTGGAATTGGTGAGCGTTCATTCCATTCCCAAGGGATCCTGATAACTCCACATTTGAGTTCCTCAAACTCATAGAAGTGTGGAGGTTTACAGGTACTCCTATGCAACGCATGTCTAGATTTATAGTTTCGAAGCGTACTGAAGGTGCATGCCTAAGAACTTGGCCTATGTACTCAGGACCAGGAGTCATTCAGAAGATGTAGAGGGCTGGGAGGAAAGAAAGGAAAGTGATTTTCCCACTTAAGGGATAGATTAAAGTAACCTAGGAAATAGAGAGATAGAAAGGGGACGCCCTTGTGAGAGTTCTTGAGGAGAATAATGAATTTTTATTCAACAGAAGGGTCGGCTATCCTGTGTCAGTTTGTTATTAGTTATTTTTGGAGGAGCGGCACTGAAATCGTGCACATATGTACCTGCCGACTGTAATTGGTGATGTATTGAACTGTGTAGATAACGAGATTTGAATGTTATTCTGTAAACTACTAAAAAGGCATGTGAATGGAAATCAAAAGTGGAAAATAAACAGGGTGAGCTACGAAGTGAGGATAACTAGAATGTGAAGAACATGTTGTGTTTGGACTGTGTTTGCGATTTTATTGTTATAATTATATATTGCTCTGTCATTGACAAGGTGGCCTCTATTGTACTTTTAGGGTAGATTCTGTCCGTTTTGCTTTTAAAATTAACTATTTTCTTTAAACTTTTCGTTCATTTGGTTTATTTGTTTACTTGTTTGCACATCATGGCATGCATGTAGGACAACGTTAGAATTCAAGCACCTCATCCATGCTTTCCATGTTGCATCACCATCTTGAGCAGCTGAGGGTAGATCCAGGTCTGCTTAACTGAATTAAGTAGATTAGTGAATGGTTCGGTCATTGGTTACATTTTTGGGTTGGTTCACAGGTGAACCGAAATGGGGTGTTACAGCCCTAGCCTTAATTGCTTCGGCTTTGTTTCCCCTGTCGGATGCTATGTGCCCGACTTTTTTATGTTAAATTCAGTCAAGTCGAGTCTATTCAGACCTTAGGACCGAGTCCCCCGCATGTCTAGTTACTTTTCGTGTGTTGTAGTTGTGTTTGTTTCATGTGTTTCTAGTGAAAAAACCTAAAATAATGCAAATGACGACTTGACACAAAAGGCATTATGCCAGCACCCTCGCACCCAGACAAAGTTTGAATTTGACACTCAAGTTCAGACCACGACTCCAAAACACTGTCAAAGCTCCCTTACACCCATGACTTGCCTTATTTTGGAAATTTTTCCATGTTGTATTTATTGATTTATTTTATAAACCACCAAATCTTTTCCATCTTTTTCTTTTTAAAATTCAAATCCCAACACGCCCCTTTAAGTGTGGCACCAATGCCTATAACATCACCTAGCCAACCACCCTCTTTTTTATAAAATCCCATCCTCTTCCTCACCACTTCACTCCAAACTAACCACTCCACTCACTCCAACATCCCTCTTTGCACTTCTTCTCAACCTTATGGAGCATTCCTAAGCATTTTTCTTCAAGGATTGAAGGACTTGGAGTAGGAAAACTCCAAGTGACCTCCCCTTGGCTAGTTTGTGGTATGTTTCTATCTATTTTTAGTTCTGGTTCAAAATTTCTCTTATTGTTTGTCTATTGATGTGGTTATTTATATTTTTATTGTATTTTTTATCATATATATCTTTCCGTTAAAAGTCATCGAGAGATGGTTTTATGTCATTTTCATTTCTAGATTAATATTTATGATTTTTGCATCATCAGTGTGTCTAGATCTACATTGGTTTGGCATAAAATTCATAACTCATGTTTTATATGTTTGATTTATATGATCTTGGTCTTTTTGTTCTTACACTACATAGATCTTCAAGTTATGTTAAGCATATCGATTGATTTGACATAGATGATCATAAAAGATCCAAAATTGGAGTAAAGGTGGCAACTTCCAGTGACCTAATTGTCCCTTTATCCAATTTTTTACCACTTGTTGTGGTTTTCATTTCATGATCTACTTGATACTCATCTGTTTTGATTGATGTTAAAATCATCTCATAACATTTTCCAAGCTAAAATGGCCTTAATTAAGGCCTGAATAAAATTGTTCAACCATTGTGTGTACCTGTTTTGTTTCTGCTATGTTTGTCTATATTTTGTGTTGAGGTAGATGTTAGGTTAATTATAAGACCACATAAAAATCCATAAAAATTATCTAATAACTCACTATCTGTCTACTAAAAACTTGTAAATTTTTAAGTTAAAAAAATTCATTTTGGTGGGTTAATTGGCTCGAATTGTTGAGTGTACAGGAAATAGGTTTATAATCTTGTTTCTATGATTTCAATTGAAAAATATGTGGAGACTATATTCACTTGTGGAAAAATTATTAAGTAATTTATATAGTTTAATAAGTGTCTTAATAATGTCTCTGTAAAGTTTCAGAGTATTTGGGTAAGTACATAATTCAGTAGAATTTTCTAATTCTACCCTAGTTATGTAAATTATAGTAATCACTAAATCAATAGTCAAGAATAGAAAAATTCTCCTGAGTCCAATTACATGGAAATGGGACTTGAAATATCAATAGGCTAAACTTTGAAGTTTCATCTAGCTATTCCAATTGACCCAAGTTCATTTGGGCCGAAATTTTGAAGTTTACTACACAGTAATGGGGTACTGTTCACAATATATTAATCCGACCTTAATTAACCTCAATTAACTTGATAATCCATAAATTATTACTTGTTAATATTTAGGACTGACCCTTAGGGTGTCTATAACTAAGGGTTCAAATTTCACCTTAATCGGATACTATTTGGTTTCTCCGAAAATTCGTTTGATTAAGTCGGACAAAAAACCCTAAGTACGAAATCATTCACTAAGTAGACTTGTAACCTTAAACCTTAAATTAATTCACATAATGAGGTTTAAACCATCACTAAGCAAAATAAGCAAGTTAATTTAAGTTTTGCATGTTGTACATGTGTGGAGGTTTTGCCACATCTTGTGTGGTGGCATGATCTGATTATGATTCAGATTCCATCTCTTCTTAGGTTACGCGGGTTGACTTCATCGATTTAGGACACAGGGCTCCACACATCCAGGTTCGTAGGACTCTCTTGCTCCACCCTTATTTTGGCTCTTGAGTGCCACATTTAATCGCATTTTAAACGATAGGACAGTGTCGGCCGCACTTTTATCGGTTCCCATCGATACTAAGCTATTTAGTCGCATTTTATTGTAAATTTACTAAAGCTACAAGGATAAGATTGCTTATCGGTTTTCGAACTAAAGCTCTACACATGTATGATACAAACCTCTTCCCTAAGCCTATGTATATAAGTACTTGCATTTTTATGGATTTCACGTATAAGAGAGTAAGACAGTAGATATGCACATTACACTAGTACCCTTTCTACCCTTAAG
>JAURVB010012662.1:0-174500 GCA_033002965.1 Piper betle | reverse complement strand
CCTTCGACCACCCAGCAACCCTTCCTGACCGGAGTGGAGGTTGTCGCCGCCCAGGCCAGCCGGATCGAGTCACCCATCGCCGCCATCACTGTTTTGACCATTTTTTGGCGAGCCACCAACTCTGCCGACCATGTTGATGTCGTAGACGCGTCGGTCTCACCGAGCTGGTTCCAATGGTACCCAATACCATTGCTTTCCAACCAGTAGACGCCGCCGACGACTGCCGCCGAAAAACCGCCGGAAGCTGTTGGAAAACCACTGAAACTTGCCGGAAAATTGGATTCGCTAGAATTCGCCAAATCTTCGGCGGAGCTCATCCAGCCAATCCTGACCGAACTTCGGACGCTGAAGAGCGCCGAATTTGAGCACCGAGACACGCGACGGAACCCTAGTCATTGCCGATTGCCAACGACGTGAGGTATAATTACCTCCAAATTTATAATTTAAACTTGATGATTGTTAACACAGCATGCTAGGGTTGATTTATTGATGTGATTAATGCTTAATTATGAAGGAAACAATGAGTTGCATGATGAGATTAAGTGTGAATGAAGAGTAAGTGATCTAATGAGAGCATGATAAGTGATTATGACATAATTTAGAAAAACACGATAAGATTGGTATGAACAACAGTTAGAATTTCTTTCATACTTATGATTATTTGATTGTTGATTGATGTTGGTTGTATTGTGAGTGTGTTTTGGTCATGTTGAGTTTGATGCATCATTTAGTTAGCGGGCGTTAGTATTTAGTTTTGATATGTAAGTACGGAGTAGGAGCTTGCTACCTAGGCGCGATGACACACTTGGAGCTTCTACCAGGTCCGTTTAGGACTCGACTCTGTTTTCACTCTTTTCTATTGTATGTTTGATTTAATGCCTGCGGGGCGGGTTAAGTGGCGTTTTATTGGATCCCACTTAACTCGGGCCATCTAGCCGAACAGATTTCCAGATTAATAACCCCTTGAGGATGAGATCCCTTGAGGATGATTTCGAAAACAAGATCCACCATAAGTTGCCTTCGGGCCTATTATATAAAGCCCTACCCAGCCCTATATATATATATATAGTTTTTGCGTTTTCAGTGAGACGAGAGATGGAGAAACCGACTGCACGTACCATGAGCGGATGCCATGACAGTCAAAGTGGGCTCTGGATTAGTGCCAACGGACTGTTCCATTCCCGAGGGATCCTGGCAACTCCGCGTTTGAGTTCCTCACACCCGGAGAACGTGGAGGTTTACGGGTACTGTTTAGTACAGCGCATGTCCGGACTTTGTGGTTCAAAGGGTACTAAAGGTGACTACCCGAGAGTACTCGGCCTTTGTGCTCAAGGCCAGGAGAAATATGGAGGTAAGGAGAGGGGCTTAGTGTAAAACCCGTGACTCGAGTCAGAGTTTTACGGGAGTGAACCAGTCGGTTCAACCGTTGGTTCAGAGTCGAGTCAGCTTCATGGACCGCGAGCTGAGTTGAGGCCAGCTGTGAGTTATGAGCGATGAGGGTCATGTATGCTCAAGTGTACGATGATAACGTCTAAAAGATGATGAAAAATGGGTTATCAAGTATATGGAGGTATACAGTATTGATTGTTATTTTTATTTTATCGCAGAATAGTTTTAGGCCGAATAACGCATTAGGACGCGTTGGATTATATTCGGGTGGGTTATTAGTTATAGAGCATGCCATTTGGATGTTGTTGTGTTTGTTTAATTTTATGGGATTTTTCCATATTTTTCTAGATTTTTTTAGAATTTATTACGAACTAGTTATTATTTTGACTCGAGTAGGAATCGAGTCAATACTTAATTACGAAACTGCCACTGGAGTATATTTTCTCCATTCCCGACACTTCCCCCTTCCAAAACCCTAGCCGCCGCCACCTCGTGCTCGTCGCCGCCGCCGACGTCGTACAGCCGCCGATCAACGCCGCCCCGCCCCGCCGTGCAGTCGTCGTGCCGCCACGACCCACCCCGGCCACCGTCTCGCCGCCACGACGCCGGAATCGCCCCACAAGCCGCGACGCACTCCCTCGTCGATTCGCCGCCATCCGGGCCGCTCCGCCGCCGCTGTGACCCCGACGACCACCCTCTCGCCGTCGCCGACGTTTCCCCATCATCCCGACCGCCGTCGAGGCCGGCCGCAGCCCCGATCGGAGCACGCCGCCGCCGCCACCCATTTTCGACGCCGCCGTCGACGGCCATCGCCGCCTCGGCTACCCTGTTTGACACCACCATTGGACCAAGCTCGTCGAGCTGGTGCCGATAGACCCCCTGATTGCCCCGTCCCGAATCATCGCCGGAAAACCGAATCCGGAAAACCGTCGACACTCGCCGGAAAACTGCCGGAACCGCCGGAAAAATTGGATTCGCGGGAAATTTGCCGGATCATCTGCCGAACGCACCCGATCCAATCTGATCGGACTTCGGACGCCGCTAGGTGCCGAATTCGAGTTTCGAGCCACAAAACGGAAACCCTAACCGTCGCCGATTTTCGACGACGCGAGGTATAATTTATTTTAACTTAATTATTTGAAAGTATTGCTTATTAGAATTGCATGCTAGGATTGGTGAATTGTGTGTTATAATAATATATATAAATGTAGATTTGATTAAGGATAAAATATGAAATTTGTTTGATTGAGTGGTGTTAAAAAATGGAGACTAAGAAACTAATTAGGGTAACTAGGTAATGATCATGATCTAATGCAAACTAGCCTAAGTAGACTTGCTAGAATTGATATAGGTTGATGTGTGATGGTTGATGCGTGATTGTGTTGATTGTGTGTGCATGCTATAGGATGTGTGATTCATCATGCGGGCGTTAGTTTTTAGCCTGATTGTGTAGGTACGGTGTAGGAGCTCGCCGCCTAGGCGCGTGGACCCGTTTGGAGCTTCTACCAGGTCCGTTTAGGACTCGTTCTCTGTTTTACGCTACTCTATTGTATATTTGATTTATCATGTGCAGGACGAGTTAAGTGGCGTTTTATCGGATCCCACTTAACTCGGGCCATTTAGCCAACAGTTTTATTTCGGATTAATAACCCTCGAGGATGAGATCCCTCGAGTTTGTTTTCGAACTTCAGATCCAGCTCACGATGCCTTCGGGCCTATTGTATAAATCCCAACCCAGGCCTATATATGTATAGTTTTCGTGTTTTCGGTGAGAGATGGGATGAGGGGTACTTGCGGCCACGTCTTCAGATAGGGCGTGTGCTCGGAAGAGCGGGCTCTGGAGCTGGGGAGAACCCACTTCGTTCCCGAAGGATCCGGACAACTCCACCTTTGAGTTCCTCAAACCCGGAGAAGTGTGGAGGTTTACGGGTACTGCAATGCAGCGCATGTCTAGACTTGTGGTTCAAAGGGTACTGAAGGCGACTGCCTGAGAGTGCTCGGCCTTTGTGCTCAAGGCCAGGAGTAATATGGAAGGTGCAGAGGGCGGTAAGGAATGAAATTTGATGCGAGAAGCGATAGAGAAATGGCTAAGGTATGAGAATGAGAAAGAAAGGGGGACGCTGTCGACCCGAGGGCGACGGCCCGATGGCGACGGCTCCCGTATGTGCCCTGATGAGAGTTCTTGAGGAAGTATATGGTTTTGATTCAACAGGAGAGTTTGCTCTCCTGTGCCAGATTGATATTAGTTATTTTCCGGGCCGGTAACACTCGTTACTGACGGTTTTTCTATATATATGTAGGTGAGGAATGCGAGCGATGAAAGCTGTCGGGACTGCGGAGGAGCAGCACGGAACCGCGCACACATGTACCTGCCGCGTGTAACGTATGTATAATGATGGTGTGTTATTGTTATGTAAATGATAATTTTGATGTGTTTGCTTGAATGAATTACTTGTTATGAAACGAACTGATAAATATGAATGAGTAGGGAGCCTTGGAGTTCAGACTCGGCTCGGGTAAAAACGAATGAGATAATGATTTAATGTCAATGTAGATTGGTATGTGTTATCGTATTTTCATAAAATATTTATATACCCTTGTTGTGGACAGGTTGGCCCCTATTGCACTTTTAGGGGAAACTCTGTCCGTTTTTCCGTAGTAGCATATATTTTCTTTTGGTTTCTCATTTGTTGTTTTGTCTTGTTTTTGCTTGTACATCATAGCATGCATGTAGGACCGCGTTAGAATCCAATCGTTCCCATGCATGCATTTCATATTTGCATCTCCATCTTGAGACGCCGAGAGTAGATCCGGGTCGGCTTAACCGAATCTAGTAGATTAGCGAACGGTTCGGTCGCCGGTGACATTTCCGGGTCGGTTCACGGGTGAGCTGAAACAGGGTGTTACACTTAGGATTTGAGACCAGAAAATGAAGTAAGAAAATGTTGAGAGCGGCATCAGCAGTAGCAGATCAGTAAGTTTGGGATGCTACCGGGTCTGCAGCCCAGTGGCTCCTCAGTAATGCCCTTCAGAGTGTTCACGTGGAGTATATGATGTTTTCTTTCATATGAGAGTTTGCTCTCATAGCCAACTTGTTATAGTTATTTTATTTTTCGGATCAGTAACACTTGTTACTGACGTGTTTTTATACTATATGTAGGTAATAATCACGAATTGGAGGAGCCAGCTTGGACAGAGGAGCACTGTTGTCGCTTGCACACATGTCAGTCGATTGAGTGGTTATATTTTGTTTATGATGCTATTATATTGTGAATGAAGTGAAATGCTAAGACATGGTATGATATGATTGAATGTTATGAGATGATGATAAGATATGATGATGTGACATGATTGAATGCTAAGACACGATGACAGAATGTGAAACATGAATAGATTGCGCAGCAGGAGCGTGGTGGGTTAAGACCCAAGCTTTAGAGCAAGTAAATAGTATATCAGATTGTGTGAATGAAGTTGCGTGATATATAGATACATGTTTACATATATGTTTATATATAGTATTTTGACAGGGTGACCCTAATTGCACTTTTAGGGGAAATTCTATCCGTTTTATTTTAGAATTTTCATCGATTTTGATCGTAATTGTGATGGTGTATAATTTAGTTTGCATGTCATCCATGTAGTATCATGTTAGGATTTTGTGCATTCATCCATGCATGACGAGTAATATCTTCATCTTAAGACGCCGAGATTAGATCTGCGTGAGTTGGGTTCGGGTTAGCCGACCTAACCAGGGGCCTGTAACATGCCGGTTCGGTTCACGAACGTGGACCAGATTTGGGGTGTCACAGTTCTATTTCTGAGGGATCTTGATAACTCCACGTTTTAGTGCCTCACACCCGGAGGACGTGAAGGTTTACAAGTATTATTAAGTACCAACATGTGTCCGGACTTACGGTTCAAAGAGTAATGAAGGCGCATGTCTGAGAGTACTTGGCTTATGTGCTCAAGGCCAGGAGAAATATGGGGCTTTGGAGAGGGCTTAGGACACATGTTTTAGAGAATAAGATTAGAAAAGTATTGTCGAGAGTGGCACAATACTAGTTAGATCGGGACGTTGTTGAGTCAGATGCTCAATAGCTCCTCTGTAGTTGCCCTTACAAGAGTTCTAAAGAAAGATATATGATTGTTTGCTTTCCATGAGAGTTAGCTCTCATGTTTTAGTTTGATATTAGTTATTTTTGGACAAGTAACAATCGTTGTTGATGTTTTCTTATTATATATGTAGGTGAGCAATATGAATGGAACATGCTGACCTTGACGAAAGAGTAACGATTATATTGCACATAAATACGTGGCGCCTGGTCGACTTTTGTATATGATGTGATGTGGTTTGAATGATGTTGAGGATATACATGGTTGTGGATATGTGAATGTGTTTGTGAGGCTCATATGCTCTGATACCAATCTTGTAACACCCCAATCTGGTTCACTCTCAACCCGGACCGGAACCGTTACAATAGATCGAACTACTCATAGACCGATTAATTTGGTTGGCCCAAAAACTTAAACGGCTACGATATAACCCTATCTTTTCCCTTTATGACATTCAGGGGTAAATATTTTCTGTCAAACTTAATTCTAAATTCTTCTCGGGTAACATCCTGAGGTTGCCTTCCTGCAAAAGTGGGGTTTATGATTGAATCTCACTAGATTCTAGCCTCATTTTGGAGTGTTCATATGATAATCCTAACACGATGTTCCATCAGGTATGCTATATTCTTAAACACGCCAACCAATGATGAAATTCATAAGAAGGCCTCTTTTGTATCTAGCTTCCTTAAGAAAGAGTGTCCTTCATTTTTTACAAAATGCTCATACTCCTAGAAACTAGCATCCCTTATATCTGCTGATCTGTTTGAACCCTCGCCTACCTCAAACTGTTGTAATGATGATACTGTCACTATGGTGTACTACCCTTTGCTGTCTGTCTACTATTGACTCCAGCGGGTCCATTGCTATAAATACTTATTCTGATCTAAAGGGGAGCAATCGGGGAAGCTATAGGAATGGTTCCCTAATGCATCGATGGAGGAGGAGATGGCAGTGGATGGCCCATGGAAGAAGCAGCCTCTCCTCGTACTTCATCATCCCCAATCGGTGTCTTCTCAGCTCAGGTTATAGAGAGGGCTATCTAACGGAGCTCTCCTAAACTCTTCCTGGCTTTCTTGTATCTGCCTTTGTGCTTTTTACCAGTTGGGCAATGGTCACATCTCTCTCAGTCTGGCGACCACAAGCACTACGACGGTTGGTTGAAACATGCACGTTGGGTTCTCCTAACGGTGGTTGGGCTCTCGGCCTATTAGATGTTGTCTCACTGGGTGCACAACTAGGACTAGTACGCCTAGGAGGAAGAGACGGATCAGTCTCATCATGGTGACTGACACTCATTAATCAAATCCAGTGCACATTGTCATTCAACTACGTGGTGAGAAATCTGCAAAGCTACTCCGAGTTAAGCCGGCAGGTATGTTTTTTTATTTACTAGTTTCAGTTTACAGATTTCTCACCACGTAGTTGAATGACAGTGTGCACAAGATTTGATTAGTGAGTGTTAGTCACCATGGTGAGACTAACTCACAAGACTCAGATCAGGGATCCATTTCCTCCTCCTTCTAGGTGTACTAGTCCTAGTCATGCTCCCAGTAAGACAGCATCTAGTAGGTCGAGAGCCCAACCACCATCAGGAGAACCCAACGTGCATGTTTTGACCAGCCACCGTAGTACTTGTGGTCACCAAACTAAGAGAGATGCGACCATTACCCAACTAGTAGAAGCACAGAGGCAGATACAAGAAAGCTAGGAAGAGTTCAGGAGAGAGCTCCGTTAGATAGCCCTATCTATAGCCCGAGCTGAGAAAAGGCCGACAGGGGATGACGAAGTACAAGGAGAGGTTGCTTCTTCCATGGGCCATCCACCGCCACGTCCTCCTCCATCGATGCATCAGGGGACCATTCCTACAGCTTCCCCAATAGCTCCTTTTCATACCAGAATAGGTATTCATGGCAGTGGACCTGCTGGAGTCAATAGTGGACAGACAACAAAGGATAGTATATCGACAGTGGCAGTATCGCCGTTGCAACAATTTGAGGGAAGCGAGGGTTCGAACAAATCAGCAGATGTAAGGGATGTTAGGTTCTGGCAGTATGAGCATTTTGTAAAAAATGGAGGACCCTCTTTCTTTGGGAAGCTAGATGTAGAAGAGGCTTTCTTATGGATTTCATCATTGGTTGGGGTGTTTAAGAGTATGGCATGCCCGATGGAACATCGTGTTAGGATTATCATAGGAGCACTCTAAGATGAGGTTAGAATCTAGTGGGATTCAGTCATGGACTCCACTTTTAGAGGAAGGCAACCTCAGGATGTTACTTGGGAAGAATTCAGAGCTAAGTTTGACGGAAAGTATTTCCCCCTGAATGTCATAAAGGGAAAAGAGATGGTTATATCGTAGCCGTTTAGGTTTTTGGGTCAACCAAATTAATCGGTTTACGAGTAGTTCGATCTATTTTAACGGTTCTGGTTCAGGTTGAGAGTGAACCAGATTGAGGTGTTACATATGATTTAATGAAAAAAGTTAGATCACGTTTTAGCTTGATGATGTAACAAATTCAGATAGTTATCCAGTAAAATATATTTTAACATCAATTTCCTATACGTAAATATCACTTATAGTTTTAAAGATATGTTTGAATTTGCCATATCATCAGCTTGAAATGATACTATCATAGTTTTAAATACTATACAAGAGGTCATACTAGATTTCTAACCGGTACGCAGTATGCTTGGTCCAACTGGGTTTAATCGAGTTTGACTGGGTTTAATAGGGTCTAACCGGGTTCAATTGGATTGATGATATATGTTATATAAAATTTAATAATATATTAATATGTGGTTCCTCAAAACACACACACACACACACACACACACACACACATATATATATATATATATATATATATATATATATATATATATATATAGGGAAAATTTTTCTTAGCACAGCGAAGGAGCATGTTCTTACGCCCATGTTTAATTAATGGTCATTCAATTATAAGGATAACTCAAATTTAATTAAGAAAAATAGAACACCCCTACACCCCCTCCTTTGCCGATGGCTAGGTGTGGCAGGAACCTGTCCACCAACACACTTTTTTTAAGGTGCTGTCAGATCTGGTTGTTGTCGAAATTTTATTTTTTAAAGGCATGCTCAGACCTGACCACACCACCACATAAGGTAGTGAGGCTAGATTTGCGCTCGTGAGGACGGATGTAGCCCTGCCAGGGGTCAGACATGGCCTCCCGTGGCAAGATTTGGCCGGCACGGCCTTCGCTGACATCGTTGACGGAAAAGGGTTTAAGCTTTTTTATTTTTATTTTAAAAAGTATATATCTGGGCCATCCTTGTAATTGAATGGCTTAGATCAAACTTTGGGGTAGAAAAAAATTTTATTTGACAGCCAGATCAAACTTTTGGGTAGAAGATTTTTTAGCTCGGGCTCAAGAAATCAGAATCCTATATATGTATAGTATATTTTTATGAAAAATATTTAAATCTCATTATCCTTTTATATGCATAATCTTTGTAAATATCGATTGAATTTTATTACATTTTATGTTATGGTTTCCTTCTAATCAGTGTTTACTAATGATAAAACAATTTTGGGTTATAACATTATTAAAATTAAATATATATGAATCTTAATAGAGTGTTTGTGACTTCCTCTCGAGGTATCTGCATTCAAATATGGACAATAGTAGTAACCAGACCTACGTGACTTTGTCCCACGTCGCGAGGCGAACAAAACCATCCCCTCTCCATGTCTTTTAGATAAGGGCATCATTAACCTAGTGTATCTTTAATGATTAGATGGGACCTTGTGGGCCTTCTTGATTCCTCCTAAAAAAGTGAGCACAAAATTATTAATCGGTTGTTGCATCAAATCAGAATATTTTTGCAGAAAATATTTTAAAATTTCGGGTATGCATATAATTACAAAAATCAGAATCGGATATTAAATTGGATTGGAAGGAAACCGTTGAATCAGACCGATTAAAAAAATTGGATAAGAATCGGTTTACTTGAATCGGTCAAAATCGGTGGGCAATTTAAATGAAGGGTTATTAGTTATAGAACATATCATTGTGATGTTATGGTATGCATTATATTTTATGAGATTTTTTCTTATTTTTTGGATTTTTTAAAGATTTATTATGAGATAGTTATTAGTTTTATTTGGATCGGAGAGAGTCAACTTTTATTTACGATATCGTCACTTACATGTTTTTCCCTCCTTAAGCTTTTTCCTACCCCCAACCCTTGACGCTGCCTTGATTCACGTCATCGACGTCGCCCCTGACCGCTGCACTAAAGCAGATCGATGCCGCTGATCACCGCTAACATGTCTCTGAGTTGTCCCCCTTCTTTCTAGCCACCACCCGAGTTCACGTGCACCCTGCCAACGCAATTCTGCCACCGTCGTGCCGCCCTGAGCACCATCGACCGCCGTTCTGCCATCTCCATTTCAAAGATCTTGCCATCCCTCCACTGCCATCTGCTGCCACCGAGACAGGCCAAAGGGTGCCGCTTGGGCAAACCGTAGCTAGCACACCAATGCCTGACTCTGATCGCTGCTCAATCCCCCCTTTCAAAGCCTGCCCCCTTGCCCCTTGTCCTGCCCTTGGTGCCCCTCTTGAATCCTCTCAAATCGGCTGATTTACGAATCGGTTCAAATCGGGTAGAATCAATTCAAATAGATTGATTCACATACTAATTTTTACTGCGACCGACTTACATAATTTTTTAAAACCGAATCTTTTCGATCCGATTTAAATCCGAAATCAAACAATTTTTATTTTTTAAATCAAATAATGTAAAGAATATTTTGATTAAAACCAAAGGTGTAAGTAATTTTTGTTTTTTGCTTTTTCTATTATAAGTAATTTCTACTAAAGGTACACTCCCTAATTTTTTTTGCTATTTTCATAATCTTAACAAGATAAAATTTAATTAATTGTGATAAATATTATACGTAGAACACTTCCTAATTATCATTATATATTATATTATTATCTCCCTCCGTTCTCACTTCCCCTAAGTCCTACTATAAATAAAGTCATACGCCCGCCTGAGTAAACTTCTCCGGCGAACCTCCGGCGAACCTCGGGAGCCCAACTTTTCCGACCTCGGAACGCATCGGCAGGTATGGGCAAGGCGGCGATCGACCTCCCGCCCAAGGGCGGCTTCAGCTTCGACCTCTGCCGGCGGAACCAGCTCCTGATGGACAAGAACGTGCAGCCGCCGTCCTTCCGCAAGACCGGCACCACCATTGTCGGCCTCATCTTCCAGGCCCGTGCGCTCTTTTGTCCCCGATTTAGGGTTTTGTTGGGGTGATGGTTGTTGGTTGATTGGGGTTTGATTTGGGGGGACTTGGGGGTTCTGATTTGGGGTTTTACTGGGGGATGATGCAGGATGGGGTGATTCTTGGGGCAGATACGAGGGCGACGGAGGGGCCGATTGTGTGTGACAAGAACTGCGAGAAGATCCACTACATGGCGCCAAACATCTACTGCTGCGGCGCCGGGACGGCGGCGGACACGGAGGCCGTGACGGGTTGGTTTTGATGATCTTAAACGTTTTATTTCTTTTGATGGTCTTTTGTCGGAGGATTGATTGGAGTTATTTGATTTGTATATTGTAGATATGGTGAGCTCTCAGTTGGAGCTCCATCGCTACGCCACTGGCCGGGAATCGAGGGTCATTACTGCTCTCACCCTTCTCAAGACCCATCTTTTTAGGTATTACTTGGTTTAGTTTTGTGTGTTAGGGAAGTATGTAGATTATTAAACTGTGTTGGAGAATTATGTGCTCTTTTAGATTAAGGTTGAGTGCTTCTCGGAATGATGAGACTGATTGAGGCACCTTTACGTGAATTGATTTGATTCTAATACTGGGAAAACAAAAGAAGAAAAAACTAGGCTCGTGTATTTGCCATTTTTGTTTTGTCTAAGTATTCAGTGTGCAAGGAAAGTAGGTAGCTTCTGAAACCTAGTTGGAGTGCTAGATGACGTTTTCTCCGAAATGATGGGATTGATTGTAGCTCCTTTGTGGGATTTGATTTGATCTAGTATTATCAACAAGGCTCCGGCATGATTCTGGCGTTCCTATTTCACTTTGCTTAGAAAGGGATGGGTTTTGTATGTTTGATGTCTTAATTTTTAAAATGCTTATTTTGAATTAAGAATTCTGTGGATAATGATTATATAGTTTCATTATCAATGTTTGATGTAATACATTTTTTGGTCAAGTTTTTAGTGTGTTAAGGAAAGTAGGTAGATTTTTAAACCAAGTTTGAGGGCTACATGCTTTTTAGTAACAATGGGACTGGTTTTAGCACCCTTACTTGAATTGAATTGAAATGATTCTTGTACTGTAAACAAGGGTGTAACATGATTATGGTGTGCATTTTGGCTAATGTAAGGGATGTTTTTGACTATGTATTTTTCCTCTGATTGGAAAAGGATAGGTTTTATAGTTCTCATGCATTGGTTTCTCAAGTACTTAATATGAAAGAAAATTAACAGTACTGTGTATAATGGAAGAAAATAGGTTCCACAGTTTTCATGCATCGGTTTCTACAATGTTTAATACAGTACATTTTCTTAGCTTTCTTGATGAATGTCATTTTATTCATGAGCAGTTACCAAGGTCATGTTAGCGCTGCTTTAGTGCTTGGAGGTGTTGATGTTACAGGACCTCATTTGCACACAGTGAGTTTGACCAATGTCTATGATTGTTTTTTACAGTTATTTTAACTTCAGAAGAGTATGTAAAAATGCTGTTTGGATCTGCAGATATACCCTCATGGATCTACTGATACTCTACCTTTTGCGACTATGGGATCTGGTTCTCTTGCAGCTATGGCTGTTTTTGAGTCCAAATATAAAGAAGGCTTAACTGTAAGCTCTATATGCTTTTGCAAGTGCCTTTTTGTGTTTTACAGTGAATAATATGGATTTAATTGTAGTGTAAATTACATGAAACTTCAGTAGAAGTTAAAAAATAATTTTTACTATTTAAAATGTGGTTATTTCCATGCATTGTATAATGCTTGGCGACATTGAGATGATGAAATTTTATGCAAAGTTTAAAATTAGGAGGGAGATGCAAGGTTGATACCTGTAAACACATTGTGGTCTTGGTTGAGTTGTGATGGTGCACCTATCTATGCTGGAATTAGAGTCTACTTTGGCACGTGTGTGTCTGTTGCAGGATATATTGTAATGTTGTGCTACTCTTGTTTTGTCAAAATGAATTACCATATTGAATCTTACTGCTGCTTATTTTATGAAGTGTATGAACATCACCATGATTTTGTGAAATACTTGTGTGGAATATTGTAGCGTGATGGTAAAATGTGTAACTGGTGCATTTTCGTTACTTTTTATCATTAATTTCAACGACTGCTTGGAATCCTATTGCACCATATACTTCGTACAAGTCAAGGTTTCTTGTTTAATTCTACAATTTGCAAAAGAATATTTTGACTCCTAGACTCTATGTAGTATTTATGTGTCTTTTATTTTCTAGAGAGACGAGGGCATTGCACTTGTAACTGAGGCAATTTGCTCAGGGATCTTCAACGATCTGGGTAGTGGCTCGAATGTGGACGTATGCATAATTACAAAGGTATGTGTTTAAATTATTTCGCTTGTTTGAGAATTTATATTGGTTACTGGTGTTTATATTTTGCATTTTTTGACAAACAATTTAGGGAAACAAGGAGTATTTGCGTAATCACCTATTGCCAAATCCTCGTACCTACATTAGTTCCAGAGGATATTCATTCTCCAAAGGCCATACTGGTAAGAAACTTGCCGTCCCATATTTGCTTTTAGGTGAAGATTAGATGATTTATGAGTGAATAGGTGTGCCAATTTTTTATCATTGTATGTGAAAATATCTGAAATGCGCACGTTCAGTTATGCTGGTAACTTTCAATCCCAGCATTTATACTTTCTGAGCTGAAATTTTGTTGAAATTGATGTGTACTTTTTGAGCTGAAATTGTTTTTTAGGCTGCTGTGCCATGCTTATGAATGTTTTTCTTTTTCTTGAAATCTTTGCAGAAATTCTTTCATCCAAGATCACCCCATTAAAGCAGAAAGTGGAAGTGGCTGAAGGCGATGCCATGGAGGAATGAGAAGAATGTTTTGCCTTTCATGGAATACGGTTACCTGCTTTGACGATCACTGCATATTCTCGTTTTGTCAGAAAATTGAACTTACATTGAAAGTTTTCAAGAAGCACTGTTATGAAGGCGAATTACTGTAGACTTGATTTTAAGATTCTTTTCTTTAGCCTAAAATTTTAGATCCAATTGCAGGTCCAGATTGGGATCGCTTTCCTTTCAAGATGTGTTCTTTCATGAGGAAGATCATTCGCCAGAGATGGAAGAGTAATTGACAACCGGTATACATTGAAACAATTACTGTGCAAAATATATGTGGAAAAAGAAAATACTGTGCAAAATGTGGGTACATACTAACCAAATGCTCAAGGAATACGGTCAATTCCTGTATGGTTTATCAAAAAAATAAACGATTTAACTCCTAATTCTGTGGAGTGCTTCATCACTCAGTGAGCGTCTTGTCTTTCGGATTTCATCTGATGAGCTCTATTTAGGCTTCCAAAGAAGGGTGGTCTCTGCAATCATGCCAGTAACTACATACGGATCCATGTTTGATGCTGGCCTTCTATCCTCAAAATAACCTGTCAAATTTTATAAGACAGAGAATTAGCATCGATCTCTTATTAGAATGCATCACAATTCATAGCTGGTTTCATTTTGAGCATGGATTTCTCACCTTTTCCTTCTCTTTCGGTATCACGTCCAATTCTCACCGCAGCGCCGTGATTGGCCACTCCCTACGATTAATGGAAATAACAACCAGTCAATACTTTAGGATATAAATTTCTGTACAGAAAGAAAGAGTGAAGAGAAAGAAGAAGGGCATATTGTGTTACCCAGGAGAAGGAGTTGATATCTGCAGTTTCATGGTTCCCAGTGAGCCTGCGTTCATTGCCATCACCATATGCAGCAATGAGCTCCTTATGGCGAAGACCAAGTTTCTCAATGGCACTCTTTATCAAATCAATCCCTCCCTCCTTTCTCTTGGACTTGGTGCTTATTTATTGAGAAATAACGAAAACCAGCTTATACCCAAATACTAATTACCATGTTATATATTATGTTAAAACATATGTGATCATACTACTGTCTATTTTTACCTGTAGTTTGTGTGAGCTCCAGCACCATTCCAGTCTCCCTATTTTTATTAATGCATTAAAATTATTATGTCAAGATTGGTCGACAAAGGTTGAGTAGCTTTAGCAGCTTTTTTAGAAGAAAATTAAAAAAATACCGATATTGGTTTAGGGTCGAAAGTGACGACAACAGTTCACAAATCCTCTGTCTCAAATAAACACAACCAATTAACATTGTTGTTAAAAACATTTAGGCTTTATACGAGTTCGTCTTTGTTATCATGATCTATTTAAGTTTAATTAGTTATGTCGATGAGCACATTCCTTCTATCATTCCATTCGATCAAATACAACGCATGAAATTACTGAATCATCATTTTTGTATCTATTCCAAAATTATTGATGCCTCACTTGATTTTGGATTTACTTACCTCAAGAATGTAGCGAGCCAGACATAGTTGATCTCCGGCAGAAATTCCGACAACAGGACCAACTTGAAACTCCCACTAAAAATCAATCAATAAGAGGAAATTAATCCAGTATCATCAGATAATATTGATAACCAAACATGAAACGTTATCAGGAAAATTAGCTCACAGTTAAGTGGAAATTGTTTCATTGATATTATCATGGCAATTGTAGAAGAAAGCAGAAGCCATACTTAACCAGGCATGACCTCTCCATTAACCCCACTAGTGCTGATCCCAGCATAGAGGCAAGCCCTGTAGTGGGCATTGACAATATCCCTTCCAAAAGCTTTGTCTGCTCCAACTCCACAGTAGTATGGCCCGTGTATAAACAAATTGAATTGAGGTTTTGTAAATATCATTCGTCAATGCTCGTGCATGGCCCGTCCCAAGAGTCCAAACAAAGAAAGATAGTGGTGCATCCAGCCATCAAAATTTTGTCAAATAAATGAATGTTATCTCCTGATACCTGAGGTCCTGGGAAGCCACCAACAGGCCATCCAAGAGGCCACCTTGTGTCCTTCTGGAGGAGGGTATATTCTTGCTCTATTCCAAACCTGCAATTCATAAGTTATGATGTTTCAAGCTAAACCATCAAATATGTAATCATTTCCAAATATTTTCCATGGAAAAATACAAGGAAAAACAGTTTATACCATGCATGCCTGGATTAAAATTAGGTAAAACAAAGCTCTAATGTCTTTATTTCATGGTGAACATTGTTAATATAAAAATTAGTAATTTTCTATTAGCCAATGATCAACATGAATTGAAGTGATTAATACATAGTCAAATATAAGTCATTACCGTGGCTCCTCTGCCTTAACCTCAGGCTGGCTGAACATCTTCTCTGCATTGAATCTCTTATTGGTAGGAATTGGCTCACCAGCAGGGTGTATGCATCACACATTACCTATATCATAAAACAAGGTAGAACTCCAATCAAAGGATCACATATTATCTCTTGTTTGAGGTGATTATATATCTAATTTAGATACATACATATATATTTTCACAGGATAAAATAATCAGACAAACAATGTGTACCAAAATATTGTTTCCTCTCCTGAAAGGGTCCTTAAAAACTGCTTGAGGGCTGTCCAAAAAAACATAATTAATAGCATAAAAATTTAATCGATGGAGAATAAGAAAAAGAAATTAACTTGATTAGCAAATAGAAAGATGATTAATATTACTATAAGATGACTTCGCTATCATCTCCAAGGGCTTGCTCGGTGCTTGATCCGTCATAGTTCCACTTTGAAACCTTGTGGGGATCAACTTCCGGCTTCGACAATGTCTGAGAAGAACATACATGCATTCAATCATCATATATGTAAGTAAACAGGAAAGGGATAGCTCACATCCCATTGTATACTAATTAATTAACATTGATATATAAATGGGTAATTAAGCTCATGTTGTGGAATGTTTAATTTGCCCTTTAAACTTTTAAACTCGTCATTAGTGAGAGCATTAATCACATCTTTGTGTAGGAAAAAAACACTTACCCTCGCTTTGCTCCTCAAGTCCATGCCAGATCCACCAATCCTAGTTCATATCACACACAAATGGATTCAATATTTACAAATGAGAACTTTCTAATTAGAAAGAAACTAAATAAGAAATCATAAAACGAATAAAATAAAATAAAATGGCATAATTACCATACGTATTCTGCGATGATTTTCTCGGTGCCATCAGATAAATCAAGGTTGAGGATCATTAACAAGAAGCGACAACGCCATGGTTATATCAAATCAAACGTCTGATACCCAGAAAGATTATTAGATTTTTTTGGGAATATTACTTCTTAAATTCATATAGATTAACAACAACCTCTCTGGAAAACGTTGTTAGCCCATAATTATACAACCGTCTGCAGACCCGGATATGCATACGGGTCATGATCTCGTTCCTAACTATGCTAATACTGATATCGCAGGACTCGCCGGACAAAACTCCACCCCTCGCCACCACCGTCTGACTGCCGGAGATTTCATAATGGCCACCCATATTCCGGCAAGATCTGTAGTCGTCGGGCGAAAAAATTTGCCAAAGTTCATGACCAATGCAACTTTTCGTCTAGTTATACAACATTGCACAGCAAATATTTTTCTACAGTTCGTCGGCTGCCACTGGGAGCGGACGTGGGAAGTATTCCGGCGATAGGTGCATCATCTAACACTTAATCCCAAATGACTGAGGTTCGAAACTATATATATATATGATAAGAACTCAAACTACGTAAAGTATTCATGCACACGTATAAACATATTCTTGGCTTTCGTATTTTGCGAGGCCATATAGAAATTCAGGCACAGCGGATCAAGATCGGAGTTGTAATATATGAAGATTTTTCAGCTGAAAGCGATGCATTTACACCATACATAATGTATACACCTTGGTTAATTCAACATGAACGTACCTTTCTTCTTCTAGCTCAAGTGATAATAATCAATAATCAAAGTCTTTGCCTCCTTTAAATAGGCTTAGGTGTGATATTTGTGCCAACCATCAACCAATTTAATCGGATTATCATCCGTTTTAACCACAAATCGATTTCTTGTTGTGGTGGGATAGCTGCATGCCGGCGTTGATAAAGACTAAAATAGATTTTCTTTTCTAAGCAAGTATTTGATTTTTTTTAATCTATAAAAAAATGTTTTGACTTGCGAGTTCATATTTTTGCCTCATGGTACAAAACTGATCGCAATAATCAAATACATTTGTATGACACTTTAGAAACAAACAAACAAACAAATAACAAAAAAACCATTAAATACAAATTACATAATTCTCAGTATGAAAATTACACGGTAACAAGCAGCTTCAAAGTATTAAGATTATATACCGTTTTCTTTGTAACAATGCTTTATTTTTTATGCGTGGTTTTTCAAACAAAATTACTGTTCTAAAAAAATAATTTGCAAATTAAGAGTACATCACAATTGATTAGTAGTATTCCAGGATAGAGACCTTGGCTTGAGGACCACCTTGGACATACACAAAACTGCAGTCTGAGTATGGCTTTAGGACCTTGATCCATGGAGGCAACTCGTAGGTGTTCTTCTCCGGCGCCGGGCTCAAACCCCACAACGACCCATCAAGGTTTTCGATGCGCAGTTTCATCTTCTTTATCGGCTTCTTCGACATGTTCTTCACCGTCACTTTGTGCCGATAATATGTCTTGCCGTGGCTGGTCCACGACCCAGTTATTGAGTGCAACAGCTTGATCGAATCATGTTCTTCTGCAAATAAAATATCATAACTTTGATATGAGTATTAGGAGTTGATATTAATTATTATGTGCTACTTATATCTTTGATCTGTCCATGAGAACAAGAGGAACAGTAATTAGATTGGATTTTTGAGATGCAGGTTCTAATTAAAAGAGGAGTATTCCACAGCATTTATATTGAATATTATCACATTTTGAACTAACAGAAGAATTTGCATGGAAAAAAAGGAATAACAGAAGAATTTACCATTCATGTTCGGCTTTGGGGAGTATTTTGTGACATTTTCTGCATTGGCATAAAGCAAATAAAAACTAGTCATCAAATGGAATCGAGTTGGAGTTATTACAAATGACATGTAGATGAATGATTAATCAAATCGATGCCATGAACCCATATAGATAAGGAAGAGCCGGCATTGATATTTCATGGTGAAATGTTTCTTAACCATACCTGAATAATATCCAGACAAAGATGTTAACTTGGCAAAGAGACCCAAGAGGGGAGCATTGCCGGCAAGAGCAGGTTCAGTTTGCTGGTAGTTCCCACGCTCATCATAAAATTCATCCTTCTCATTAGGCCCCCCCACAAGAGCTCCAACAATCACATTGGGGTTCTTCTCCTTCACATAGTACCATTTCTCAAACCCTTGCAAGCACCCCACCGGTGTTGGCACCACCGACTTGCCTGCAATGGATGCTCCCCTGTGGTGAACTTTTTCTGGGTAATTTGTTCCATACCCAACAAGGTAACTCATGGATTTGGGGTTGTTCCCAAGAATATAATCAGCCTAGTAAACAAGTTTCCATGTTGTCAAATAAAATTTTGCATTTTAGCAGTGTAATATATATGATTGAATCAAGTACATGTATACAGACCTGAGATTGAGCAAGTGTGAGGAGGTCCATGGGTTGAGCTTGGCCTTCTGGGCACTGAAGATGAGCATTGGCAGCAGACAAGTAGGCTGAGTAGACAGCCAAAAGAAATGAAGCAGATGAGGCGTATTGCATGTTGTTCCATTCATCAACATATATTAGACCCCCTGTTTATAAATATACATTTACGTAACAAATAATGAGGAAATAAAAATTAGAAAAAATCCACAAATTAATGAAGTTCATCAAGTATATGATGTTGGGCACACCTGGAGTCCTGTTGACATTGTCCCCATTATTCTTCTGAAGACATGAACAGAGGAAGAACTCAGCTTTGGCCTGATATTGCTTCAGAATGGGAGTGTAGTTAGCTCCACATTCTCCATCCATCAGCATCTACAATTGCAAAATTGCTTTCAATGTCAGAATTGTTAAGCTTTCTTGATTATGGTTGCAAAAACAAGAACGTGCTTTGAATGGAATTTGGATTAAATAACCACGCTATACCGTTGAGAGCAGGATCTGCAAACCTGCATATTTCTTGTCCCAAGAGAATTCCCTAACAGCCCATCCGGTACCACCCATGTTGACAGCGTTGTCCACAACATATTTTAGATACTGCTCATCCTTGGTTGCTCGGAAAAGCCATGCCGCTGCCCACAACAATTCATCCTGCGCAAGATAATATACTTGTTGTAAGGTTAATTACCCATTGCTGATATTGAAAGCAAATGTTTAAAATGTTTGAGTTTGTTTGGTTTGATCAAAACATACCGAGTAACCTGATGAAGGGTAGAACTCTTTACAGGTTGTGATGGAGTCGTCATAGCTCCCTCTAAATGTATCAGCAAAGGAGAAGAGCTGCATGTGGGAGAGCCAACAGAGAATTAAGTTCAATACATGAAATATTCTAAATTGTCCATAACTTAGTTGTTATGTGTTAAATTTAGTTCAGATGGTTCTCACGGAACTATTATATTATATCTACTTTCAACAAGCTTTTCTCCGTGCTAAGGTTTTACAGCTTGACACAAGAAGAAAAACAAATTGACAATCGGCTCTCTCTCCGGCTTAAATTTTATCTTATACCATATAATTAAATTTTATATTTTTTACCCACTTGTCCTAAAGCAATGCAGCTAGATCACAAAATAAATGTAACCTGCTTTGCATGCAGCAGAAGTAGCTGTGAGTACTTGGAGTCATAGACTCTGAAAGCCATAGAAGCAGCAGCCATGGCAGCCGCAGTCTCGCCGGCGAGGTCCGAGCCGGGTCTGTCGGGGCTGATCTTGTAAGCTGTTCTTGGTGTTGTCATATCTTCCGGCCGTTCCCAGCAGTAGTGGTCCGAATCTCCATCACCCACCTTCAAGTTAATCGATGGTGAATAATTTATGCACGAAAATCAAGAACTAACCGTATTTTTTTTCGTAGAAAACATAACAGGGAAAGAAGAGAGAGAACAAAGAGAAGATCGGTGGGTGTGATTAAAATTTTATTATGCAAAACAATGATTTTAAAACTTACGTTACATAACATATATCCGTAAAATCTATCATTTGAAATTAAATGAAGGACAATGGCAAGGATCTTGAGCTGGTTAATTACCTGGCCCCATAAGACATGGGGTTGAGTGTGAGCTTTCATGAAGTAGTCAGTGCCCCACTTGATGGCATCAAGGGCATGTTGAAGCTGGTTAGATGCAGCAATTTCTTTCTGGAATTCTACGCATCCCCATGAGAGCATTGTGATGCTATAAGCCATTGGCAGTCCAAACTTTACATGATCTCCCGAATCATAATACCCTCCAACAAGATCAACCTTCATTCACAAAATCATAGCCTTAATTTGATTATATTTTATCGAGGAACTCTTCCAGAAATAATAACCATCGACCTAGCCCTGATAAGGTGTAGAGACGTCGACAAATGTACGTACTCCTTGTAAAAACCCGTCTTTGAGGCCAGAATCACCCCGCCACTTTACTCGCTGGCCGGCAGGGATCTTCCCGGACCTTTGAGCTTCGAAGTAGAGCAAGCTTTTCTCCAGCGCTTCGCCGTAGTTGAATGCACCTCCGGCAGCTGTGAGCTGGGGACCAAGGAGCCCCAGCAACAAGGCCAGGGTGGAGACATAGGCTCTGTAACCGGCCATGAGTTGAAGAATGAATTCAAATTGAGCGAAGTCGCAGTCACATTGTAGAGTCTTATAAGAAGAAGGAAATGCATGGATACAGGAATGTTGAAAGAAGTAGATAACAAGTTTTTGGACACACGTCTTTTAAGTAGGACATAGGTGAGCCATGCACGTTGGGTGCAGTCACATTGTAGAGTCTTATAAGAAGAGGGAAATGCATTGACACATGAATGTTGAAAGATGTTTGGACACACGTCTTTACAGTAGGACATGGATGAGCCATGCACGTTGTCTTCTCCCCACAGAGGAGACATTCTCACAACCACCATTTTTTTTCTAAACATCACAACCACCATTTATAAAATTCCAAAAGAAATAAATTTAATTGATATGACATAAACAATGACAGCATATATAAGAGTAGCTTTTCTTTTAAACACATGTATAAGAATAGTTGACAGATGAGAAGAACAATTACTTGCAAAGTACTTTCAGTTCCCTGCCTGCAGAACTTGTTGAAGACAACAATATTCAAAGCAGTTAAAAAGTGCAGGGTTAACTTATACTATTTGTATTGCTCTGTTGTGGGTAAGTTATTGCGATAATAACCAGCCATCTCATTTGGCTCCATGGCAACAAGTACGATTTATGATCGGCGCGAAAGGAAGAACTCATAATCAGGGTGATGGTTGACGATTGTCTGCTGGCCGTCATGCAACTTGGCCAATGACATGGTAGAAGCAGTCACGTCTAGTGTCTGCAAACGCCTCTTCAGAAGCTCTCCAGGATTGGTTGGATTACCCCCTACATTGTAAACTGCAGAAGGGATCTGCAGTTCAAGCCAGCTCTCTTTCTGCAATTACATGACAAAGGTCAGAATCTCATATCAGATTTATCCCCATTAGAGGTCGCAATTATTTGAAGTTTTTGTAAGATAATTCTGCACCAAGGGTATATTAACCTTTGATTGGAAATAAGGTCTCAAGTGAGATCAGAATATGCTTAATCTAACATAATCAGAACTATTTTTGCATAAACCAAAGGGGAAAAAGTTAAGCTAGTACCTGATAGTTGTAACACTGTAAGCCCACAGCAGGGCAGACAACACAAGTATCCCCATAAAGAGAGTCTTCTGGAGCACATCTTTGAATAAAATGGCCCAGTAAATGGTATGTCAAGAATGCAGCACGCAAATTGCCTCCAGGTATCCGATAAATGGGATACCAAGCAACCGAATACCTATTGTACAACAACAAAAGAAATGCATGTCAATGCTACACAGCGAAGCCGACGTAAAATCAGCACTGTATTCAAGTGCTTGTAAGCAAGAATTTACCAAGATGATGGGTGTAGCCCATGCAAACGCGCATTCTTAAGTTTCGATGGATCCCCAGACATTTGGCAATTCGTCGAGCATTCACCTCGTGCAAGTTCTTTTATCCTGGCAAGCCAAAGAAAAGGAAGGAATCATTTTTACAGCCAAGCAAATCCCAGTAAGTATTCACTAAATCAAACATGTGAGAACACATACTTCTCATAAACAGGCTTCCTCTCCTGAGGTCGATCAGCTTCAAAATACTCAAATACGAGTTGTGGAGCACCTGAGAGATCACCACAGCTAGCCGACGAAATGGAGGCGTTGCTGCTATTGGATCGACAAACCTTAGATTTATTTATTATACACAGGCCAGAAAATGCCTTTGCAGACTTCTTCGACTTTCCTCTTACTTCACCTCTGTTGCAAGCCTTGGCTCTAGTAGTATCATCAGACAAGGTTTTTGAATGCTCAAACAACTGGACAGCTGAGAGGTATGGGACAAAATACGCAGTATATGAAACCTGGCTAACACCAAATCTCCTAAAAAATTGTGCATCGTCCACATTTACCTCAATTCCATAACCACCATCTCTCTCATACCGCCGCCAAAACTTTTTCAAGAGCATTTTGGGTGTTCCATGTCTGCAAACAGAATTACCAATTGTTCCATCTGTACAAGTTTCACATTGATGGCGGTTATTTAACATACCGATGACTGGGGAGGCTGAGTAGAGGAGACGCTCAAAAGCAGCAATAGGACCACCAACAGCCAGTTGGAGCTCTTCAGACTCTATTTGAGACATGTACGCATCACGAACAGCTTCGACTATTCGGTTTGAACAAGTATTTGATAAAGTGAATTTTCTGTCACCATGAGAAGAAAGATGGCAAGCCTGAACAGCACAAGGGCCATGCTCTATTTCTGCAGTCTTCCCATGGGCTTCCTCAGAATTGATCGAACAGTCGAAAGTTGTAGAGTTCTTGTGTAACATTTCAACAATGTCATGATATTCTACTTCCACTATATTTGATCCTTCAACATTTTCTGAAAGCAAGGATCCTAGGTCTGCTGCTTCCTGACCATCATTTTCAATCTCCCCGCCAATATTGCAACATTGCTGCTGGCTTAAAAGTAAATTTGAAGTTTCTTTAGACCAATGAGAGTTGTCCTTTTCCAAAAGCTCATCTTCAAACTCCGATAAAACTACAGGTGAATCAACTGCACCCGAAACATCCACTTGATTGTGTAACTCATCACCAACATTCAATGTGTCTTGTTTGTCACAGCTTTCTTGATCTAACACCACCAGAATGTCAGAGTCTGCACGGAGAGGTTGAATTTCCTTCCCACAAATGTAGTCATCCAACTCACCAAATTGATCCAGCCGCTCAAGAAATTGGTCGCTTTCGCATCCGCTTGCTTCATGCATACTTGTTGATGAAGTTGCTTCATGCAAATTTACATCACATTCCAAATCAAGGCCCGTTCGCAAACTTTCTTGAAGTTGTTTACTCTCTTCACTTTCTTTGCTGGAAGTAAGTAACCCACTATCATATACGACGCACTGCTCCTTTCTAGTTTTCTCATCAGTAACATCACCACCCTCAACCTTGGGGCAAAAATTATCACAATTTTTTGTCATTTTCACATGTATATCACCAGTAATATCACTTAGAGTAAATTTTTTCACAAAGACCATCAGTTGAAAAGCACTGATGGCAGTTCGAGTAACTCTCACAATCGAAGGTACTTATTGCTGTTCCTTCCTCAGAAGATAATGAATTTTCAGCACCAACAATGCACGAATCATCAGAATCTGGAAGGAACAGCTTTTCAGGAAGAAAAATGCAGCAATCAATCTCGTCCTTGTAATGAGCATCATTGGTAATTGCTTCAAAAGCTGGTCCAGTCTCTTGAAGAACATCAGGGGCCAGAGTTTGATGAAGCACCCTTCCACAAACAGACACTGAGTCGAATTTAAGATCGACGTCTGATGTCTGCAAAGAGGAGGCTGCTTCCAGCTCATTACCTTTAATGTTTACAGCCAAACAAATACTTAGTGGCAAAGAACAATCGAGCGCAGCATCACTACAATAGCTGTTCTCATTATCTGTGGGATCTGCTATGGCATTGCAAGCATACATGGCCATCTTCTGCTTTGCAACAGAATCATCTTCGCATGCATCAATATGGCAGTTGCTAGCTTCTGGAAGTACAGGATTATTTGATGGTGCAGAGCTTTTGTTCCTTTTCTCCTTCTTCCGAGGTATCTTTCTAGAAATTTGAGTTCTTACTTTATCAACAGCAAGTATATTCTCTAAAGGACTGCTACAAGAACTTGTATTACACGAACCGGAAGAACATAATACCTCTCTTCTTTGTGTTTGTTGGAGACATCTATCATACATGATTTTATCAGCATTAAGAGAAGGACTAGTCGATGAATCCAGATTGTCCGAACAAGTAAGCTTCTTGCATGCCCTTCTCCGACCGTGCGTAACATGAGCAGGAATTTTTTCATCAACAATATCCACATGGGATCCTTTGTTTACGATATTCGTATGGGACGCAGATTCCGAACATCTTTGCAGAGCCAAAACAATGGGCGCAATAAACTTCCACGGCAAATCGAAATCAAAGGTGACAAATGTGAAAATGAAGCATCTGCGCCAAAGTAAATGAAAACAATTCAAAACCCATGCAAGAAAAGGCCAAGAAGAAATATAACAGAGAAAAAGAGAGCTTAATAAACTAAAAAATTAGTAAGCCTACCTATGAACAGATCTTTCAACAACAAGTGAAGACACTTCTTCCGGTACCTAAAGAAAGAAATAGACCATATAATATGGCTGCCATGTTCCCATCAGAAAAATGGGGAAAGCCAACGAAAAGGATAATAATGAATCATAAGCTAGAAGAGAACCTTTCCTTGTGATGTAATAGTCTTCATAACGTTGCCTTGGCTCTTGCTCAACGTACGCTGTGAACTTTTCTGCCCCTAATCCATAGAACATGTATGATTATGGACACCAAATTTTGTGATACAAAAATATTTGAACATAACTAGTAGAAGTAAACACACATAACAACGTCCAAAACCCAAAAATAAACCTCTCCAACCTCTCAACAACAACCATATTAATATATCATTACGTTCTGTATGAACTATAAACTAATCATAAACACCTTCAAAATAAAAAAGATCAATCATTTATGCACACAATTCCCATACAACATTCTTGCATGCGGAGTATCTCAACACAGCATTGCTCAAAACGCAAAAAACATACCCACTCTCAACCTCCTCAAACAACAACCGCATAATTTTAAAAACAAAATCTCAAAATCAAATCATGCAGAAAATTAGACCAAACATGTCCACCACATCCTTCCATGCAGAGTACACCAATTACAAGATCATCAAAAACAAAAACTTAAGAAAACGCCAGCACCCCAACCCCTCACCACCCGTCAACAAAAGAAGAGATTCCATACCGTCCGATCACCATCCACAGAACACGAAGTAGGAGGCCGCCGGCGATCACCGGCGCACCGGCGCCCCAGCCGCCGGAGCCTCCCGACGACGACGAACGACAGCAGGACAACCACCAGCATGGGGTACCAGATTGCCAACCCCGGCGGTATCGACACCGCCGCACAGCTCCTATCGCCGGCGTAACAAAAGGACGGCCGGGCGCCGGCCCCGGAGAAACTGGCCGGCGACGTCGACGTCGTCGCCGGCGCCGGGGGACGCTGTGCGTTTAACGGGGAGTGCATGAACGTGACGTGTTGGATGTGTGGGGCCGGCACCTATGCCCCTTAAAATTGTATCTGAAGGGGGTTTTATAGAGGGTTTAGTTGGGTGGTTGTACATTAATGAATTAATTAACATAAGATTAACGTTATAATATTATCAATAAGAATGACTTAAAATACACATTTGTTATAATTTTAATAAAAAAATAATATAGATACTTTTTGAAAAGTTATTTATGAGTTGATAAACTCTTATTGACTAATAAAATAAATTATAATAAATATAAGATACTTTAGAGACGGATTGTTATTAAGATAAGTTTCAATTAAATAAGAATATAGATTATAATGATTTGATTTTTTATTTTTTATTTTTTATATTTTAATCGGTTAAATTTCTTTTTTGGGGTGATATTAAATGCTGCTTTTAATAATAAAAATAGATATTTTAACATAAAAATGAGCTTGACTTGGTGAACATAACATCCCTCCAAAATAAGACAGTCAAAATGTTGTTTTATGAGATCTTTGTCACTTGTTATAATTATAATAAACTTAATTTTGTGGGGTTTTTTTGAAAATTTATGTTATATTTTTTGTTGTAACTAAATGTCCTGTTTAATTTGAGTGGCCCCAATCTTTTGAACAATGTCAAATTTTGCTTAATTTTGAGACTTAGAGATGGTTTCCTCTCATTTTCTATATATTCGAACATCTTAATTAACACCATCCTCATCTTCTAAAAATATAAATTCTTTCTGGTTGCTAGATCAATTATTTGATTAAAAATTATATTCTTTTGTTGATTAATGCAGTTTATTTTTTGTATAAACTACCGTTTTTTTATCTTGAATATTGCATCTTTTCACCATTTGATGATGATTCATGTAATCTTATCTGCTTTGCAACCCTTCAGTATCTACAATTATCCATAACTAAAAGTTTTGTGTTTTAGATATTGAAGGGAAAAAACGATAATAAAAATGGTTATACTTAATGCTGTGTTAATGGTGTCTTCGTCTACATCTTAACCTGGCTAATTTGAATCGCCATCACAGCTGTTTATTTTACATCCATGAATTTAGATGTCTATGCATGAAGCACTGTGAAACGCTTCTATCAATGATAAATGTTTTCTAAACATATTTCTATAGTTTTAATCAACAATTATTTGAATAAGAACTGTGATTTAATGTAAAACATGCATCATATAAATCTTCTTGTTTAATGTTGAAGGAGATAAATTGATCAAGAACATAAACCCTGCAAGAGTGGGCAACCACAAATAGAACTGTCTGATATGATGATCAACACACAATGCCACCCATATAAGATGGCAAACAACAATTCAAGGAGCACCTAACCAATTTCTAGCTCTAGAAGTTTTTCAAGAGATTGTACCAACTTTTGTAGCAATTGCCTCGATGCTCGGTTCTAGGAAGAAGATTGATTGTTGCAACTTGCTCCTCCTGAAAAGTTGCTCATTTCAGCTTCTGATGATTCCTGCATTGCTGCATTCGTTTCATGCTGTGGGTATGTTACTAATGAGAAAACTAGAAAACAGCAGTACTGTGTCAGAAGTCAAGTTGATTTTTTGTGTGCAGGTGATTCACCTGTAGTTTCATTAGAGTTTGAAGATGAGCTTTTGGTATAAGTCACCTCTAATTGGTCTGAAGAAACATCTAGATAAATTATAACCCAAGAAGGCATCAACAATGCTGTAATATTAGCGGGGAGATAGAAAATGATGCTATGGAAATGAACAGCTGACTTAGGATCCTTGCTTACAGAAAATGTTGAAGGATCAAATATAATGGCGGTAGAATATCATGACATTGTTGAAATGATACACAAGGACCTACACTCTACTGTCGACTGTTTGAATTCTGAAGAAGCCTTTGTGAAGACTACAGGTGACAGAAAAATGAATACTTGTTCCGGTAGATTAGTTGAAGATGTTCGTGATGCGTCCATGTCTCAAATTGAGTTTGAAGAACTCGAAATGGCTGTTGGGTTTCTATTGCGGCTTTTGAGCAACTCCTCTACTCAGCTTCACCAGTCATCAATCAGGGTTTCGCCATCAATGTGAAAATTTGTAGAGATGGAGTTGGTAAGGAAATCTTTCTTTTGTGTTTTTCTTGGGTTTTTGGGTTAACAATGCTTGTGTGCAGTGGGTGGGGATTGGGTGATAGAAATTTTTTGGTGGAAATATTGGATCATCTTATTTTATTTTGATTGTACGTATAGAGAAAGTTTCTAGTTTATATAAAACGTAATTATGTGTTGTGGTTGTCGTTAAGGTGTTGGAGATCATGTGCATCACTTCGGTTATGTACTGTGTTTATTTCTGTCCTATTTTGGCTATATAGATTCTTATTTATGTTCAAATGTTTTTCCATCACTAAATTTATGTGTTATATGGATTAGGCACAGAAAAATTCGGAGCGTACACGGAGCAAGAATCAAAGGAATGTCATGGAAGCTACAGATGGTGAGAGTTGTACACCACAATGAGCATCCTCTTTGGAGATATCAAACGAGGATCTTAAGTTCTTAACTTGACTCATTGCTTGTTGGGAGAAGTGTACCTGATCAAATTTTGGCTCCAAATGTTTTTCAAGAGACTCTACCAAGTTAAAACTTTTGAAGCAATTGCCTCTGATTGTATGCATGAAGAAGAACTGTTGCAAAGAGGAGGCTCCAGCCGGCAGACAACCAGTCGTCGAAGTTAAGATCCTCATCTCACATCTGCAAAGAGGATGCCCCAAAGTGATGTACAACTTCCACCATCCGTAGCCTCAAAAACATTGCTCTGACTCTTGCTCGACGCACACGCTCCAAACTTTTCTGGGCACAATCCATAGAACACATATGATTATGGATCCCAATTCAATTTAGTGATATAAAAACATTTGAACATAAATAAGAATCTATATATGAACAAGAGAAAGTAAACCCCTCCAATCTTACGTTCTTTATAAAGTATAGACTAAGCATAAACATCTTCCAAATAAAAAGAATCAAACATTTCTCCAAGTATTCCCTACCGTATTCTTCCATATTGCAGAGTAGATATATGGAACATTGTTAAAAAATATAAAATTAAATTTGAAGTATAAGCTTGACCAAGCTAATCTGAATTTTAGATTAGAGACATGCTAAAAATATGAATATCTAGGCTTTAAACTTCATCCTAATTATGCTCTTAATTTTTCATCAAATGACTAATATACCATACAAGATCCATAGTAGTGAAGATGTGGGGTTTCGAAACGTGTACCTCTCACATGCTACGCGAACACTCAACCAACTGAGTTACATGGAAAAATCGGCGAGGCTACTTGTTAAAAACATAAAGTATCGGTCAGATGACGTGTCTACACATTTGTGCGGTCGAAACCAACCATGGCCCCGCCATGGCCAAAGCATCCATCACCTCATCTCCTTCCCTCTCCACCTCCAACACCATCATCCAACCAAAACTGCAACAGTCCACAAGCAAGAAGCTGCTAGCTAGCTAGAGCTTAGCTCGAGCTATGTTTTGATATATATATATATATATATAGCGGAGGTGGTGGCACTTTGAGCAGAGAGGTGGTGGAGCTCACTTTGAGCATGCATGGCTGCTCCTACCATGTCAACTATGCAGCTCACTGACTGCTCCAACCCGCTCCTCCTCTTCAACCCCTTCCTCCCAAAGTCTCCTTCTTTTCGTGCGTCTTCTCCGCTCCCGCCTTCTCACGGGCAGCGTTTGGTGCCAATGGCTTGTTCCGTTTCTGGGCAGAGTGGGTGGGTGGGGAGGAGGAAGCTGGTGGCCGACGCGGCGGCGCTCTCCCTCGCCCTTTCCACCTTGGGGATGGCCAAGGCCGACGACATTGGTCTCTCGGAGTGGGAGAGGGTGTACCTTGGCATTGACCCCGGCGTTGTGCTCCTCGACATTGCGTTTGTCCCCGACGACCCCAATCATGGTTTGTTCTCTTGTTGTTCTCCTTCTTCCTTTTCGCTGGGAGTTTGCTAAAGAATGTCCGGCTTCTTTTTATTTTCAATTAATAGTGGCAGCAGGTTGGCAATCATGTGATTGATTTGGAATGGAAATGAAGTTTGAGGTGTCATGAAGATTGGTAGGACTTTACTGGGTGCCTGGCACTTGTTCGTTGGATTGTCAAATAAGTGAATGCATCAAATCCTATGAACAATTTAGTTGGTTGAATTTTGTTGAAGTCTGAAGTTTCAGTTGTGTGTATGACCGGCCAGGAGGACAAGACTAGCTTACCCTATTGATTGAATAGAAAATGTTTGTATTTGATGAACTGGTTCGCTGATGGATTGTATAAGGTCCTTTTACTTCTAATTTCCCACTGGTTTAGTTTGAACGAGCGACCTACATTTTATCGAAAAATCAGCTCCTCATTGGTAACCATCTGATCAATTTGGTATCCTATGTAGGTCTTTAACCACATCTTGTTAAGATGCTGTGAAGTTTTTATACTGTTTATGCGTTCCTGGAACTCAATTTATCTCGTGACAAATGTAGGTTTTTGAAATTTAATTTTTTCAAAAGTACAAGGTCATTCTTATATATGACCAACCAGGAAGGAAAAGAGTAGCTTATCACTGTGACCAAGTAGGAATTGTTTGTGTTTGTTTTTAGGATTTCTATTAGGAACACGGCAGACCATATTGGAAACAAAAGATGGAGGCGCCACTTGGGTTCCTAGGTCCATTCCTTCTGCTGAAGATGAAGACTTTAATTACAGGTTCAACTCTGTTAGCTTCAAAGGAAAGGAAGGTTGGATTGTGGGAAAGCCAGCAATTTTGTTATACACATCTGATGCTGGTGAGAACTGGGAGAGGATACCGCTGAGTGCTCAGCTTCCTGGTGACATAGTAATCATGCCCCCTTTCTAAAACTACCATCATTTTACTAACATGCTTCCAGTGGAGTCTTTTAATATCATCATCTGTAGTGTTGTCTTAAACTTGTACATTGATTAGGATTTGATCTTGAAATAAACCACAGAAAAAAACCATCTTACTTCTTTGCTTCCTAATTGGAGGTGCGAATTTCACCCTTATCTTCCTTGCAGGTTTACATAAAAGCAACTGGGGAGAAAAGTGCGGAAATGGTGACTGACCAGGGAGCGATTTATGTTACATCCAATAAAGGTTATAACTGGAGAGCTGCTGTCCAAGAGACCGTCTCAGCTACTCTTAATCGGTAATTCACTGGATTTCCTAGCCAGAAAGAGAACAAGATTTTGAAAGCTGGCACATTTATATTGATAATATTTCATTTCATACTTTGCAGGACAGTTTCTAGTGGCATCAGTGGTGCAAGTTACTATACTGGAACATTTAACACAGTCAATCGATCTCCTGAAGGTAGTTATGTCGCTGTGTCCAGCCGAGGGAACTTTTATTTGACTTGGGAGCCTGGGCAGGTCGACCGATCTTCTTGTTTCTGTTTTATTCTCAAGTATTTTGCTCTTTGCGTTTGTTTTAGCTATCTGTTTTGTTACATATAGTTTTTGTTTCTGAGAATTCAAATGTTTACTTGCTTGGCTGTTTCTTATAGTGAATTTTCAACATCCTCATGTCAAAAAATCCTGCTCTCCTGTTAACCATTCATTCCTTTTTTGTTCTTTCTTGATCTTTCAATGGACCATCTCCACCAATATGAGTTGCTTGGTTATAATCTCTTAAGCATATATTCTTTATATTTGTGAATAATAAGGTGAGTACCAGTCCAGACTTTGAACTTTGCTTTGTTCTACCCTACTTTTAACAGCCATACTGGCAACCACACAACAGGGCTGTGGCTAGAAGAATTCAAAATATGGGATGGCGAGCTGATGGTGGTCTCTGGCTTCTCGTGCGTGGTGGCGGACTTTTCCTTAGCAAAGGCACAGGGGTACGTTAAGCATATACTCGAATTTTTCTCTGACAGCTCTCTTGGTGTGTGTAAGATTTGATCACAATGACGATCCTAATTTTGTGAAACTACACATTGGTATGCTCAGATTACAGAGGACTTTGAAGAAGTTCCCGTCCAAAGTCGTGGGTTTGGCATTTTGGACGTCGGATATCGCTCTAAGGTATAGTACGAATGAATCCCTACTGTAAGACTGGAACATTTAGGATATATCCTTTCTGAGAAAGCCATTGTGACTATAATGCTTCATAATAGCGATCTGTGAAGCTTAATTAGCCAGATCATTTGATGGTATTCTCTTCATCTCCAGGATGAAGCATGGGCTGCAGGAGGCAGCGGAATTTTGTTGAGAACAACAAATGGTGGAAAGACTTGGACTCGGGACAAAGCAGCAGACAACATTGCTGCAAATCTCTACTCTGTGAAGTAAGTCATGTATATTCACACTCGTTCATTAAAACCCATTGAGGTTTTAGTGTCCTAATAGCAAAGACAAAAGTTTTCTAATGACTTGGCTAATATGTTTGTTCTCGGAATGAGCTGGGATTAGACTAAAATGATCATGACTCTCATTTCCCAAAGCAGCTTCCACTTCATCTGAATTTTCTATTTTCTAAGCTGTTATCTATACTAAATCTGTCTTTTGATCTAAATCTTTTCGACAGCATTTGACAAAGTTTCGCTTGTTGTTTAGGTTCATCGATGACAGGAAAGGTTTTGTATTAGGGAATGATGGAGTCTTGCTCAAGTACCTCGGATGAAGTATGCCCATGACAATTTATATTCTTTTCTCGGTCCATAAATTGTAATCTTGGTCTAACAAGTGAAATTGTGATTCTCTCAGCACGACGAGAAACCATTAAAATTTTCAGCTTTTTGTAAATCTTGCCTTAAGTTTTTTTTCATCTTGTGGAATACAAATTGGAAGGCAATTATAACACATAATAAGAGAAAACAAAAAGAAGCAAAAATCAATAAGCTATACTCTTATATTTACGTTCTTATAGTGTGAGTGGTAGAGTAAATAATTAGCTATTTTAGAAGACATCGGAACTCACATTAACCCAAGAGCCGGCACATCTCATAATTAAAGAGACGCTGGGCTATTTTAACAATCAGAAGTAAGAACTCAAACGCTATTGAATGAAAAAAGCATGTCTAATGAGAAGTCAGAATTCAAAATAGAAGTAAAAAACAGTGTAATGTGGTATGTATACAAGCAGGAAGAATAAAGTTTTGATTGTAAGCTGCTTTTTATTTCAAAGTTTATGGCAAAAAGAAAAAAACCTTGAAGATATATGTGGCCTAAAAATTAATCTGAGCTGCTAAGATTGAGAACAATCAACTCTTTTTGACATTGCAATTTGGACTTTGAAGGTGGAAAGCTCTTCCTTTATGAGTTGATTTCATTACCCATTAAATGCTTTCAGGTTCTGTGTTGGCTGGAATTCATGATAGATGTCCATCCTTTACACCTATGTTTCTGCTTCATACTTATTATAAAGGATATAAGTGTACAAAACACTTCTTAATTTATTTGAAATGGCCAATCTTGTTCTCTACAATATATATTTGTATAAAAGAGGAAATAGGAGGCTGCAAATTTGTTTGAGCCCCTTTCAAGGGTAATAGTGGTTGACTTATAATTGTGAAAATATAGGACTCTAAACAAGAGGAAGAACAATGAAATTTTGCTGTTCTCAAATTTATCCCTTCTAAGAATAATGAGAATAACATATTACCACAATTTATACAATATAGTTTATTTAAAAAAATAGATGGGTCCTGTATTTTGAAGCTTTTAGGCTGTGAAATTCTATATCATTTTTATCAAAACTCCAATGGGTCAGTTGACTAATTTGTAATACTAACAATACATTCTAACATTGAAAAAAAGTTATGGGGAACAAAAAAATTGAAAAAAAAAGTTAGTTTTCACCATTTTTTAATGTAAAACTACAATTTTCAATTTGAGTCAATAGATCAGAGGTGAATAAATGAGATTAATTCTTTGCAAAAAATAATTGGTGCTTCTCTCTGACTTCTTAAACAACATGATTTAAAAATCATGATTTTAATTAAAATCTTTTAAACTAATGATAAGCAACATCTTTCATATATATATATATATATATAGTCTTATTTCTTAAAGACATAAAAGATGTACAAATGCAATTTAAACAATTAGACCCTTCTTTGCTTTGATTACATAAGATTACACAAATAGCATTTATCACGATTTTAAATGACTTTTTTACATGCTCCGACTATTCAATTATACCACATATATATATATATACATTTGATAATATTTTGATAGAATATAGGTGATATTTTATAATATATATATATATATATATATACATTTCAAATATTAAAAATTAATTTTTATTATACTTTTCTCCAATCCCATATTAAATTTTATATTTTTTACATTTTTATTAGATGGTTTGGCGAACTTCAATTAAATACAAATATAAAAATACTTCACTGACGTTCAATTTTTACGTTCTCCACCCACGTTTAATAAAAATGATCACTTTTCTTTTATTCATCTACCGCCCACGTGAGATCATAACCGTTCAATATAAGTGAAGAACAAAGAATATTGGTCATCAATGTTGGAATAGCAGGATTTTAAACTTTTATGATAAATAAAATAAATATAATTACTATGATCCAAGAGGAGGATAGATAAGGGTGTTCATAGGGCGAATCGAATCAAGTTTTGCTCGACTCGAGTGTTTGATTTTGAGTTCGTGTCAAGATAAAGATTAAATTAAGTTCAATCTAACTTAATTTATATATATATATATATATTACATATATTGATAAATTTTTTTTAATTCATACTCAGAACTCTAACCTAGGCCCGAGCCCACTCCGAAACTATAAGCCTACAAAACCGAATCCCAATATTTACTTCCCATTCTACCCCTCGAGAAAAGAATAAAGAACTAAAAAAACCAACGAATCAAATAATTCCACGTTTCCTTCCAGGAAAGACCGCGTGAATTAATATAATAATTTGATTAATTAATTACTTAATATGTATATATTAATAAAAACAAACATACCAATTCAATTTTTTATTCGCAAATATTCTGGTGGCGATTCCTCGCTTCTACCCGAAAATCCACTCGCCCCGACACCTAATCCCGCCGAGCAGTTTCTTCGATCGATCCGATTCCGGTCGACTGCAATGCGGCAATCTTCCTTCCTCCGGCGGAAAAATCCGTTCTTTTGATGCCCGGATCGCCGCATTTGGTGCCCTCTTCGGGGCGCAGGGGTCGAAGGTTCGGAAACCCAGGTCTGCGAGCGATCAATCAGAGTTCTTGTGCGTATTTCTTGTCGGGATGGTTAAAAGGTTGCGAGCTTGGTAGAAAAGTCGCCATCTTTGTCGACATAATTCGTTGATTTGGTTGTTTATGAGCAGCAGCGATCGGATTGATTTGAGCTATGGGTAGAAACCTCTTGTCGATCCGAACGGAATTGTCGACAGTGGAGTTTGTTTCATTGATCGGTGCATCTGGGTAGCCACCATGATTTCAGGGTTTGAGGGTGTATAGATTGGAATTGATTGGTTGGTTGAGGAAGATGATGAATGGGAGGGGGCGGAGGAGGAATGGGAGTGCAGAGTTGGGCGTGGATGAGCCGGTGGTGAGGCAGATGGATTCGGATTGCACGACCAGACCCAATTACATCGAGCACCATGTCTCCAAGTTGGATACACTTGCAGGTGTGGCCATCAAATATGGGGTGGAGGTAATACTATCACCATCCTCTCTCCGTGTGTTTTCAGAAAGTTCTCATTGTCCTGATCATTGATTATCACCGTCATCAAAATTCATGCTCTAATTGATCATATATCATTTTTGGATGTTAACATCTCTATGTTACAAATTTGGATGATATACATGCTTAAATTAATGATAACAAAGCTCGGAAGATAGTGGGATAGGCATCTTGGGATATTGATGATTGATGATAATATGTTGCTGTTTAATCAGGGTTGAGTTTTGTTTGATTGTTTCAGGTGGCAGATATTAAAAGAATGAATGGATTGGTGACTGATCTTCAGATGTTTGCCCTGAAGACCCTACAAATACCTTTACCAGGCAGACATCCTCCATCACCCCTTCTTCCTAATGGATCTGCGAACTTGGGGTACTCCTTTCACGTTCTCTTACCTGAATCAATTATTCTCTACTCTTTCATTATCATTTGTTGGTTTGTGAACTTCTTTTCTTGTTGAGAGAAAAAAAGCTGTGATCTGGTATTAATAGTTGCATCTTTTTTTAAAGAAAAAAATTCCATAAGCTGCGTTGTATTATATAGTAGTTCTGCACATTTGTTTTTCTTGCCCTCTGTGATCTATGTCTGTCTTGATCATATGTGTTGCCAAAAGATTTGAGTAAATGGTATTTCGTCAGTTGCTTGTTACTTGATTTTGTGAGGTTAGCAGTCAACTGGCGAATATGGTGTTACAGAAACTATGTTATCCATTTAACTTAAACTGAAAATAGTACATTTCACTTTTTCTACATTGATGGGATGCAAAATAATTTTTGGAGGTGTCCTTTTGGAGAGCTGTATGAGGATTGGAATCTTGTTCTAATAAATGGCAAAACATTGCTGCAATTTGTGTAGAGAAAATCAGAGCAGACACGACCGACTTCATGTTGATTTCTTAGAATCGTTTCAACCTCTAAAACCAAAGCCTGCATCACGCCAAGTTTCTCCTGCCATGAGCAGTTTACAGGGCTACTACGGCCTTTCACCCAATGGAAGCAGAGGACAAGCCGAGGGTGTGGAAATGGCAGTTTACAGATTAGGGATCACAAAGTATTCAGGCAAAGAACAATTACGAAAACTTTCCACACCTTCAGATCTACCACCAACTCGCCACCTCAAATCAAGAAGCTTAGCAAACGGGAATGGTTTGGAGACTGGAGATTATATAGAAGACTTGCTTATGCGTGAGGCAGGGAGTGGCGAGAAAGAAAGATTTGGTGATCTATCTGTTAGAATAGAAAGTCATCAGAAGGGCAGTCCTGACAGAGGCCCTTCAACTCCAGAGATGATACTGAAAGAGGATAACACGAGTGGGGGATTTGCAGGAATTACTGGGAAAGGTTTAGCTCAGAGACCAAAATCTGCAAGCCGGGCAATGCTGGTGGCAGATGCAGATTCGGGCCCTGTGAATCCAATACCAATAGCAGATTTATCAACCGTGAGTGATGCAAATGGTGGAGTTAGGAAATCTTCGAGCACCTCTAATTTGCAGGCGTCTGATAATGGAACCTCAATCTGGGCAGTACCTAAATGGTCCTTGAAAACAGATTTGCAGGCTTTATCTGCTGCCACACTAACGAGACCAGTTTTTGATAATCTGCCTAGGCCAAGTCCAGCTAGAAGAAACAAGGCTGCTCTTGATTAGCATGTAACCAGTAGCATGTTGATCTCTGCTCGTGTATTCAGTAATCCATTTCGACGTCACCGCATTGTTCATCATCAGCATTACCCCATCAAATGCATTTACACATACCCCTGAGATTTAAATGTTCATAGAATGTGAGACTCGGCCCACAGGTACATACACCTTTTGTTTATCAAGACATTTTCCCTTAACAGGAAGATGGTGCAGAGATGTGCATTTACTGGAACAGAAATGTATTTTTCTGAGCATCTGATTACTTATCAGTTTTGAAATTTTAATATCGAACATCTGCCAATTTGTTAACATTAGGAAGAAATCATTTGAATTAGCGTGATCAGCCAAACAGATTAAATAAGCATTATGCCTCCTTGTAATTTTTGGACTCTAATCTTTGTTCATCTCTGAGAACGATATCGTCAATGACAGGATCCATATACTGATCGTAGTGTTCACAGTGATCTGTCCTACGTTAAGAGATTAAGTGTCATCTATAAATGTGGTATCTCAATCCCCGAAAACCAATGCAAATTTAATATCACAAGATCTATAAATCTACTTAAAATCGCATCTGATGCGTAAAAGGCAAGTTTCAACCTAGAAAAGATCCATGAAACTGCACTACTTAAATCTTCTTCGACAAATTCTCTCATGAACGCTAACGCGCGATAACTCTTTTCATGGAACCCTGTTCAGGGCCTCATGTGACAAGGTTCAGCATTTGAGTAACGAATACTCACTGTCAACAGCAAATAATACCCTTCCATATTGAAAGAATTAAAGCAGTCATCCTATAGCAGATCACAAATTCATTCAAAATTTTTTCACCTAGCTGGGTGTGCTTGGTTAACAATAAAGAGAAAGGTTAGCAAAGAAAATATCCTACTCAGAAACTCACAAAATCAAGGACTTGGACTTGAACTTGTAATATTTCTTTTCTTTTCTATTTATTTCTCTTTCTAGCAAAACCAAACATCCCCCAAGAGAAAACACTTATTTCCTATCAAGCAACCTTATGGGAGGCCAAGAAATCTCGATAAAGCACAATAAAATTCTTGTGGGAGTACAAATAGTTAGACAATGCTCAAATATTATTCAACGGTGCTTGCACACCCAAAAATAAATGAGCAAACAAGAAATAGCCATAAGGAGACTGGAAATTTTTTTTTTCGGTACAAAAGCGAGTATGACCTAATCCAGACAAACTTTTAAATCTTAATTTTACCCCAGGGAAAATCCATAAATGAAAGCTAGAAAAAAATTTTATGCCAAAGTTCATCAGTCATAATAGCTTCACAAACCCTGCTTTGTGCCTAATGCAAGTTCAATATTAGATGTCCAACAAGAAAATCTTCAACCCCTAACCGACTTTTGGGACCAACATTACCAGCATTCAACAACAGAAGACAGCCTATAAAAATCTAACAGCACTTCCACACACTGATATTTTCCTACCATTGAACATCATCACATAAGCTATAATATAGCTATAGCACAGTTCATTTCGACTAGTACAGCTTAAAGTTTATACCACAAAAAAGAACACAATCATTTCACAACATTCTTTTGTTTGTAATAAAGAAAAAGGGCAAACTCCTACCTACAAAGCCTCAAACCAACTTCGACTTCTTACTCCCAACATGTTATGAAAAGTTAGTTAAAAGTAAAACACACAAAAGAACAGATGAGAACATGCAATAGCTATTTAAGCCGTAATGCTAAGCAAGCAACCAACATTAATTCCCAACTTAACAATAACGTTGCCGAATGAGTGATAGAGCTGTTCAACAAAGCTTTTGGATGTGCTATCATTTCACTTTCATAAACAGAAAAAGTTAGCTGCCCAAGTCTAAGGGAATTTCTTAAAAGAAGTTACCTTTAAACTTGTTGCAGCAGAATTATGCATTAGGAAACTTCAAAATCAAGACAATCCTCACATCCTGACGCAAGTTGCTATGTAACATTTGAGTTGGTAACTTCATCTCATCTGAGTAAAACCTGAAACGTATTAGACAGTTGATACTATAGAAAGTGAAAAATCAATTGGCTACAGTCAAATTAGCCAAGTCAGGAAACAACTAACTACACAGGTATGCCACACTTCTGTATAAAAGAAAGTTGATTTTTTTTTGTTCGCAACTGTGTGATAGAAGATGATTATTATGAACTTAATCACCTTCTCATGAAACTTATCTATAAATAAGAAGTTATATGGATGGTGAACATGTATCTTCATCTTCCTTACTACTCTTCAAAAGGCTAGACAAGAGTTAACGATACTGTTAGTCCCTGATGCTTCTTTTTTTCATGGAATATATATTGGTGCTTGAAATATAAGAGGAACTCACCGGTGGTATAAAAATCACACCACCAACCTAGCTTAGCAAGGATAAAATCTAGATGATCATAATGATGCAGAAGGGAGGAAAACATACACCCAAGACCATTAACATTTTAAGAAGCAAAAAGACTTACGTGACATTCAAAGCACTGCCTATTTATGCAAAAGGAACCTAGACGAAAAAGGAACCAAAGACCACGAGCACGAATGAACACTATAAGACACTTCACATGATTCTGATTTCCATACCCTTTCAGATAAATTCAAATATTTCACATAATTCTTATTTCTAAGCTCTTCCAGATAGTTTCAAATATCACCAAAGTAACTCATACAAAAGGATTTTAACCAATAACAAGACAAAAACCTGTAACATATATCTTCCTAAATTTAGCAAAAGCAGAATATTGTAAAATGTCAGCAAATTTGAACACAGTAGAGCAACAGCACCTAATAGAGCACTTGACATGCCTACAGACCTACACCACCCAGAAATAAAAAGACAATAAGGATGGCTATAAAAAAAAATGGATAAATGGAATAGTTGAGAAGTAGCGGCCATTCAACCTAATAAGGTGAGCTAAAAGAGTTCCATTCACGGGTAACGCTAGGTCACAAGCATTAAAAATGAAAAGATCAGATGGAAATATGTTTGAACAAGTAGGACAAAACATTTATTCAAATCTCTTCCCTTGGAAAAAAAAATTGTTGGTTATTATATAATCAGTGAAGTAAAATTACAAAATTACAAGTAGATTCATCTCAATGTACCAAAAACCAAGGTGCTTACACTTGGTATGAATAAGATGGTGTGCTTGTCAAGGAAATTGTACAATATTCACAATTCTACCAAGGTGACTGCGATTGGAACCAGCAAGCACTGATTAGGCAGACTTCTCGCCTTCATTCAAATAAATTGGCATCTCTGATGAGGATGCAAGTATGATAATATTCATATTCCCACAGTCCTGCAGTATAAAAACAAGAATTTCCTCAATGTACCCACAAATTTACAACAGTGGCTTGTAGATATAATGTGTTCAAGATAACTAAACAGATGTAATACAAAGCAAGGTCACAAAGTTGCACCAGAAACCTCACCTGAGATTCAAACATCATGCCCAAATAATTTTTAAACTGGCCTCCAACAGTCAACAGCAGACATGTCCGGTCTACAATGGGGCATCTGGTTGACCCCAAGACCTAAAAATAACAAACATCATAGCAGGAAATAAAATTAAAAAAAACTGCTACTAATAGCATGAGTGTGGATCACAGCATCTGATTGCATTTAAAAAACAAATCTTGTACAGCCAATGCCTGAAGTGCTCTCACCACTACTATTGTCTATATATAAGAAAGGCAATGATTACCAGGCATTGGAGAACCAGAGACAAGAGCATTATTGGCAGGCGGTTGATAATTTAATGCACTGGAGCTAGGCCTTTCCATTAGCGGCCGAAAGAAACCTGTATTAATAGCACAGCATGCTAAGCCCAGATATGAGTAAGTGTTCCAGGTAGAATGAAACATTTTAAAATGGCATTAGCATAGCACACATAGTTTGAAGCGTGCTTCTAAGTCGTGACGCCAATGAACCCTACCTTCTTGCATGAATGGCCCGCCTGAAGGTGGCATTGGCCTTCCTGCTGCCCCCCAATGACCAGGTTGCTGAGCATCCTCTGGGAGATGATTCTCACCAGCAACATATTGTCTATGCCCATTGACAAGATGTGGTGCAGTATAAGGATGGGATGGTTGTTGGTGGTGTTGTGGTGCCTGCATTTGCTGCTGCATTCCTAGGGAGTTGGTGTATGGAAAATGGTGACTAGGAAGTGGTGCAAGATTTGGAGCAGGTGACTGCACCAGTGGTGCAATCGGTGGCCGAGGAGGAGGAGCATAAGGTGACCCTTGTGTATAAGATGTACCAGTTGGTTGTTGAAACTGGGGTTGGGGTTGTTGGACAAACTGATGGGAATGAGGCAATTGAGGCTGTTGCTGATGATGATGTTGCTGATGATAAAGATGGTTTTGGTGATGCTGATGTTGATGGTAAGAAGCATGTGGCAACGGTGGAGGTGGTGGCGGTGGTAAATACATGTCATGATTTTGTCCTGTCGGCTCAAAAGATCTGGATGCATCAAATCCAGCTGTATCTTGTGCATTTGAGACTGCACCAGTTGTCATATATGAAACAGGTTGCTGAGGAATCATATCACCTTTCATTGTTGAAGGATTGAGATGGGACTGGACAGGAGCATTTCCAGCAATGGCAAACTGGTTGGTCTGGTAAGAATGTGGAAGACTATAAACATGTGCATCCATAAACTAGATAAATTAGAAAGTCAACAGAATTACATACACTTACAGTAGCAGAATAATCTGGTGGAAGTGAAGTATGATAACCAAAAGATGGCGACGCCGCAGGTGGCAAAGATGGAGGCAATGGAGGGGGTAAAGATGGAGGCGGATTGGAAGGTGGAGGCGGATTGGAAGGTGTGGAGGTGGATTTAAAGGTGGAGGCGGCGGTGGTGGTGGTGGAGAAGGAGACTGTGGCGGTGGTGGAGGAGGTGGAGAAGGAGGCAAAGGTGGTGGGGGAGGCGGGGGGTCTGAAGGCAGCGGTGGAGAACCTTCACCGAAAGGTGGGGGTGGAAACTCAATATGGCTGTTAGTAGATGGTGATGGTTCTAAATTTCGGTTCTCTAAATTTTGACGAAAAGATTGCAAATCATGTGTATCACTTTTTGCCACAGCAGAGGTCCCTTCATCCTTGGGATAAAGGGAGGATCCAGAAACATCTTCCATTTCAAGCTCACCATCCACCTCCTCCAATATGTGATGGTGTTTTTCTGCTGGAAGGAGTGACTGCACATGTTGTTTCTACATCTTCCAAAGCATTAGATGCTTCTGCAGGAGAATCGTCATTATCTTTTCCCTTATTGCTTAAATTGGGATTCGGAAAGTCTTCCTCATCGTCATCATCTTCAAATGCACCAGAAGTCAAAAACCAGGCAACTGAAAAGTTGCATTGCTGATAAAAAAACAGTAAATGAATAAGTACCATGTGTTTTAGAAATATTAGAAACCTTAAACACAGTGAGGAATTAGGTGTTATAATATAAGCCTTCATTTGAACAAATACTTTGATCACCATGCAAAAAATTCATGCCCAATAAAAAGATGATATCATTATAATCATGTATGAAATAATAACATTTAGCAATAAACACTCAATGCATAGTGGAACAAACAACATATATATCTCTTTCTTGAAGCTCAACAAACCATATTTTGTCTTCTTCAAAGTTCAATGACAGCAACTAGCTACCTAGCAAACATGGATGCAAGTAAAGAATATGCCTGCTCCTCGGGAACACTCTACTCATCAATCAACTAGGAGAGCCGGTGGCAAGTACACAATTCTTGAGAAGAAATCATTTGCCCAGTTTGCTAGCTTTTTAAACATCCACAATTTTGCATATCAGCTGAGACACTGTCATCTAAAATCATCCAAGTACAACAGCAGGTAAATCAGAACAAATAAATTCTCATACCTTCCATATTCATCAACAAGCATGCCTTCCATTTCTCTAATGGGGTCATCAACTGAGCGCTCAGCCCGAGAAGGGCGTTTTAGAAAGCATCCAGCAGAAATATCGTCTGTTGAAACACCAAACTCATCTATGTATCGGCGAAGAAATGATTCTGGTAATATCTTGCGCTCAAGCCACAATCTCAATACCTTTAAACAAATTTGACTGAAAATGTCAGCCACCAATGAAACAAGTGACTATCGTGAATGAGATGGGAAAATTGTGGTCAATCGGGTAACACTTCGTTAACTTTACTCTAAATAGTAGTAATCCAGCACATATATGATACATATATAGTGTAATACAGTAAAACAAATATAACATCACCTTATGACATTGGCGACGATTTTCACGTGCACTAGCTCCTGGAGGTGCAGCTGCACCCAGGAGGCGTGGAAGTGCTGCTTGGACTGCAGGAATGTAAGAAGCTCCAGCTATGCCTATAATAACGTAATGCTTATCAAGTAAAGAAAAATCATGTACAAGATGCAAGGAAAACAGCAAAAGACAGGATAGGGCAGACCATTTTTATGAAAAAAAAATTGAAATATCAGCCTTTTACCTTTCTGACCATGTGAACATTGTGTAATTGAATCTACAAGAAAGAACAGGTCGACTCTACGGTGATAACTAGGTTCATTTTCCAACTTCTGAATAAGAAGATCCACAACCTGAAAGGCAGTTACACATTATCATACACCAAAAATCTCCAGATCTTTCATTCTTATCACAACTTCAAATATTACAACTGCAATAGGAAGGTCACCTAACAATCTATTCAACAGTAGCATACAAGTGAAACAGATGCACGATTAAAATTAACATGCTTACCTCACCAGCTATGCCATATTTGGCACAATCAATTGCAAGACGTGTTGCTCGTCCAATACTTTCCTTTGTCCTGGACAACGTCTCAATCATGCCTTCAAAAGCATCCCGGGCAACAACTGCTTCAGTACCACCACTCAATGACTCAACTACACCTAGATTACCAGATTCTCCACCCTCAAATACTCCATTATCCATTTGGTTATCTGATACATGCAGACGAGTTTGCATAGAAGGAGAAATTGATGAAGCCGGATTATGAACGTGAGCACCAGTAGCGTCCTGCTGTTGACCAATGCCAGAAGAGAGTGCAGGATACACAGAACCAGAAATAGGACTTACACCTTGAAGCAAAGATGGGGTTGATATGAAAGCAGGGATAGCATGTAAAAAGGACTGAGAATGGGTTTGTTTCCTTTTTGCCTGAGCTTTAGCAATGAGATGTTTCATAGATGTCGGCGAATCACCAAACTCTGCTACAGAAGTCAGAGCTGGTTTATGGTCTCTCCCTATTTCGAACCTGCAAGGAAATTAACAAAAGAGAAAAAATAAGTAGAATAAAAAGCCTAACAAGAAACCATTTCAAAACAACTAAACGAACAAAAAATTAATTACTTCTCAGCCAATGGACTCTCCTTTTCAGAAACACGATCCAGAATGATAGTATTGGTAGACTTCACATTTCCTTTTGGGGTACCCTTTGATCTGCTCTGCACTACAACCTGATCAGAAGAGCGAATTGAACTTTCAACAGCCTGAATAAGGCCCTGTGAAGGTGCTGGACGTGCTCCTGATCTCTTTTGAGGTGCAACATTTGATAGCTTAAGGGGAACTTTTGCGTATTTACTGTCACTGCTCCTTGAAGCAATGGAACCTGATGACTTAATCGTTGAAGCAACAGTTGCTTTAAGCTCTATGGAAGTAACCGACTCCATTTTCTTGGGACTGATGGAAGCATGAGAATCTAAAGTTTGCTCAGACTTTTTCACTTCATTTTGGCTATTATCATGTAAAAGTGGTCCATCTGAAGCCATAATAGAGTCGTCAACATTTGAAGATTTACCTTCCGCTTCTGTAATACTTTGATTTTCAAGCTTAATATCTTTGACATTCACATCTGAATGCATGTGGATTTCTTGCAGCAAGGATTCATCCACTTTCTTAATAACATTAGAAGATCCTCTGTGAACTGGTGTCCTGCAATGAACTCCACCTCGATCATCATCATCAGCCTGAAACGATTTTCTTCGGGAGAGAGCTTGAGAAGCATTAGAACTACGTAAATCAGAATTTGGCTTTTCATGCTTTGAATAATAAGTAACGCTCTTCTCTGTCACATTACCACTTATTTTGGAAGCATAATCAGATACGGCTTCCAACTTGCTACGTCTTTTTGAAAGAGGCAATAAGCTTTCATCACCTGTCCTATGAACTGTGTCATCGCCTTTTTCACTAGATGCAAACTTCTTTTTGTCCAGACGCTTTATCCTTTCTATGTTCATTGGTGATAGAGTTCTCTACGGTATCTAAACCACCCGCCATCTCATCATCTCCACTAGTGGCAAGTCTAGGCTTCTTTTTAGGCTGTGCCTCCTCCTGATCTGAGACCTTCGCTTTGCCCAGTTTAGATTGATTCTTTATAAAATCTACAGATGACAAACCATTATCGCCATCTTCTTCCTTTGAACTTGCTGATATAGCTGTCTTCTGAAGACGAACACTAGAGCCCTTGCCTTTTTCAGTTAACAGTTTCTTGGAGGAAGTTAAGCCCACTGCTTTTTCCTTCCCCCGAAACAGCGGGGGCAACATTTAAAGATTTTAAAGATGAGTTTCGCGCTTTCTCTGGCATGCCTTTTCTACTAGTATCTTCGCTCAATTTATCTCTAGAACCAGTACGATGATCATCTTGCAACAAGTTTGAAGATCGACTCACCATCTTTTGAGCTTCTACATCTATTTTAGATTTTTCTTTTGTCACAGGCAGCACCCTGGCTTTTGCCTTTCTCACGGGCACCACCTTTTCCCTATCATGACCATTTAGCAACACCTTCTGCACCTCACCTAAATTTTTCACATCAACCGTCATCCCCTCATCACTTCCAGCAATCAAAGCCTTCGGTTTTGCATCAGAGGAACATCCAGCTTTACAAATTGAAGAAAATTCAAAAGAAATTTCCACTTTTGTAGACTCAGAACGTATGTTCCCTGCATTCTCACTGCCACCATCACAATTAAACTGAGAATAAGTTAGTTGGCATAGGGAAGAACTAACACACAATTTTTCTGCTTGATCTTTCCCCTCGACCAGTGAACCAGCAACTTCATTAGAACTATGGCTTTCTTTCTGAAAATTATCAACAACTGAGCCATCTGCATCTTTTTTGCAAGCAGTATTTACATCCTCACAAGGAGAAGCACTATCAGATCTGCACAGCTCATTTACATCATCAACAGCATTTTCCGTTTCAAGTGCCTCATCTTGACCTGAGCTACCTACTTTAGAATGCTTTATTTCATGGTCACCATTGACATGGCCATCAGACAAGACACTCATCTGAGGTATTCCCACATTGTTGTCTTCACCTAATTGACCTTTATTTTCTTTCCGTAATTCTTCATAAGCCATACAAATTTCCTTCACAGCCTGGGCATAATTTTTTACTGTCTTCCCCTGACACCGAGCAACCACCTTAGACTTTGCCTCGTTAGTGAAAGGTTGAATATCAGCTGGAGCAATAAAACCACTGAAAGATGGGGAAAAAAGAGCGGTCAACTTGCCTCCTCAAAATGCATGCAAATAATAGTTCATCAATCAGCTTGAAAAACCCGGTATGCCAATAAGATCCATTGTATTCCTTTGGTTATGTCAAGTACCACATAATATTCGCCCAAAAAAGTTAATGATTACTATCATCATCAACGCTATTACCTCAGCAGGCTGGGTTGATGGAATGGATTTCTCCACTCACTGATACTTTTCCCATGTAAATCGAGCACATACAAAGCCAAAGAACAATGTTTACCAGATGCCCTTCCTTACATCCATCAAAAAGAGGGGGAATAGCTAGAAATTTAACAACATCACTCTATATCTTACTTATATAATCATCTTCTGTTGTAAATCTAATCATAAATAAATCCAATTTGCTTCCACGTAATAGATAGATGATACAATGTCAGTTGTCTTCCATCGTCAATTTATAAATTCTTCCACAGAACTAGACTTTCACTTACCAATAACATGTGCTTTTCTATGTAAATTTTTTAGTGTGCAATTGGTGGGTTTCTTATCAAATTTTGTATATAAACAAGTGTGCAATTGGTGGACTTCTTATGATAAGCAGAACAAAAAAGACTTCAACACAAGCAAGCAACAAGGAAGCAGAAATAGCGAACAGGATAAACATCCTAACGAAAAAATAAAGAACCATTTCATTGTACAAAAAAGAAAAGAAAAAAAGAAAGAAAAGAAAAGAAAAAAAAGGGGGAATGGACTATCTATATCAATGTATTCTGATACCGAGTATATTTTTCTTAGAAATGTTATATCACAGTGAACACCCCAATTCATAGAACAAACAGCTAACACTCACACACAACATTCTCAAGAAAATGCTTACTAAAACGAAACATCTTATTCAGCTTGCTAGCCTCAACTTAAAGAAACAATGACTGCATGACATGTGATTATCTGAAGGCATGCCCCTCAAGCGCAGCTAAAATTACAAATAATATCTAAATATTCATACTTCTGTGCATATAATTCCAACTTTCTCTTTCAAGTGGCACAAAAAACCATGATTCTAATCATCAACAGCAACTGCTTTGATATTTGCTTAGAATGGTGACATCTAGTAATCAGTGCACTCACTTAGAAATGAGAAAAGAGTTGCCACTGGGGCATAAATAACCATTAGACAACCAACCGCAATCAAACAATTGTTTCTAGAAATAAGAATTGACAGCTTTTCCAATAGTAGAGACTACAAAAGTAGCTTTTTCAATAGTAGAGACTACAAAAGCTACCTGCAACAAAGACTTTTACTTTCAATAGTCACCTAAAAAGAGGAACCAGTAAGGGAGAAAACAAATTTAAAAGCATCTGTCAATCTCACTCTCACATATTCCCACAGATGAGGTTATACTTCAATGAGGCTATTTTGACCCTCGGAAAAAGATGACCCTATAGCTTAATATTTTACATTTTGACCTTTATTTTAACATTCTAAAGCTACTCTTTCCATCAATCTCCATCAAACTATCTAAGGTTAAGAAACCCAAGCACAAAAATCCTCATGATAATAATCAACCAGCTGCAGTATCATGACAGAAAATGTACTACTCATGATTACATTGAATCAGAATCCTGCAAAATGCATCCAATAAAACGTCAAAATTTCAATCATCCCCTTCTGTCTAATTCCTATCACAATGGAATGCAGGTGTACAAAATTCCTAGGCTCTATACCCTACCCTCATCAAAAAATTCCATAGTATATAGAAGTGAATTTTGAGACAACGTAATCTTGACCTCTAAAAATTTACAGAAAAAATGAACAAATGAGTAAAGCTACAAATTTCCAACAATGCTTTAAGCATTATTTACCGAACAAACTCAGGCATCCAGTGCAAATCATCATCGTCAAAAAAAAAAACAAACAAATAATGAAAACTTGGAAAAAAAACTATGAGTGTATAAACATAAATATTCAATAGAAATCTTACATTTCTGAAGTTCCAAAAAAGTAAACAAAATATTTTTTTGGATCTGGTGTCTGTTTCCAATCTTCAGGCTTGCTAATCTGCAGATAAAAAGAAAAGCAAACCAATCACCATCCGATGGTTAAATGTTTATGTGAAATTCTCAAACTATTTACAATTGTGATGACTGTTCAGCAACATGTAGCAGGCAATTGATAGCATTAAGCTTTTTTCCGTAAATCAGTATTGTGTGAGGTCCTAGATCTCTTGATTCTTGTGACATCAAAGAACTCGAACAGCCATGATGAGAAGTACCAACTAATTAAAACATTAAATGACCTAGATTCAATAATTACAAGTTTAAGATCATTCAGAAATGCCAGTTTCAACACTAAGCACGGACACCAATAAGGAAATAATAAGATTACGAGTTTATACCAACCTGTTCACTGAAAAAAACCTTAAATTGGCACTACAAGTCGACAGCAAAGAGCAATAAGAAGATGCACAAATAACTAAACATCCAATCATATATCTAACGAGATACAGTGCACGGCATATAGAACTATGTCAAGTAAATGATCAAAATTTCTCCAACTTTAAGCACGAACAACATCGGAAGCCAATCCCTCACAATTCTCCCGAGTAAAACTCCCCAAAATAAAACCCAAAAATTTCTACTTTTCAACATGATCACTCGATATTGCCAAGAAACAAGAACAAACACCAAAATTAGAAGAAAAAAAGTTTCGAAGAACGCACCTTCGCCGGCCATGGAGGGAAGCCCTTAACCTTGGCCAGCACAAGATCCCCGAGGCTGAGCAGGTCCTTGTCCTTGCCGCGATTCGGCCCTCGTCTCCGCCCGGGAGCCATGGCGAGGAGGGGGTAACCGTAGCCCCCGAAAACCCTCACTGGCACAATCCGGGGTGGAGGAGAAGCCGCCGCTCGACGGCTGGCGGGGAATCCGAGCGCCGCCGCGTCCGGGCGGTGCCGCCGGCGGCGAAGGCAGGGTTGGGGCGGCGGGTATTTTTTTGGGATTGAGGTGGGGAGAGAATGGTAACCCTAGCCCCCGAAAACCCTCACTGGCACAATCCGGGGTGGGAGGAGACGCCGCCGCTCGACGGCTGGCGGGAAGTCCGAGCGCCGCCACGTCCGGGAGGTGCCGGCGGCGGCGAAGGCTGGGTTGGGGCGGCGGAGATTTTTTTGGGATTGAGGTGGGGAAGAGAATGGGCGGCGATGGTGGCTCTCTCTCTCTCTGTCTCTGTCGCTCCTTGGTGCGGTGGTGATGGGGGTGAGGGGGTCTGTAACCGTGGCCTTTGCCCCCTAACCCTACCACCCCCTTAACTCTTACTTTTCCCCGATTAACTCAAATTTGGCTCATTTCTATTCTTATTAGGGTGGGTTAAATTTAATTTAATAATATTTTTATAAAAATTATTTAATTTTTCTGGCACGGACAAAAGGTGCCCTGGTCCCGTAAAAAAATCTTACAAACTAAAAAATAAATAAAATATATAATAGAATAATAATATTTGAGGTTTTCTACGTGATTCTTTCGGGTTTAAATTGAATCATTGAGTTAGTCTACAATGGTTTGATAACTATGAATTAATTATTTCTTCTTTAATCATATATTTTATACAAAATAATAAGCATTGCCACATTTTGAGTTGATACACCTTTAAAATTTTTGATTCCAATGCCTTGGTTCATCTTTTTCTTATTTTTAAATCTTCAAAATAACTTCATCACTGTGTCTGAAGCATTCAAAAATAATAGCATAACAAGTTTTGTTTTAATCCAAAGTCGGGAAGACCTTCAAATTATTTATAGATTGATAATTGACTGAACCATACCGTTTCAAGTTGGTTCAAAGTAAACAAACATTGGACCAGATCGAATGACTCACGTGGCCTTGCTTTTCTCTCTATGTGTGCCATTCTACGAGTGGTGCATAGTGCATCAGTTCCAATTTGGGTCACGGAGGCGGTTTGGCTTTGTGGTCGTGGTCTGAGTCAGTTCAAATCTTCTGATCAAATCACCGAGTAGCTTTCAGGTTGTAGACACGACAAACTTACGTACACAATCAATAGCAAACGGGCCCAACTGACCCGACTATGGTGATGGTGCAACGACAGCTTTGGTGGCTCCAACAATGACTTTTCTGGCTACATCGGCGAGGGGAGTCCTCCCATATTGGTAGATCTCCAACTAGTGAGACGCTTGGAGGTGGTCCGACAACCTATGCTAGTGTCAGCGAGCGGCAGTGACTATGAAAAGTTTCGATGGAATTGGTTTTCGGCTGAGCTTTGTCGCCTTTATTCAGCGAAGGTGGCGGGTTTGTACCCTAAGACAAGGGTAATTGATTGGAGGTGGCAGCTTGTCCTGAGGTGGCTTTGGTTGGTCGGACGAAGGCCGGAAAGATGGCAGCATGCTGTTGTTATACTATTATGGTCGGCCTCTTTTAGGTGGTTTTCTAGTGACCGATGGTTCTTTTGGTAGCCGATCTTAGTCGCGATTTATTCTCGGTGTTGAGGGGAGTACAATGGAATTGTCAGTATGCCAAGCGACGACCTGGGCCAGTCGTACAAAGGGCCCAAAGTTGATCATTTTTTTGCACTTTTCTCCTTCGTTGGTCCGACAAGAGTTTTCTGTGCTGCTTTCTGGCAACTGTGAGCTTCTTCGGCAAGGTGGCAAGGCATGGGTTGACAAAGGGATGTTGAAGCTATAATCTTGGAATTCGGATTTGCTCTTAAATGGTGTTGGTTAGCCAGTAGCAAGCTCCAAAATCGGTCTCTTTCACTTGTTTCCTCCTCCGGTCAGGTGCTTCATAGCAAGATTTTAGCGACGTCAGGCTTCCTCGAAGACGAATCTCGACTGGGTGGTGCCAAGGAGCACTTCATAGTTGGCAACAATGAGTTGGGGGGTTGCATAAGATGGATATGTGGCAAGGGGCTCCTCCCCTTCTTTTCTCTTCTTTTGCTGCTTTTCTTCTTCAATTTTCTTCAATGAAACCAGATTTGTCACAAAGTATTTATAGAAATCAAGCTTTCCTTCTTCCCCTTTGGTTGGTTTTATCGAGTTTTTTCTTATTATCTCTTTCGTAGAATAGGAATGATGTTGACGATATTTGTTGGGAAATAATGATTTAGACAGGTTTGGATATGGGCCAAGGGGTGCAATCAAATGCTTTGGACGAACATTAATATTTTAATAATTTAAAATATTTACAAAAGATAATTAGTACTAGCAATAACTCCATACTCTTGTGTTAACTACATTTAACGTAAGACTTTGTTTGAATTAAACAATGGTTAGACGATGAGGGGGGTTAGGGAAACTGATAATATCATTTGTACATGTAAATATGAACTAAAAATCTATATTGACAAGCTAGTGAAATTAATTTTTTAGGTGTGAATTGTATTCACATAATTTTTATACTATTTACAATCTAACTTAAAAAATATTACAAACTCGTTAATTAAATTACGCACTTTTTACTCATGTAAATTTAATTTAGAGGATTGTGAGCTTGTGAGTTCAAAAAATAGAGATAGAAAGGATACACACTAAATTTATAGCTTAAACTCACTAACAATTGTAATTTTATTCACTATAAATTAACAATAAAATATTATTCATGCTGTCAATATACTTTAATAATATAAATTAATTTCATAGTTTCATTAATCTCCATTAAAATTAATTTTATTTGAATCGTAAAAAATTATGGCCATACAATCATAGATGGACATGGAAAGGAAAATTTACAAGTTACAGGATGCTCTTGTTGGTTCTCCAACTTCTCTTGTTTATATTAATTTAATTTATTAAAAAAATAAAAAAATTATTAAATTTGTCATTTTCAAGACTAAAAAAACCTCACCAACAAACATAAAGTCGGATTTAGTTAGTTCCCAAATTAAACTGATTTTTTAGTTAATAATTCCAGTTGTTCTACATGTATATTATAATCACGATGTGATGCTGTGATTGGACTCATTGGCATCTAGTAGACAATTGGTGGGTCCCAAGCCCATGATTAGCACGTTGGCTTGGTGTTTACTGTGCAGATAGTTTGATTTAGATGCCCTTTTGCTGCCACTTAAGTGGAGTTTGTTGCTCTAATGGGAATGCCTAATTGGGCAGGTTTAGCTGGGGAGTTCATATTTCTTGTCCAACAATACCTTAAGTTGTCATTCTATGCCTTTAGACAGTCATAAAAAAATTGGTACTTGTCCATGCTTAATTTATTCCAACCGAATAGAAAAAATATAATTGTTATTTCACAGTTAATTTCATATAATAATTAAAAAATAGACACGGTTAACATAGAAGTTTCGAAACAGAGTATTTATGATATTTTTTCTAAATATAATTTTTATATTATGAATGATTGAATAAAAAATTGAAGACTTGTTATGTCCCATTTGAATTTTATCAAATTTATATCTAATTTTATTCGATACATTGTAACGTAGTAGAATCATGGAAAAAATAAAAAATACTATTTTAAATATTTTAAAATAATAAAATATTTATAAAATATGACCTTTTGAACAGGGTAGACCGTCTCGAAACCCAATAATATCGTATAACCCGAATAATCCCAACCCGGATATCTTTATAAATTGGGTCGGTTCATATCGTAGCTTGTCCGCTGCCGCTGCCAATTACCGACGACGACGGTCTCTTCCTTGTCTACTACCCACGAACTGCTTCCCGTTTTTCGCCGCCGCTGCCCAACAATGCCATCCATCTATTCTCCGGTGCCACGGCGTAGTTTGTCTTCCATTTCATCTCCTGTAAAAAGGTTTATGAGTCTTATGATTTATTTTTCTGTTCTTTGGATGAATTCATAGCTATTCTTTTAATAATCATCTGAATCAATTATGTGCAATGTTTTATAATGCTTGCTAGCTGGATATATCGTTTGATTGTATGTCATCAGATGAATCATTCTAAGGAAAGACAAATTCTAATTGGGTACTTTTTTGCAGGTTGAAATCTCATTTTTGTGTCTCTTCCCGCTGCTTACGAGGAGATGCCCACTATATATTGATGGTGAGGTCTATGTGCATTCTCTTGGTCGCAATGGCTTGATTCATAGCAGACACAACATACAAAGCTTTACTTCCGTCTGTAGTGCTTATTTATTTGTACTTGATTGTATCTATGTTTTTTATTTCTGATTATTGATCAAGCAAGGTCAGTTTTGAATTCTACTTCCTATGTTTACATGATGTAATGTATGTAGCAAACGCAGGCACCATGAAGAGGAGGCGACAGGTACTAACAATTATGTGGCTTTCGATTTCTTGGTCCACCTTCCTCTTGATATTGCCGAGCTCATCTTCCACCATATGAACTTCACGGCTCGTCTTCGCGTGCTGGTCATGGAGAGCCATCTCTGCCACCCTCCTCCTCCCACACCTGAAAAGCCATGGATTCTCCTCCCCGACCGTTACAGTCCCACCTTCCAGCTTGTAGAGGCTCTCCGCATACCGCCTGCACAGACCCTCCACTGTGTTTGGAGATCACAGGTTTGTCACTTATCATGTTATCGCCGGCAGTCACGATCGGTCCTTGATTCTCTGGCGGGTAAGAAGGTTTAAGTCTTATTGAAAACGAATTGTTAACAACCAATTTTTCAAGGTCTCAATTCATATATGATGTAGACCGAACAACGGGACGTCCCACATTATAATTGCATCTACGACCTTTTTCTGGGCAAAGTTGCGCTCTTCCTTTGCAAGCCGAGCGTAGGCACAGTCACGCTTCTCGTTTAGAATGCGCCGTGCCAAGCTTCTCCACTGGGGGCAACGTCAACGCTAGAAGATGTGCGGTTGCAGCGATGGGGGATTATCAACATGACCGAAATATCTATGTATGTCGCCCTAATAGTTATTATTGGACACCGATTTTGAGTCCTACGGTTGGCGAAGTCTGTGACATGGCTTTCCACGATGGAAGGTTGTACGCTATTTGTCGCAACGGGATCATCCTCGTCTCCACCCTCTTTTCTGACGACAACCTCAACGAAAATGTTTCATTGTCCGTAGGCTCGCAGGTTGTCCTCGACCGGACGCCTTGTAGAAATGTTAGCATGGATATGGATATGCACTCCTAGCCCGGGGAAATTCTCGTGGAGTCATGCGGGAGCTGCTTCTGGTTGAACAACGTCGTCGTCCTCGCAGTGGTTGTTATGGTTCTTATGAACTAATAAAGGTTGATTTCTAAGGTTGACAAAATAACAGAGAAGCAAGTGGGAAGCTGGGAAAGAGAGCTGGTGCTTGTGGATGATTTGGGCGATGGGATGCTGTTCCTGGGAAACGGCTGCTCCACATCTTGGTTCGGCTCGGCTGCCCCCTTCTTCCTCAAAAAATTGCATCTATTTCTTCTGGTCTACTGATAGCGTGGGGAGATTTCATCTTCGGGGAGATGCAGGCAATGCTATCCTCTCTCCCAAGGTTCTTCAGAAATCGAGTTTTGATGGCCATTCTTAGTGGAATTGTGTTTGGATTACTCCCGGTCATCCAACTACTCTACATCCGAACTAATTACATCTTTCATCGTAAGATCCAAGTTAACCCAGTTCATACAGTCTGAGAGGAATAAAATGGAGGATGATAACTGAGCTTGAGAAGCAAACTTTACAGCTTGAAAGAAGGCCCTTGGTTCTGCTTGTTCCGCATGCTCGCAATCTGAAATAAAGCCATGACTGATAGTAAATCAGAAAACCATTCGCATCATAAACCAGAAAACTCCAACCTACTCCCTTCAACATTGTCGATTTTTGGAAGCTACCATCGAAAGTAATAATAATATAATTAAAAAGAAGAAGAGTATTAGATGATTGAATGCCTGATTGATCAATTTCAATCTTCATGGTAGACGCATAAGTGTGACTTCTGCATAAAAGAAATGCGCGTAACTTGTAACAAGTTCAGCTCATAGTGTTCTCCAAGCAGTAGTTGATTCCTAGCCTTCCAAATTTCATCTGCATTGGTGAGAAACCTAAGGACTTAAAGATCACCATTTTCCATATTATCAAGGAGAGAAAAGCAATGTGCACTGAAGTCTTCTCTCGTGATGGTAATAGAAGGGAGAGAGACGAAAAACCGATGGGTGGGACATTTAGAACCACATTTAGCACCGTCATCTGTGAATCGGTGAAAATGTACGTGACACCTCCACTGACGTCGCTCTTGGGAGGAGCTAAAATTTTGTCTAAACTTTTAATCCCGGTCATTTTACCATTCTTTGTATTATCCATGTCAGGCCATCTTTGAGTTTATTCGGTTAATCATTGCTCTCTGGCAATAAGACCTAAATGACCTAAAGATAGATAGCATTAATTATATTATAATAATGAGAGCAAAGGAGCTAATCACATCCTAGGAAGCTTTGATCACCCATATTTTAAATTTTCCTTCGCATGCAAAAAATCACCCATTCCCACGAAAAACAATGGGGTGTTTGGTCTCATTGTTTTATGCATGTTTATTAGAAAAAAATAGAGAATGATAACCACAACTGTAAAAAATATAATTGACAAAATATAAAGACATTTAAAAAAAAATTTTAAACAAAAAGATTGAACCTATTTTATTTTTATTTTCAAATAATCAGAACAAAATTATCTCAGATGATTATAAATGCCAAATATTGTTTAGTAAGCACCTAAAAGTTTAGTACAAAAACTTTTCTTTCTATTACAACCAAATAACCTGTAATCATCATTTTCTACTGTAGCAATTAAGATTAAAATTCGGTAAAACACACCTTATATTTTTTATAAATATATGAAAAAATAACTATTTTTCGTTAAATTTTATATATTTATCAGATAATAAAAACAAAAATAAAAATATTCTAATAATAATAATAATAATAATAATAATAATACACCCATCCCTTCCCAATCCACTCCCCCAATCGACCCCCAAATCGTGGCAATGCGCTGGGTTTGATCCCGATCTAGGGTTCCCGGAGGTCCTCCCACCACCATGAGCGCGAAATCGGATCCCTCGAGCGGCCCGGCCGCTGCGGTGCTGAGGCCGGGAGTGGCGGAGGCGCTGCGGCGGAGCCTGAGGTTGAAGACGAGGGAGAAGGAGCTGCTGATCCGGGTGGCGGTGCTCGGCCTCGTCTACGTCCTCGCCTTCATCGTCCGCCTCTTCAGCGTGCTGCGCTACGAGAGCATGATCCACGAGTTCGACCCCTACTTCAACTACCGCACCACCCTCTACCTCACCAACCACGGCTTCGCCGAGTTCTGGAACTGGTTCGACTACGAGAGCTGGTACCCCCTCGGCCGCATCATCGGCGGCACCCTCTACCCAGGTCTCATGGTCACCGCCGCCGCCCTCTACTGGTCCCTCCGCTTCCTCCGCTTCATGGTCCACATCCGCGACGTCTGCGTGCTCACGGCGCCCTTCTTCGCCGCTAACACCACCCTCGTCGCCTACTTCTTCGGGAAGGAGCTCTGGGACTCCGGCGCCGGGCTGGTGGCCGCGGCGCTCATCGCCATCTGCCCTGGCTACATCTCGAGGTCGGTCGCCGGGTCGTACGATAACGAAGGGGTGGCCATCTTCGCCATGTTGTTGACGTTCTATCTGTTCGTCAAGGCGGTGAACACCGGCTCCCTGGCGTGGGGGCTGGGGTCGGCGTTTGCCTACTTCTACATGGTCTCGGCGTGGGGGGTTATGTGTTCATCATCAATCTGATCCCGCTCTATGTGCTGGTGCTGCTGGTCACTGGGAGGTACTCGATGAGGCTGTATGTGGCGTATAATTGTATGTACGTGCTGGGGATGCTGCTCGCAATGCAGATTCGGTTTGTGGGTTTCCAGCACGTCCAGTCCGGGGAGCACATGGCGGCCATGGGAGTGTTCTTCCTGATGCAGGTGATTGCTTCTACCTTTCCTGAATAATTATGACATTTTTTTGGGAGATTTGTGTTTAAGATTAGTCGTGTTTGGATAATAATTATATTGGATTTTGTACAATAGATGAAGTATGTGGTAGATTATGCGGCTCGGCTAGTGTAAAATCAAGCAATGCTTCTTAATTCTGTTAAAATTTAGGTTTCGTGCTGTGTAAGTGATGCAATGTACGACGTAGAAGGTGGAATTAATGGCCCGGCGGTGTTTTATTGAATATCATCGCTTAAGAGTATCGAGTATTGTGAGTTTTGCACTATTTACCGGACTCAAAAAGCGATCCTACTTCTTGAATGGTCAATGAAAAAGTTGTTTTAGTAAGAATGGGAAAATTTTGATGGGACTTGGATAGCCACCTTTAGGAAACTCCCAATTTAATATACTTGCTTTCTTGACAATCTCGTTTTTGTTAATTGTTATCTTTTGTGTGTTCATGTAAGCCTATATTGTGTAAGTTGGCATGGAAAGAGAAGAATTAAGATTGCCTGAGGATTGGACAAAGTGTTTTAACTGTACATTTGTTGGCTCCTACTTCTTTTTAATTAATGGCACTTATTCGCTTGTATTTCCAGGTATTTTATTTTCTGGGTTGGGTTAAGCACCTATTGAGTGACACGAATCTGTTCCAGGCTTTCTTAAGAATTACCGTTACTAGTGCAGTGAGTGTTGGGGTTCTTGCCTTGGGAATTGGCACGGCGTCAGGCTATATCTCACCTTGGACAGGAAGATTTTATTCTTTGCTTGACCCAACATATGCAAAGGATCACATACCAATTATTGCTTCTGTCTCAGAGCATCAACCTACTGCATGGTCCTCCTTCATGTTTGACTTCCATATTCTTCTTATACTTTTCCCGGCTGGCTTATATTTTTGCTTCAAGAGGTTGTCTGATGCCACAATATTTATTGTCATGTATGGCCTTACAAGCATGTATTTTGCTGGGGTGATGGTGCGATTAATTCTTGTTGCCACTCCAGCTGTTTGTCTGATTAGTGCAATTGCTGTTTCCGCTACCATTAAAAATTTGGCTACATTATTACGCACTAAGAACAAATCTCTTCACACTGGGTCGACCAAGATCAGCGGGAGTGCGAAATCAGCAGCCAAGGTAAGATTACTACATATGGTTTTTGTCCTTCCTGCCATGTACTTTAAAATGCATATGGATGTTGACCTCTTCAAATGCACAAAATTAGTGTGCATATATGATTTATCTACTTTCAGATTAATATTAAGGTAAGTGAGATAAACCTAGAACACATCTTGTCATAAACTAGATGACCTGTGAGAAGCTTCTTGACACATTGTTTGTTTAAAGTTTCAGCACATTATTATATAGTATGCCTAATACTGTAGAAGCAGTGTTACTGTATTACAACACATAATTTTTTCAAACTTCTGTGCTGACAGGGATCACTAGACCAATCTCTTCCTTTCCAAAAGAAAGGTGCCGGTGTTTTACTTTTTGGCGCCCTCTATTTGCTTACCAGATATGCGATACACTGCACATGGGTCACCTCAGAAGCTTATTCATCACCTTCTATTGTATTATCTGCGAGAGGTGCTCATGGTGGCAGAGTTATATTTGATGACTATCGTGAGGCTTACTTTTGGATTCGGCAGAATACTCCACCTGATGCTAAAATTATGTCCTGGTGGGATTATGGATACCAAATTACTGCAATGGGAAATAGAACTGTTATAGTTGACAATAACACTTGGAACAACACTCACATTGCCACTGTTGGGCGTGCCATGTCTTCTTATGAGGATGAAGCCTATGAGATTATCCAATCTCTTGATGTAGATTACGTGCTGGTTGTGTTTGGAGGAGTTACAGGGTATTCATCTGACGACATTAACAAGTAAGAGCTGTACACTGTCCTTTATTGTCTTTGGCTCTGTAGGTTGTATACTATTATTTACTGATCTTTACAACTGCATGTTGTCTTAGGTTTCTGTGGATGGTGCGAATTGGAGGAGGTGTTTTCCCTGTTATCAAGGAACCGGACTTTCTTGTCAACGGAGATTACCGTGTTGACAAGGGTGCAGCACCAAAAATGTTAAATTGTCTTATGTAAGTTGGTTAGATTCAGGGACAATTCAAACACCAATTTTTTCTATGAATTTGTAACATTGAGGTGGATGCACGTGTCTTTCATATTCACTTTTTTAAGAAGTTAAAATTTTGACTTTTTATTTTATCATTTTTGCAGATGATGTCATATATTAACGTTTTAACATCTATCGTTGATAATTTATAGGTACAAGCTATCATACTACCGCTTCGGGGAGTTGATGACTGAGTATGGCAGGCCTACTGGGTATGTTGCTTCCATTTATTGATTTGATGCCCAATGTTTTCTTCCCTGTATTAATAAATGCCAAATGAGCCTCTATTGGTTTCAATTTTGTATATGTTGGTATTTGTCAGGTATGATCGTGCGAGAGGTGTTGAAATTGGGAACAAGGACATTAAACTTGAGCATTTGGAAGAGGCCTTCACAACTTCAAACTGGATTGTCCGAATTTACAAAGTCAAGCCACCACCTAATAGGTCATAAGTACTTCATAAATTTCTTTCATACCTTGCATACAGCTGAGGAGAGAAATGTGGACTAGATTTGTACTATTTAAGAGGAAAATTTTGCGCACGCATGGATTTTACCTAATCTATTGAGGATTTAGTTAGTCTTCAACATTTTATCTGTTAGAACTTAGAAAGTTTTCCCTCTTGCATTTTATTGTCTCACTGTAATTTATCCTTATTGATTGGAAGGTGACCATCCAAAGTTCGATCATTTTAGCTTTGTTGGACGCATCTTATCTAACAGGTTTGGGTGCTTCCATTGTACAAAAGTTTGCCGCCACTTAAAGTTGTGATTTAATAACTTGATTTCGGTTTCTTATAAAGTTTGAACACTTTGTTTTTTCTGCCACCTTATCCCCAAAAAGGGCGTATTTGGTTTGTTTTTTTCTGCCACCTTTGTGGAATTTGGCAAAGTTTGGCAATTGGATGCTAAATGGCAGTCGAAGATGGTGATGACCGATGGCATTAGTATTTCTTTGGAATCTCGAATAAAGTTCTCAATCTTTTAAATGTTGTCTCAACGCACACATTTTTCTTTGGCTGGTTTGGATTTTTGAATGGATTTTTAAGCTCAAATAGGATGTATATACTTCAAATAACGGCACCTCTTAACTATGGGCGAAGTCTAGCTTCCTGGGTTGAAATTACCCAAACTATCTCTAATAATTCGTTTTTTTTACATGCAATATAAGTATCATGTATGTGGTTTTAGTGAAAATCACAGCTTTTAAGTCAATTCGTTTAAAAATTATTTGAGGGTATCGTAGTGCTATAAATCTCAGCCATTTTTTGAAATTTATGAATATAACAAATAGAGGATGGTAATTCATTTATTTTTTAACATAAGTGAAAATTATTTATTTATGAAATTTAAAATAACGTGGACGTAATTAAAATGCAGAGAAAAATCGTTCACTGGTGGACGTGTCTTTATGTCGTTTATCAGTCTATTTTTTTTAAGAAAAAATGTTTATCAGTCCAAATTTACTTGCATGACTAATTTTTTTGACATTTATGCATGACTTATATCAACTATAAATATGGGAGTCCCTTTGCATAACAACCATGCAAACCCTACATTTGTCTATATTTTTCATGTTTATTTCTTTTCTCTTTCCAAGGCAAACTTGCTCTAGCACTCTTCATCCCTGCATGGGGAACACTTGGTCGGTCCGAAACTTAGCAGAGACCGAAAGTTTAGATGGTAATTATCCATAACGCTGGCCAACTGTACTTGGGCTAAGATGGGAGTTACCAGCTTTTCATCACCAACCAAACACCCTTTTTAGTAGGATTATGACAATTTAAGGTATGCTAATGTCTGGTCATTCCTTTATAAATGATTTTGCATTGGCGAAAGAGACTCGGTCATTTGCATTTTCTGCCGAATTTCTGAGAAGATTGTATGCCTAACCATATCAGTATCTCTTCACTTAATATCTAAGTCTAAACTCTTAACTTTTGACTAGTTATAAGAAGCATAAATACTTAATGCTATTGAACAATCATCATTTGGTTTTGTAAGAGCTCATACATGAGAGTCTAATGAATATTATCATTTAGTACCCATGAAATATATGTGTTAATTAAGCATGATCCTTTATCATAAATTAATAAAAAAAAATCAGTTTGAGCTGAAAATGTAAAATGTCAGATTTCAAGGGGTCAAGCAATTTTTTAACGAGTATGAAAAGAATAGATTGTTCATTCAGCGTCTGCATATGCTCAAGCAATCTCAAAAGATGGTGATGGAGCTTGAAGAATTTGACCAGTCCATGAACTTTAATAGGAAGCTTCACATGATACTGAATGGAAGAGAAGAAAGAAACGATAAATATGATGAATTAGGTAAAGACTTGAATAGTTTGAATGGGTCTTTTTCTACCTTCCATATGAAGTATAAAAGAAATAACAATATGAAGAAGTAAATAAAGACGATAGCCACCAAAGCAATGACGTTTAACGAGAAACTAATCAAAGACCTCATTAAAAAAAAAGGATATCATGGAAACTTCTTCAAAAATAAGATCCTCTTGATCCAATCTTTAACTATTTACATTTACCCACAAAATGAAAGAAAAAAGAAAAGAATACACAATTTTTCTAATACACAAAATTAAACCGCATATTAAATTATAATACGGTTGTAAAATTTTTCGGTCGACTCCTGTCTAATAATCCTTCGAACACCACCTTTTTCTTATACTCCACTGATTCGGCGCTTACCGTGTCGACGGCTATAACCTTCTCTGTCACGACTTGGCTCCGCCTGTCGTGCGGCCGGAGCCGTGGCATGATGTAAAGCCACGCCGCTGTGCATAGAATGGCACACACCCTACCCAATATTAGAACCATGGCCAATGCTACAACCACCACGGACAAGCCAACTATCGAGTCAAGCCGCCCTGCCGAGTTGAGCCGTCGTCTTGGCTCTAGCTGGGATGGTGGAGCTGTAGGAGCCGAGGCAGTGCGGCGCACCTTCGGCGAGCTGGGCTTGCGGCCGATGGACTTGCCGGCCGGCTTGTTCCCCGTGTCATCGTTGGTAAGTGGCGCAGCCGCAGCCGCCGGCGCCGTCCGTGGTTTCTTCGGCTCGTGGAATTTGACGCTTCCCCATTTGGCCTAATAGACAAGACAAAAAAAAATCAGTTCTAATTTGCATTGAAGGCTGTCAATTTTGATATTTATTTTGTATTTGTAGTAAGGTATATTAATCGTGATTAATAAGGTCACTTCAAGAAATTTTGTTTTAGGATAATCATATGAAAATTAAGTTATTAGGTAAATTGGGCATACGTCCCATTGCAAATCAAAAGGGCCCTACATTTTCCAAGTGGAAAATAAAATAAAAGTTGGAGTTTGGACACTTTAATTTCTAGCTAGTTCCATTGAATTAATTATGCTTGAAAATATTATCACAATCTACCTCGATAATAAAAAAATTAAATTAAATTAGATTAAATTAGTATATATAAAATTTGGTTGAATTCATGGGATTCATCTTACATTTGCTAATCTTCAAATAACTATTTAAAATAGCAAGAATTAGTGCATAATAAGCTATGTTTATTGAAAAAAATAATAGTTTGTTGTTGGCAAGCACCTAAAACCTCCCCCTCGTGGGAAGCTTTTTCTTGTGTTCTCCTTCAACTATTTCATTAAAAAACTCCCTCATTTCTTCCCCAAACTGAACAATTCAAGCACAACTTCAACTCAAGATCAATAAGAATTATATCAGATTAACACAAAAAACAGCTTTCTACCACTAATCATCTAATCAAACAGCTGCTAATTACCACTAAAAGATTCATGACTAGAAAAAAAAGAGATGGGCACCTTGCGGCCTCTATCAGAGCACCACGGATCGCCGGAGGCGTCGACGGGCACGACAGTCATCCTCGCCGCCGCCGCCTTCTTCCGGAACCTCGACCACGAGTACCCAGCCGGCCATGACCACCTCCGTCTCTTCTTACCACCCTGCTTGGCCAGGTCCGGCCCATGATCATGTTGTGCGGCCCCAAAGCACGCCAAAAAGCATCCGGCCCTCCGCGGCCGGAGCGGCACCGTATCGGTCTTCGACATGGCCGGAGAACTTCTATCCTAGCTTCTACGTTGCAGCCTCCATGAACAAGCTCTATCCAGGCCACCAGTGGGAGAAGACTTGTACATATATATATCCAGTGGTTGAGGTTTAAGAGTCTAATCATGATTAGGAGTCACGTGGTCAAGTCTTTTTAATGTGCTAGTGGGACAACGAGGGTGTGGGGCCGCGAGCCGGTTCGGATAAATTGACTTGTTGAGCCGGTCTTTATTCGGACACGGTTTCACCTTCTCCACGTTTCGCCTTTTATCGAATTGAATTACTTTATTACCCTCGGTGTTGACTTTATTTAGGACTCTTGGCCTCTTAAGTGACAGTTAAGTTGGTGGTTAATGGTGTTGATTTAGGTTAACTGCCCACGTAAACATGAAAGGTAATGGGTAGATTGAAAAATAATCGGGTGTTGTTTTAGACTTTTAGTACGTTTTTTTGTTGTTAATTTTCCGAATTAGATAAATGGGAAGAATCGATAAACACTGCTCATGTTTTATTAAAATTTTTAGTGTTTGTGATAATTAAGTATGAATTAGAGTAAATGAATTTTTGATTTGGTTGAAACTATTTAATATTTTGTAATAAATAAAAAGATTGATGTATGAAAATTAGTCATTTGTCCCTTCCTCCCTCTTTTTTCTTGAATATGGTCGTACAAGTATTAATGTTGAGTGGTTGTAAAGGATAAATAATTAACAAGAGTGATTGTGATGCAAGTCATTTATTGCTACCCACTCATGATATTTAATAAATTTTAATATACAAACTAATTACTTGAATATTTATTAAAGCCATTGCATTTTATAATACAGATAAGCTCATCACTTATATTATGAAATTAATTAGATTAATAAGACCACTTACGTATACCAATAACCTAAAATTGCTAAAATGGTCTACTCATTCTTTTAACATGCCACGTGGAAATGCTAGCCCGGGCCACGTTAGGCAACTAGAACAGGTGCCATGGACCGGCCGCATGGAGGGCAGGCCGAACCGGTCTGCGGCCCGACATGAGAAAACATCTCGATGCGTGGGCCATGGAATTCCTAATGAACCGGGGTTTCCAACACGGGGGCCCACTTCTGTGGCCCCCCCATATTTTTCGATCAAGACGACGAGAAAAGGCCACCTGAGTGAGTTCACTCTCCACTGAGTGGGTCAGATTAGAAGGTAAAATCAGGTTTTATTGCTTAATTAATCAACGCCTCATCACTAATTGGATTTGGACCCATTTAAGCACAAGATCCAAGCACTAAGATGATCAATACAAGTGTTTGGATTTGAGCTAATTATGGGAAACAGTGATCTTAATCCACACACCTAACCCAACTGATCTTCTGATCACACTCTTAATCCGATTTATCATTCTCTGAATGGGATATAATCTGGTCGGGTTATAAATGTGGTGTATTATATGAGTCGAGTTGCTACTATTTTTCAATAAATTATCCTCCAACAGTGCTAAAAGATGTACAAATGTTAACAAAAATATCATGCATGCTTACCATATGCAAAAGGAAACACTTTTTTTCGTTGACCCGCGTTACAATTATAGTTGTTAATTATTCGAGTTGAGTTTAATTAGTTCAAATTTAATTTGTTTGTATTTGGATTTGAATCAATATTATTGATAATTTAGCATTACTAATTGAGTTTAATTAGTATTTTGATTTTTATACAGCCACATGATAAATATGATCATTGCATGGTAAAAGGTTATAAATTTTGCTGGTCATCATGTTTTTTTTTAAAGGACCATTGGTCATCATCGTGGTTGTAAAAATCAGTCAATTCCAAACAGAATCAGATGATTTAAATCAAATCGGAGGATTCTGTTTCAAATTGCTCATCGTAAAAATCATCTCTAAATTAGTCGATTTGAGCCGAATTGGGAGGGGGAGGGGATTGGGCACGATGATCGGGGAGAGAAAATTAGGGGAAAGAAATTGTTAGTGGTATTTTTGTAATTAAAAATTAATTCGATTCTAATTCTAATAAAAAAAATTAATTTTAAATAATTTTTAAAAAATTAAAAAAATATGAAAAAATACTATAAAATATAATACATACCATAATACTAAAATAATATATTTTATAACTAATAACCAACTCATTTTGACAAGTCTTATGCCATGTAATGCAAACAACAAGCTCTCACCAAGATGTGCAAGTTGTTCAAGATTAGAGATTAAATATTGCTTAGTAATAATAACAAAAGAAAGAAACTCGCATTGCAATATCTTCAGACTTAATTATATCACAATAGTAATAGATTAAGAAAATAGATTACATGGTTTCATGCAAATTATCAAATAATCACATCAAATATAGTTGATTTGGCTACATAGTTTAAGGATAATTAAATGTTAAAAGTTTAAGGATAATTAAATGTTAAAAGATAAACTTTATTCACTAGTAGAAAAATAGATTTTTGTCACAAAAAAAGCCAATTACCATGGTTTTTGGCGATGATAATTGACCATGTTTTTTACCTGTGATTCTAATGTTCAAATCAATGACACAAGAAATATATTTATAAGATAGAGACTGTTGAAGGTCAAATCAAAGTTGAGCTCATTAACGAACCAGCTAAGTAATTTCAAAGCTGATCATTAATCTAAGCACCAAAGTCATAACTTCATGTATGTGGAATTTATATATCTTACTGATTAACAGAGTCAACATATAGAAAGTATATCCTTATTAATTATTCAAAGCAACTTGAATATATTATTAATACCTAAATTCATGAAGGTGAGTCTTAACAAGCAAACGGGAAGCCTAATTAGTCGATATATATACAAACCATAGTACTTCTAAAATCTATTTTATTCCAAAAATTTCTCGAGTCGACTTTTCAAGTTAAACTCTTCGGTTGATTAGTTCTATGCTAACAGACTTTATGATTGACTATCTAAATCAAATAATAAAAGTTATTATAATATATATTCTTCTTTAGTATAACTAAATCAATATTTTAAAGAAATGTAATTAATTAATTTATCAATTTCAAGTATGACAAAGAACACTATATTATTAATTTCATATAACTTTTAATTGGGTATATTTGGTTAGCACGAAAGAAATGAAAATTATACGAAAATTTTAGATAAGAAGCCTTACTAAAATAAGTATATATAGAATATATTTATAAAAAAATTAGTACTTTGATTTACAATATATTTTATATTCAAATTAATTATAACTACTTTCCGGTCACTCACCTATATGCTCTCCCATGAAAATTTTTTTTGCCCATGAGAGGGGCTACATAAGTTAATCATAATTATTTTGTACTCTTATTTTAGATATAATCATATTTAATTTGTTTACAAAATAATTAATTTAAAATTAGTTTTATACAAATTATATTAATACAACTGCTTAATTTGGTAAAGTTGGCTATTTAAAAAAAATTATATTATTTATACTATTTTTGTACCAACCAAACAAACCTTACAAAATGGTTTAGAGTTAGAATTGAGTCGACTCTATTTTATAATTGTTCGAAGTTTTAAACTATGATTGATACAACATTAAAAAAACATGAAGGAAATTAAACACTCTCGTAATATATTGTTCTAGAAGAGCAAATACCATCTTAAAATGCATCGCCGACAACCGATAGAATTAGTTAGTGAAATGAGAATATTAATTTACATGTTAGGACTTTGATGTTTGTTCAATAATATCAAACACACGCTAGCCATGATGCAAATTGATTTTAATCAATACTTCAATTAGAGCGATCATGAAGCCACAAATCTTGAGCTAATCCAAATTCATTATTATTAAATTAGCCCAAGCCTTTGACTTCCCACTCTTGCTTTAATTAAACCATGGTTTACACCATAAATTCCAAACCAAACCAACCAATGCATGATATTTATAATTAACTAGTAATTGGACATATCACAAGTTTTTATTATATGATCATACATTATGTGATTCTTTTTTATTTGATGATTTTATAAGGTGTAATAGTTGACTTGTAGCGTATATATGTTTTTTGTCAGGATTAACTAAATATTTAAATCTCCATTTCAACACATAAAGATGAAAAGTAATAATCAAAATAAACACATGTGGCATGAAATACTTTCTAAAATGGAAAAAAGCAATTTTACATAGAAAACTATATATTTATGCGGGGGGGGGGGGGGGGGGGAATACCTGACAAAATGATCGGATTAAATTTACTATATTACAATTTAATACAGAAAATATTCACATGAGAACAAATTCACCAATACCAATTTACTGTAATTTATACAAAATTGGTATAAGTCGCAAAAGGTAATAACGGAAGAATATTATAAATTAAGAACTTGACAAAGTTATTATTGACAATTATAAGTGACTCTCAATAAAACATATTCCTTTCTTTAATTCATACAATTTTTCCTTTCCCTTTGTCACACTTTTTTCTCCAAAACCAAAACCAAAGAAGAAAAATGTCCGTCGCGAAACACGTTTTATAAAAAAAGTCTTAGAATTTTTTCAAAATAGGGTTACATTTTCATATATTTACAGAGGAGGGATAACCCAACATTTGCAAGGGCAGGGCGGTTGGTTAAACCTGTTTTGGTGAATTTTTTGTGCACTATTATTGTTTAATTGTTCGGAAATATTATTGCATGCATGCATGGTTCGGTTTGGTCGTCCGCTTTCTATCAAACAGTTGGTACTTAAACTTAAAATAAGTATGAACACATATAAATTAGTCAATAGGTTCCAAATCGTAATTAGTATACTAACCAGCTGATTGTTATTGTAATTAAATGTAACCAATCATTTGATATTTTTGAAAATTCTATGTGATCAAAACCAGAATTAGTTGATTAATAACAACTTGGTCCATGTTGATCTGCTCAAAACTCGAACTAATTCTTGAACTCAAATTAAATAATAGATCACGTTTATGCTAAAATAAAGGCAATTAGACTTGAAGCTCAATGTTAATTATTTAGAATGAAATTTTTGTATGAATCTTATTGCCAAACAGTGCTTATAAAGAAGCTAATCTAACAGGCACGGCTTGAACTCGGTTCGAATACTTAATTTTGAACTAAAACCAAAATAAAATGAGTTAAGTTTGAGCACAACAAAACTCAACATTAATCTTGGTTCGACCATGCCGGTGACAAGGACAAGGATGTATAGCATAGTTATTAATTAGGAGTGTTAATTAAGAGTTATTCGTGTAATACATACATAGAAATTATTAATTAAAAAGGGGATGACCAGCTTAGTACGTGTTTGATATGTGACATTATAAATAAAATATGGATGATATTAGCGGATGTATTAATTTATATCGAAGTAGCAACAAATTAATGTCCCCGCTTTCATAACTTGCGTGCTGCCCAATCCTGCCATCGTTGAAATATTACATGGTCTGTCTAACTCATGATACATTAATATTATTAAAAAACTCTATAATTTTTTAGTCATATTTTCAGCAGCTCATAGTATCAGTTAATTTGACAAAGAACTAATAAGGTACGTGACTGGAACGATCTAATTCAAAGTGCAAACTGACGAGTTTAATTGTTTTTCAAAAATGGTTAATTAAATTTTAGATTTATAAGCACATTCTCATTTTAATATTGGATTTTATCTTAGAAGATGTTAGATGCGACACTAATTTTTATTGGTTATTACAATCCATCCAATTTTAGAAAATTCCATCCTCTAAATTATTTTTTAAAATTTATAAGTTTCTTATATTTTATTTTTCTCTCCCCAAAAAATTGTGTTCACATAATTCTTTTCCTAAACTTCTTCTTTTTTGGTTCAGCCCATAATTTAATACGATCTTAACCGGACTTTATACTATGACCCAACTCAAAATACAAACTCAATTCTTCAAAATTAATTGATTAAGTTGAAAATGTATAGATGCATCCCCAATTATATATTAGATCTTATCCTATATTGTGTTAGATGTGAGACTAATCTTTATAGATTATTATAGTGATTGTTATGAAATATATACATATATGATTCTACAATATAATCTATTGAACATGACGTCCTACTTTGTGCCAATCTTAAGTTTAAACAATGTTTGAAACATAAAGAACAATTGTTCCATATTTTTATGCAAAACCCACCTCATAAAAACTGTTTATAGTCTTCGTGCATGTTTAATATGGAAAAAATAATGAATTAAATGTGGGTCCTAAAAACTATGCCAATAGAATGGTAAATATGAAGACCTAGCCGCCTAGCCATATATATTTGCATTAATAGATATTCACTAATATAATTTGTGAGGCCGCCATAATTCACCAAATGTCGTTATATATGTCACACGTACCAAATATTATTAAATTGGTCTACTCCAAAGGTATGGACTGCTTGTGTTTCACAGTTTGCCATTGCATGGATTCTACTCTTCTCTATTTGGATTAAGAGGCCTGCAAATTTATCAGAATTAAACAAGTTTTCATGTTTTATGAGGCCAATTTAACAAGTGAGACACTTATTTATATAATAATAGAATAATTAACAAAATGTCTTATATATAGGACCAATTTAGTGGTCCTTTGACACAAGGGTTCAATCAAATTAGTTGATGAAGTGCATGCCCTTGCATTTTGGTCTCTTTCTTTTTGTGATCCAGAAACTGAGGAGGAAATTGGGCTCCTTGTGTTTCACAATTTGCTTAAACATCTCTTTCCAGCTTAAATAGCCCAAGAATTAAAATGTTGTTAATGTTACTGATTGAGATTATTCAATCAGAAAACTATGCCTAAACGACCACCAATCGATTTTCTTATTTGAAATGTATAAGTTCATTGTTTGAGTTAATTCTAGGAACTAATTATGTACACTCTCTTGATGTTTTTTCTTGAAAGCCACTCTGTTGATGCTATTGGTCTGTATATACAATAGCAATCAATGATAAAAATTCATAGCATTTGAGAATATTAGTTAATGATGTTGATGATATTGCCTACATAAACTCCAGGCCATATGAATAGCATATAAGTTGTCTCCCTTTAAAATTTATGCATCTTTGCCTCAGACATGGATATATCTTGCTTATAATTGCCCATTTCGTTGTCAATGGCCTTGACCAAGGATAACAAGTTGGACCTAAATTCCCAAATGGCTTGGAGATGCCTTCCTTGAAGGCTTGGAAATGTCTTCCTTGAAGGCTTGGAAATGTCTGCTTCAATGGTCTTCCTGTGCATGCTCTAATGGAGAGTATCTTGCTGCTTTAAAGGTCTTTATATTATTATTATTATTAAATTTGCATCAACTTGAGCTCATACTACTACATCAGCTCAAATTAAGATAGATTATCAAATCAAAAATCAAACTCAGATGGGTAACTTTATCAGGTTCAAAAATGAAGGAAACAGTTTGAGTTAATATTAAGCATTTTCATTATCATCATGAATTAGATAATAATGTTTTTTAAGGTCCGTTTAGTTCGTATGGTAAAGATGTAAAAAAGTAAAAATGTTGGAAGAGAGTTTTTGTCACTTTGCTTCTGATTGCTGACAACCATGGATATGCATTGAGGATTCTTATATAGGTTTATCCCACATCGGTCGTAAAGGGTATTAGTGACTTGTATATAAGCTAATGAGAAAGCCTTATTCCTTACCTATGCCGATTGTCGGAGTCTTCTTCATGGGTTCCGCCTGATGATTTAAAGGGAGTTTGCCGATGATATATGAGTTGTGAGTTTCGTCTGGGAGTTTGCTAGGCAACGGTGATATGTGTGGAGTTCGAAGAGTTCCGTTCAATGAGTTTCGTTTGGAGCTTGCCAGGAGTTCTATTTGATGTAGAGTGAGATTGTCAGACGAGATGATGTGGAGTTCAAAGAGTTCCATTTGATGAAGAGTGAGATTGCCAGACGATGATGATTTCAGGGTCGCCCGATGTGTAAAGAGGAGTTGTTGGGTTTATCCCATGGTTTTGGGGTCGCCCGATGTGTAAAGAGGAATCGTTGGGGTTTATCCCATGGACCTTATTCCTTGCCAGACGATGATGGGCCAGGCGATGATATGTGGAGTTCAAAGAGTTCCGTTTGATGAAGAGTGAGATTGCTAGACGATGATGGTTTCGGGGTCGCCGTTCAATGAGTTTCGTTTGGAGCTTGCCAGGAGTTCTATTTGATGTAGAGTGAGATTGTCAGACGAGATGATGTGGAGTTCAAAGAGTTCCATTTGATGAAGAGTGAGATTGCCAGACGATGATGATTTCAGGGTCGCCCGATGTGTAAAGAGGAGTTGTTGGGTTTATCCCATGGTTTTGGGGTCGCCCGATGTGTAAAGAGGAATCGTTGGGGTTTATCCCATGGACCTTATTCCTTGCCAGACGATGATGGGCCAGGCGATGATATGTGGAGTTCTAAGAGTTCCGTTTGATGAAGAGTGAGATTACTAGACGATGATGGTTTCGGGGTCGCCCAATGTGGGAAGAGGAGTTGTTGGGTTTATCCCATGGACCTTATTCCTTAAGTTAACTTATGGATTAAGAGAGGAGTGAGATTGCCATACAATGATGGTTTTGGGGTCACCCGATGTATGAAGAGGAGTTGTTGGGTTTATTCCATAATGGTTTTGGGGTCACCCGATGTATGAAGAGGAGTTTTGGGTTTATCCCATAGTTTTGAAGTCGTCTGATGTGTGAAGAGGAGTTGTGAGATTGCCACACGATGTTGGTTTCAGAGTCGCCCGATGTGTAAAGGGGAGTTGTTGGGTTTATCCCATGGTTTCGGTGTCACCCAATGTGTGAAAAGGAGTTGTTGGGTTTATCCTATTCCGGTCGTGGATGACGTTGGTGAGTTGTATATAGGTTAATGGGAAAACCTTATTCCTTAAGTTATGTTTTGGATTAGGAGAGGTATATCCATTGGATGAAGAGTGAGATTACCAGAAATGATGGTTTCGGGTGTGGAGTTCAAAGAGTTTCGTTTGATGAAGAGTGAGATTGCCAGACTATGATGGTTCGGGGTCGCCCGATGTGTGAAGAGAAGATGTTGCGTTTATCCCATGGTTGGTTCGGGGTCGCCCGATTTATGAAGCGGAGTTGTTGCGTTTATTCCATGGTTTTGGGGTCGTCCGATGTGTGAAGAGGTGTTGTTGGGTTTATCTCATTTCGGTCGTGGATGACATTGGTGAGTTGTATATAGGGTAATAGAAAAATCTTATTCTTTAAGTTAACTTTTGGATCAAGAGAGGCCTATGACACCTATTACAAGTCCCTTTTGGGGGCTCAAAAGGCCTAATAATGGTATCAGATCCTAAGTTTGCCTACGCCGATTGTAGTTATCTCCTTCATGAGTTCTACCTGATGATTTAAGGGGAGTTTGGCACGTGGATGTCGTATGATGAAGTGGAGATTGTCAGACGATAATGATTTCAAGATTGCCTGATGTGTGAAGGGGAGTTGTTGGGTTTATCCCATACCAGTCGTAAAGGATGTTGGTGATTTGTATATAGGCTAATAAGAAAACCTTATTTCTTAAGCTAGCTTTTAGATTAAGAGATGTCTGTTACACCTATTACAAGTCTCTTTTGGGGGCCAAAAGGCCCAATAGTATGGATAAATTGGAGCGAGGAATGTGAGGAAGCAATGACTAGTGTTGGTGACTTGTATATAGGCTAATGGGAAAACCTTATTCCTTAAACTAGCTTTTAGATTAAGAGAGGTCTGTTACACCTATTGTAAGTCTCTTCTTGGGACTTAAAGGGCCCAACAATATGGATAAATTGCAGTGAGGAATCTGATGAAGCAACGACTATTGAAATATTTCTGGCGGAAGAGGAACTAGAAGAACGCACTAGAGATGAGATAGTGAAGGTCATAAAGGGAATGGGTAACCAGCCATTTCTTTTAATACCTTGTTCTTCTATAGGCTCCTTTGCAATCTTCTAATAACTAGCATGGAAGGATACTGTCATTGCCATCTAATGGATATCACCCCCGTGGTCTCGTTAGTGGCCTTATTATTAATAATTTAGCATTACTAATCGAGTTTAATTAGTATTTTGATTTTTATACGGCCACATGATAATTATGATCATTGCATGGTAAAAGGTTATAAATTTTGTTGGTCATCAAGTTTCTTTTTTTAAGGACCGTCGGTCATCATATTGATCTTAATTATAAGAAAAGAAAATGAGCATATCATACCATATAATGCAAACGACAACCTCTCACTAAGATGTGCAAGTTGCTCAAGATTAGAGATTAAATGTTGCTTAGTAATAATAACAAAAGAAAGCAACTGGCACTACAATATCTTCATACTTAATTATATCCCAATAGTAATAGATTAAGAAAATAGATTACATGGTTTCATGCAAATTATCAAATAACCACTTCAGATATAGCTAATTCGGCTATATAGTTTGCAATGACTTGGCCTAAAGTGAAATATAATAAGCTAAGTCATTTCTTAAAAAGTATTTAACTAAGATAAAGTTCTATATCTTACCCCAATAGATATTAGATGTAGAACTAAATTGAATGATCTCACAATCCACGCATCTTAAGAAATTTCGCCCCCAAAACTCTTATACTTAGCTCGTTGCTAACACCAACCTACGACCTTATTTAACTCGTGACTAACAGCCTAACCAACGCTTCTATTCTAACTCACCATCTAACATGGAACCAGGAGACTCTAATATCATTTGTAACAACTCGGCCTAAAATAAAACATAATTGAGCTAAATTATTTCTTCAAAAGTGGGTAATTAAATTAAAGTTTTATATCTTATCTTAATATGTATTAGATGTAAGGCTAAGTTAAAGGATTTCACATTCTTTATGAATGATTAAATGTTAAAAGATAAATTTTATTCACTAATAGAAAAATTGATTTTTGTCGCAAAAAAATCCAAATGCCACAGTTTTTGGCCGTGGTAATTGACCATGTTTTTTACCTTTGATTCTAATATTCAAATCAATGACACAAGATATATATTTATAAGATAGAGATTGTTGAAGCTCAAATCAAAGTTGAGGTCATTAACGAACCAGCTAAGTAATTTCAAAGCTGATCAATAATCTAAGCACCAAATTCATGAGTTCATGTATATGGAATTTATATATCTTACTGGTTAACATATCTTAATATAAAAGCAATCACAGTCAGTTTAAAGAAAAATAGAGTCAACATGTAGAAAGTATATACAAACCATAGTACTTCTAAAATCTATTTTATTCCAAAAATGTCTCGAGTGGACTATTCAAGTTAAACTCATCAGTTGATTAATTCTATGCTAACAAACTTTATGATTGACTATCTAAATCAAATAATAAAAGTTATTATAATATATATTCTTCTTTAGTATAACTAAATCAATATTTTAAAGAAATGTAAATAATAAATTTATCAATTTCACGTATTACAAAGAACACTATATTATTAATTTCATATAACTTTTAATTGGCTATATTTGGTTAGCATGAAAGCAATTTAAGTTATACGAAAATTTTACTAAAATATGTATATATACAATATTTTTATAAAAAAAATGAGTACTTTGATTTATAGTGTATTTCATATTCAAATTAATTATGACTACCTTCTGATCACTCACCCATGTGTTCTCCGATGAATTTTTTTGCTCATGAGAGGGTTTACATAAGTTAATCATAATTATTTTGTACTCTTACTTTACATATAATTATTTTAATTTGTTTACAAAATAATTAACTTAACATTATTTTTATACAAATTATAATAAATACAACTGCTTAATTTAATAAGGTTGACTATTTTAAAATTTTCATATTATTTATACCATTTTTTTGCCAACCAAACAAACCCTACAAAATTGATAAAGAATATAAATGATTTTGAGTTGGCCGGTTTAGAGTTAAAATTGAGTCGACTCTATTTTATAATTGGGTTCAGAGTTTTTAAACTATGATCGATACAACATAAAAAAACATGAAGGAAATTAAACACTCTCATAATATATTGTTTTAGAAGAGCAAATACCGCCTTAAAATGCATCCCCAACAACCGATAGAATTAGTTAGTGAAATGAGAATATTAATTTACATGTTAGGACTTTGATGTTTGTTCAAGAATTCCAAACACACGCTAGCCATGATGCAAATTGATTTTAATCAATACTTCAATTAGAGCGGTCATGAAGCCACAAATCTTGAGCTAATCTAAATTCATTACTATTAAATTAGCCCAAGCCTTTGACTTCCCACGCTTGCTTTAATTAAACCATGGTTTAAACTATAAATTCCAAACCAAACCAACCAATATATGATATTTATAATTACCTAGTAATTGGACATATCATAAGTTTTTATTATATGATCATACGGGGCAAAATGATCAGATCAAATTCACTATATTATAACTTAGTATAGAAAATATTTACCGGAGAACAAACTCACCAATACCAATTTATTATAATTTATACAAAATTGGTATAAGTCGCAAAAGATAATAACGGAAAAATATTACTAAGTTAAGAACTTTGCGAAGTTACTATTAACGATTGCAAACGACTCTAAACAAAATATTCACCTTTCTTTAATTCATACAAATTTTCCCTTCCCCTTCATCGCCTTTTTTCTCCAAAACCAAAACCAAAAAGAAAATCTTCAAAACGCATTTTCTAAATATCTTGGATTTAGCCCAAAATAGGGTTGCTGTTCATATATTTACAGAGGAGGGACAATCCAAATCTTAATTAGAATACTAACCAGCTGATTGTTATTGAAATTAAATGTAACCAATAATTTGATCTTTGCGAAAATTCTATGTGATCAAAGCCAAAATTAGTTGACCACTAATAACTTGGTGCATGTTTGATCTGCTCAAAACTCGAACTAATTCTCAAACTAATTCTCGAACTCAAATTAATTATTAGATCAGATGCTTATGTTAAAATAAAGCCAATTAGACTCGAAGCTCAATGTTAATTATTTAGAATGAAATTTTTATATGAATCTTATTGCCAAACAGTGCTTATAAAGAAGCTAATCTAACAGGCACTGCTTGAACTCGGCTCGAATACTTAATTTTGAACAAAAACCAAAATAAAATGAATTAAGTTTGAGCACAACAAAACTCAACATTAATCTTGGTTCGTCATGCCGGTGACAAGGACAAGGATGTATAGCATAGTTATTAATTAGGAGTGTTAATTAAGAGTTATTCGTGTAATACATCCATAGCAATTACTAATTAAAGAGGGGATGACTAGCTTAGTACGTGTTTGATATGTGACATTATAAATAAAAATTTGATGATATTAGCTGATGTATTAATTTATATCGAAGTAGCAACAAAATAATGTCCCCGTTTTCATAACTTGCGTGCTGCCCAATCCTGCCATCGTTGAAATATTACATGATCTGTCTAACTCATGATACATTAATATTATAAAAATACTCTATAATATTTGAGTCATATTTTCAGCAGCTCATATTATAAATTAATTTGACAAAGAATTAATAAGGTATGTGACTGTAACAATCTAACTCAAAGTGCAAACTGACAAGTTTAATCATTTTTCAAAAATGGCTAATTAAATTTTAGATCTATAAACACATTATCATTTTAATATTGGATTTTATCTTAGAAGATGTTAGATGCAACACTAATTTTTATTGGTTATTACAATCCATCAAATTTTAGAAAATTTTGTCCTCTAAATTCTTTTTTAAGTTTATCGGTTTCTTATATTTTACCTTTCTCTCTTAAAAAAATTTATCCACATAATTCTTTTCCTAAACTTCTTCTTTTTGGTTTAACCTATAATTTAATACGATCCTAACCAGGCTCTGATACCATGACCCAACTCAAAATACAAATCACTGAGCCTAGTTATTTGTTCAAATTTGATTAATTAAGTTAAAAATTTATAAACACATCTCTAATTATATATTAGATCTTATCATATATTGTGTTAGATGTAAGACTAATCTTTATGAGTTATTACAATGGTTGTTATGAAATATATACATATATGATTCTACAATATAATCTATTGAACATGACGTCCTACTTTGTGCCAATCTTAAGTTCAAACAATGTTTGAAACATAAATAACAATTGTTCCATATTTGTATGCAAAACCCACCTCATAAAAACTGTTTATAGTCTTCGTGCATGTTTAATATGGAAAAAATAATGAATTAAATGTGGGTCCGAAAAACTATGCCAATAGAGTGGTAAATATGAAGACCTAGCCGCCTAGCTATATATATTTACATTAATAGATATTCACTAATATAATTTGTGAGGCCGCAATAATTATTCACCAAATGTTGTTGTTATACATGTCACACGTACCAAATATTATTAAATTGGTCTACAGTTTGCCATTGCATGGATTCTACTCCGCTATTTGGATTAAGTGGCCTGAAAATTTATCAGAATTAAACAAGTTTTCAAGTTTTATTGGACCAATTTAACGAGTGAGAGACTTATTTATATAATAATAGAATACTTCACAAAATGTCTTATATATGGGACCAATTTAGTGATCCTTTGACACAAAGGTTCAATCAAATTAGTTGATGAACTGCATGCATGCCCTTGCATTTTGGTCTCATTCCTTTTGTGTTCCACAAACTGCGGAGGAAATTGGGCTCCTTGTGTTTCACAATTTGCTTAAACATCTCTGTCCAGCTTTAATAGCCTAAGAATTAAAATGTTATTAATGGTACTGATTGAGATTATTCAATCAGAAAACTATGCCTAAACGACCACCAATCCATTTTCTTATTTGAAATGTATAAGCTCATGATGTTTTGAATTACCTACCTCACTCTTTTGCATTGTTTGAGTTAATTCTAGGAACTAATTATGTACACTTTGTTGATGTTTTTTCTTGAAAGCCACTCTGTTGATGCTATTGGTCTGTATATACAATAGCAATCAATGATAAAAATTCATAGCATTTGAGAATATTAGTTAATGATGATGATGATATTGCCTACATAAACTCCAGGCCATATGAATAGCATATAAGTTTTCTCCCTTCAAAATTTATGCATGTTTGGCTCAGACATGGATATATCTTGCTTATAATTGCTGATTTCATTGTCAATGGCCTTGACCAAGGATAACAAGTTGGACCTAAATTCCCAAATGGCTTGGAGATGTCTTCCTTGAAGGCTTGGAAATGTCTGCTTCAATGGTCTTCCTGTGCATGCCCTAATGGAGAGTATCTTGCAGCTTTAAAGATCTTTATATTATAATTATTATTAAATTAGCATCAACTTGAACTCATACTACTATATCAGATCACATTAAGATGAATTATCAAATGAAAAATCAAACTCAGATGGGTAACTTTATCAGGTTCAAAAATGAAGGAATCAGTTTGAGTTAGTATTAAGCATTTTCATTATCATCATGAATTGGATAATAATGTTTTTTAAGGTCCGTTTAGTTGGTATGGTAAAGATGTAAAGAAGTAAAAATGTTGGAAGAGAGTTTTTGTGACTTTGCTTCTGATTGCTGACAACCATGGATATGCATTGAGGATTCTTGTATGGGTTTATCACACATCAGTCGTAAAGGGTATTGGTAACTTATTCCTTGCCTACGCCGATTGTTGGAGTCTCCTTCATGGGTTCCGCCTGATGATTTAAAAAGAGTTTGCCGATGATATGTGAGTTGTGAGTTTCGTCTGGGAGTTTGCCAGGCGACAATGATATGTGTGGAGTTCAAAGAGTTCCGTTTGGAGTTTGCCAGGTGACGATGATATGTGTGGAGTTCAAAGAGTTCCGTTTGACGAAGAGTGAGATTGCCACCAAAGAGTTCTGTTTGATGAAGAGTGAAAAGAGTTCCATTTGATGAAGAGTGAGATTGCCACCAAAGAGTTCCGTTTGATGAAGAGTGAGATTGCCACCAAAGAAATCTGTTTGATGAAGAGTGAGGTTGTCAGACGATGATGAGCCAAGCGATGATATGTGGAGTTCAAAGAGTTTCGTTTAATGAAGAGTGAGATTCCTAGACGATGATGGTTTTGGGGTCGCCCGACGTGTAAAGAGGAGTTATTGGGTTTATCCCATGGTTTTGGGGTCGCCCCATGTGTGAAGAGGAGTTGTTAGGTTTATCCCATGGACCTTATTTCCTGAGTTAACTTTTGGACTAAGAGAGGAGCGAGATTGTCAAACGATGATGGTTTCAGAGTTGCCCGATGTGTGAAGAGGAGTTGTTGGGTTTATCCCATAGTTTCAGGGTCGCCCGATGTGTGAAGAGGAGTTGTGAGATTGCCACACGATGTTAGTTCCAGGGTTGCCCGATGTGTGAAGAGGAATTGTTGGGTTTATCCCATGGTTTCGGTGTCGCCCAATGTGTGAAAAGGAGTTGTTGGGTTTATCCCACTCCGATCGTGGATGACGTTGGTGAGTTGTCTATAGGTTAATGGGAAAACCTTATTCCTTAAGTTAAGTTTTGGATTAGGAGAGGTATATCCGTTTAATGAAGAGTGAGATTGCCAGACAATGATGGTTTCAGGCGATGATATGTGGAGTTCAAAGAGTTTTGTTTGATGAAGAGTGAGATTACCAGACGATGATGGTTCAGGGTCGCCTGATGTGTGAAGAGAAGATGTTGCGTTTATCCCATGGTTGGTTCGGGGTCGCCCAATATGTGAAGAGGAGTTGTTACGTTTATTCCATGGTTTCGAGGTCGTCCGATGTGTGAAGAGGTATTGTTGGGTTTATCCCACTTCGGTCATGGATGATATTGGTGAGTTGTATATAGGCTAGTGGAAAAATTTTATTCCTTAAGTTAACTTTTGGATCAAGAGAGATGTATGACACCTATTGCAAGTCCTTTTTGGGGGCTCAAATGGCCTAACAGTGGTATCAGATCGTAAGTTTTCCTACGCCGATTGTGGTTATCTCCTTCATGGGTTCTACCCAATTATTTAAGGGGAGTTTGCTACATGGATGTTGTCTGATGAAGGGGAGATTATCAGACGATGATGATTTCAGAATTGCTCGATGTGTGAAGGGGAGTTGTGGGGTTTATCCCATATCGGTCGTAGAGGATGTTGGTGACTTGTATGTAAACTAATAAGAAAATCTTATTCCTTAAACTAGCTTTTGGATTAAGAAATGTCTGATACACCTATTACAGGTCTCTTTTGGGGGCCCAAAGGACCCAACAGTATGGATAAATTGGAGCCAGGAATTTGAGGAAGTAATGACTAGTGTTGGTGACTTGTATATAGGCTAATGGGAAAACCTTATTCCTTAAATTAGCTTTTGGATTAAGAGAGGTCTGTTACACCTATTGTAAGTCTCTTTTGGGGGCCCAAAGGGCCCAACAGTATGGATAAATTACAGCGAGGAATCTGAGGAAGCAATGGCTATTGAAATATTTCTGGCGGAAGAGGAACTAGAAGAACGCACTAGAGATGAGATATTGAAGATCATAAAGGGAATGGGTAACCAGCCATGTCTTTTAATACCTTCTTCTTCTATAGGCTCCTTTGCAATCTTCTAATAACTAGCATGGAAGGATACTGTCATTGCCATCTAATGGATATCACCCTCTTGATCTCTTTAGTGGCCTTATTATTAATAATTTAGCATTACTAATCGAGTTTAGTTAGTATTTTGATTTTTATACAGCCACATGATAAACATGATCATTGCATGGTAAAAGGTTATAAATTTTGTTGCTCATCAAGTTTCTTTTTTAAGGGCCGTCGGTCATAATATTGATCTTAATTATAAGAAAAGAAAATTAGCATATCATGCCATATAATGCAAATGACAACCTCTCACTAAGATGTGCAAGTTGCTCAAGATTAGACATTAAATGTTGCTTAGTAATAATAGCAAAAGAAAGGAACTGGCACTACAATATCTACATACTTAATTATATCCCAATAGTAATAGATTAAGAAAATAGATTAATTGGTTTCATGCAAATTATCAAATAATCACATCAGATATAGTTAATTCGGCTACATAGTTTGCAACGACTTGGCCTAAAGTGAACTATAATAGCCTAAGTCATTTCTTAAAAAGTATTTAACTAAGATAAAGTTCTATATCTTACCCCAATAGATATTAGATGTAGGACTAAATTGAATGATCTCACAATCCACGCATCTTAAGAAATTTCGCCCCAAAACTCTTATACTTAGCTCGTTGCTAACACCAACCTACGACCTTATTTAACTCGTGACTAACAGCCTAACCAACGCTTCTATTCTAACTCACCATCTAACACGGAACCAGGAGACTCTAATATCATTTGCAACAACTCGGCCTAAAATAAAACATAATTGAGCTAAATTATTTCTTCAAAAGTGGGTAATTAAGTTAAAGTTTTATATGTTATCCTAAAATGTATTAGATGTAAGGCTAAATTGAAGGATCTCACATACTTTATGGATGATTAAATGTTAAAATATAAATTTTATTCACTAATAGAAAAATTGATTTTTGTCGCAAAAAATCCAAATGCCACAGTTTTTGGCCGTGGTAATTGACCATGTTTTTTACCTTTGATTCTAATATTCAAATCAATGACACAAGCTATATATTTATAAGATAGAGATTGTTGAAGCTCAAATCTAAGTTGAGCTCATTAACGAACCAGCTAAGTAATTTCAAAGCTGATCATTAATCTAAGCACCAAAGACATAAGTTCATGTATATGGGATTTATATATCTTACTGATTAACATTTCTTAATATAAAAGCAATCACAGTCAGTTTAAATAAAAACAGAGTCAACATATAGAAAGTATATACAAACCATATTACTTCTAAAATCTATTTTATTCCAAAAATTTCTCGAGTGGACTATTCTTGAACTCTTCAGTTGATTAATTCTATGCTAACAAACTTTATGATTGACTATCTAAATCAAATAATAAAAGTTGTTATAATATATATTCTTCTTTAGTATAACTTAATCAATATTTTAAAGAAATGTAAATAATAAATTTATCAATTTCAAGTATTACAAAGAACACTATATTATTAATTTCATATAACTTTTAATTGGCTATATTTGGTTAGCAGGAAAGCAATTTAAATTATACGAAAATTTTCAATAACTAGCCTTACTAAAATAAGTATATATACAATATATTTATAAAAAAAATTAGTAATTTGATTTATAGTGTATTTCGTATTTAAATTAATTATGACTACCTTCCGGTCACTCACCCATGTGTTCTCCCATGATTTTTTTTGCTCATGAGAGGGGTTACATAAGTTAATCCTAATTATTTTGTACTCTTACTTTAGATATAATCATATTTAATTTATTTACAAAATAATTAATTTAAAATTAGTTTTATACAAATTATATTAAATGCAACTGCTTAATTTGGTAAAGTTGGCTATTTTAAAATATTATATTATTTATACTATTTTTGTACCAACCAAACAAACCTTACAAAATAGTATAAAGTTAGGAATTGAGTCGAGTCTACTTTATAATTGGGTTCGAAGTTTTAAACTATGATTGATACAACATTAAAAAAACATGAAGGAAATTAAACACTCTCATAATATATTGTTTTAGAAGAGCAAATACCGTCTTAAAATGCATCCCCAACAACCGATAGAATTAGTTAGTGAAATGAGAATATTAATTTACATGTTAGGACTTTGATGTTTGTTCAATAAATATCAAACACACGCTAGCCATGATGCAAATTGCTTTTAATCAATACTTCAATTACAGCGGTCATGAAGCCACAAATCTTGAGCTAATCCAAATTAATTATTATTAAATTGGCCCAAGCCTTTGACTTGCCACGCTTGCTTTAATTAAACCATGGTTTAAACTATAAATTCCAAACCAAACCAACCAATGCATGGTATTTATAATTAACTAGTAATTGGACATATCACAAGTTTTTATTATATGATCATACATTATGTGATTCTTTTTATTTGATGATTTTATAAGGTGTAATAGTTGACTTGTAGCGTATACATGTTTGCTGTCGGGATTAACCAAATATTTAAATCTTCATTTCAACATACAAGGATGAAAAGTAACAATCAAAATAAACACATGCGGCATGAAATACTTTCTAAAAAGAAAAAAACAATTTTACATAGAAAACTATAAAATATCACAACTTAATACAGAAAATATTCATTGAAGAATAAATTCACCAATACCAATTTACTGTAATTTATAAAAAATTGATATAAGTTGCTAAAGGTAATAACACAAGAATATTATAAATTAAGAACTTGGCGAAGTTATCATTGACAATTATAAATGACTCTAAACAAAATATATACCTTTCTTTAATTGATACAATTTTTCCATTCCCTTTGTCGCACTTTTTTCTCCAGGACCAAAACCAAAGAAGAAAAAGTCCGTCGCGAAACACGTTTTATAAAAATGTCTTGGATTTTTTAAAATAGGGTTACCTTTTCATATATTTACAGAGGAGGGATAACCCAATATTTACAAGGGCAGGCGGTTCGTTAAACCTGTTTTGGTGAATTTTTTGTGCACTATTATTGTTTAATTATTTATTGCATGCACGCATGGTTCAGTTTGGTCGTCCGCTTTCTATCAAACAGTTGGTACTTAAACGTAAAATAAGTATGAACACACATTAATTAGTCAATAGGTTCCAAATCTTAATTAGTATACTAACCAGCTGATTGTTATTGTAATTAAATGTAACCAATAATTTGATATCTGTGAAAATTCTATGTGATCAAAACCAGAATTAGTTGATCAGTAACAACTTGGTGCATGTTTGATCTGCTCAAAACTCGAACTAATTCTTGAATTCAAATTAATTAATAGATCAGATGCTTATGTTAAAATAATGCCAATTAGACTCGAACCTTAATGCTAATTATTTAGAATGAAATTTTTATATGAATCTTATAGCCAAACAGTGCTTATAAAGAAGCTAATCTAACAAGCACTGTTTGAACTTGGCTCGAATACTTAATTTTGAACTAAAACCAAAATAAAATGAATTAAGTTTGAGCACAACAAAACTCAACATTAATCGTGGTTCGGTCATGCCAATGACAAGTACAAGGATGTATAGCATAGTTATTAATTAGGAGTGTTAATTAAGAGTTATTCGTGTAATACATCCATAGCAATTATTAATTAAAGAGGGGATGACTAGCTTAGTACGTGTTTGATATGTGACATTATAAATAAAAATTTGATGATATTAGCTGATGTATTAATTTATATCGAAGTAGCAACAAAATAATGTCCCCGTTTTCATAACTTGCGTGCTGCCCAATACTGCCATCGTTGAAATATTACATGATCTGTCTAACTCACGATACATTAATATTGTAAAAAAGCTCTATAATATTTGAGTCATATTTTTAGCAGCTCATATTATAAATTAATTTGACAAAGAATTAATAAGGTATGTGACTGTAACGATCTAACTCAAAGTGTAAACTGACGAGTTTAATCATTTTTCAAAAATGGATAATTAAATTTTAGATCTATAAACACATTCTCATTTTAATATTGGATTTTATCTTAAAAGATGTTAGATGCGACACTAATTTTTATTGGTTATTACAATCCATCAAATTTTAGAAAATTTTGTCCTCTAAATTCTTTTTTAAGTTTATCAGTTTCTTATATTTTACCTTTCTCTCTTCAAAAAATTTTATCCACATAATTCTTTTCCTAAACTTCTTCTTTTTTGGTTTAACCCATCATTTAATACGATCCTAACCAGGCTCTGATATCATGACCCAACTCAAAATACAAATCCCTGAGCATGTTCAAATTTGATTAATTAAGTTAAAAATTTATAAACACATCTCTAATTATATATTAGATCTTATCATATATTGTGTTAGATGTGAAATAACCTTTATGAGTTATTACAATGGCTGTTATGAAATATATACATATATGATTCTACAATATAATCTATTGAACATGACGTCCTACTTTGTGCCAATCTTAAGTTTAAACAATGTTTGAAACATAAAGAACAATTGTTCCATATTTTTATGCAAAACCCACCTCATAAAAACTGTTTATAGTCTTCGTGCATGTTTAATATGGAAAAAATAATGAATTAAATGTGGGTCCTAAATACTATGCCAATAGAGTGGTAAATATGAAGACCTAGCCGCCTAGCTATATATATTTACATTAATAGATATTCACTAATATAATTTGTGAGGCCGCAATAATTATTCACCAAATGTTGTTGTTATATATGTCACACGTACCAAATATTATTAAATTGGTCTACAGTTTGCCATTGCATGGATTCTACTCCGCTATTTGGATTAAGTGGCCTGAAAATTTATCAGAATTAAACAAGTTTTCAAGTTTTATTGGACCAATTTAACGAGCGAGAGACTTATTTATATAATAATAGAATACTTCACAAAATGTCTTATATATGGGACCAATTTAGTGATCCTTTGACACAAAGGTTCAATCAAATTAGTTGATGAACTGCATGCATGCCCTTGCATTTTGGTCTCATTCCTTTTGTGTTCCACAAACTGCGGAGGAAATTGGGCTCCTTGTGTTTCACAATTTGCTTAAACATCTCTGTCCAGCTTAAATAGCCCAAGAATTAAAATGTTGTTAATGTTACTGATTGAGATTATTCAATCAGAAAACTATGCCTAAACGACCACCAATCCATTTTCTTATTTGAAATGTATAAGCTGATGATGTTTTGAATTACCTCACTCTTTTGCATTGTTTGAGTTAATTCTAGGAACTAATTATGTACACTCTCTTGATGTTTTTTCTTGAAAGCCACTCTGTTGATGCTATTGGTCTGTATATACAATAGCAATCAATGATAAAAATTCATAGCATTTGAGAATATTAGTTAATGATGTTGATGATATTGCCTACATAAACTCCAGGCCATATGAATAGCATATAAGTTGTCTCCCTTCAAAATTTATGCATGTTTGGCTCAGACATGGATATATCTTGCTTATAATTGCTCATTTCATTGTCAATGGCCTTGACCAAGGATAACAAGTTGGACCTAAATTCCCAAATGGCTTGGAGATGTCTTCCTTGAAGGCTTGGAAATGTCTGCTTCAATGGTCTTCCTGTGCATGCTCTAATGGAGAGTATCTTGTTGCTTTAAAGGTCTTTATATTATCATTATTATTAAATTAGCATCAACTTGAACTCATACTACTATATCAGCTCAAATTAAGATAGATTATCAAATTAAAAATCAAACTCAGATGGGTAACTTTATCAGGTTCAAAAATGAAGGAATCAGTTTGAGTTAGTATTAAGCATTTTCATTATCATCATGAATTGGATAATAATGTTTTTTAAGGTCCGTTTAGTTGGTATGGTAAAGATGTAAGGAAGTAAAAATGTTGGAAGAGAGTTTTTGTGACTTTGCTCCTGATTGCTGACAACCATGGATATGCATTGAGGATTCTTGTGTGGACAAATTGCAGCGAGGAATATGAGGAAGCAATGACTATTGAAATATTTCTGGCGGAAGAGGAACTAGAAGAACGCACTAGAGATGAGATATTGAAGATCATGAAGGGACTGGGTAACCAACCATTTCCGTTAATACCATCTTCTTCTAATAACTAGCATAGAAGGATACTGTCATGACCATCTAATGGATATCACCCTCTCAGTCTCTTTAGTGGCCATATTGTTTTCTTTGTTCAGGATTAAAATCTGAAATAGCAGAAACTACGCTAATTAAGCAATCTCCTGAGTTTGGGGTTGTACAAGACGCTGATCATCTGGATGCAACTGGTGCCATAGGTAAGGAGAATTTCAGAATGAGAATTCAGGTAATGAGAAACAATACGAGGGTTTCACCTGCATGGTATCTGATTGAATATTATTTACATTGATCATATGGTTATTGATTTGTAATCAATATCTGCTACATGACCACTTCTCGTAGCACCCATTGTTCCTTTTACAATCTTTTAAACACCAATGCTCCCAAATCAAAAATAACAATCATCTCTATTTGTCGGCCAGCTCTAAGGCAGGCAGCCAAGGTTTAAGAACCAAGCATCTTTTAATTCATGATCTCGGATTCATCTCTCTTGTGGAGCCTAACATTCAGCCCGTGTTTCATATACATGGTCAGTGCAAGCTTGGGAATCACTGGATGATTCTCCTCCACCTTCACCTTGTACCGATAAATGATTGATGCTGCAACAAACTTCATCTGATAGTAAGCAAAATCTTTCCCCAAACAGAGCCTTGGTCCGCCATTGAATGCAGTGAATTTGTAGGCAGATTCACTCATGAATCTCCCATCTCTCAGCCACCTCTCCGGCCTAAACTCTCTGCAATCCTTTCCCCATATGCTCTCCATTCTTCCCATTGAGTATATGGAGTAAATGATCTTTGTTCCTTTCTTCAATTTTGTTCCGTCTGGAAACACCTCGTTTTCCACCACCTATTTGAAACAATGAGATTAAATAACAGTATAGAACTTGCTCACTATTAATTTGACAAGAGTTAAGTTACAATTTGTATAACTGTGCAGAAAGCAATGAGTAATGAAAAGATTATTTTCTTGAATTGACATATTAATTGTTGGGTGATATTCGTCAAGAGTTATGTTATAGTTTGTGTAACTGTGCAGAAAACATTGAGTGATAACAAGAACAATAGAAATGAATGCATGACAGATTATTTTCTTAAATCGACATATTAATTGTTGGGTGATATTTGTTTCATTAGTAGTCTATATGATGAGATCAAATTCATGCAGGTGAGTATGTTTTCTTACCTCCTTGTGATCAACAGGCACAGAAGGATAGAGCCGGAGGGCCTCAGACAAGGCTGCTTGCAAGTAGTCCATCTTCTTGATCTCCTCTGGTTTGATCACCATTGATGAATTGTTTTCTACCTCTTCTGAACAATCCCTGTCCTTCACAATCCGGCGTATCTCGGCCAGCACGTTCTCCTCCACAGATGGGTTTCTATCCAGCAACCAGAAGAACCAAGCCAATGCCACAGAAGAAGTGTCCCTCCCAGCTAGTATGAAATTCACACATATATCCCTCAGAAACTTATCAGAGAAAGGCATCCCATCATCATCTTTCAACCTCATAAACACTGTGAGGAGATCATTTCGTCTAGCACTTCCTAATTTTCCACACTCCATGACCAGCTCCTTCTTCCTAGTCCTAATCACCTCCTCGGCAAACTCGTCCACTTTCTTTATAGATTGCCTCAGTTTTTTCTCCATCCCAACATCCAGCAACCTCATGGCCTTCCATATGGCGGTCGGAATAACAAATCGAAGTGTCGCCGCCTCGGTCGCATCCTCGAATGCCCGAGCAAACGGTATCTCCGGCAGGCCGGGCCTCATGCAGCCAGGGTCCACGCCAAAGGCCATCATGCACACGTTGTCAAATGTGAGCCTTAATAGAACGTTTTGCAGGTCAAGTGGCACATTGCTAGTAACATGTTGCTCCAGCACAGCTAGTAGGCGGGAGTGGACCAACTCCACCAGGGATGTGGCTGTTAACGTCCGGAATTCGGCGGAATGGAACTCGATGCTCGCCGTCTTTCGCTGTCGCCGCCATGCCTCGTCGTCGGCGTTGAAGATGCCATCCCCAAGGAGGTCATGGAGGGCCATCCGGAAGTACTCCCCTTTGGGGAAGTTAGAGAACTTGGTCTTCGAGCAAATGCTCCAAATTGCGCGGGTCTGAGGTCACCACACATTTGAGATTGGTGAACCATGGCCCACGGAAGGTGAACGTCCCGCCCTGCCGGTTGAGCACCTCGGTGATCCAGTCATGGGTGTTGTCGCGGAGCCCGAGCACCATCGACGGCAGCATTCCAACCACTGGCCATGTGGGCAGCCCGTTATGCCTTTTCTGCCTAAGCGACTGAATGGTCACAAAGATAACCAATGCCAACACAATCTCCAGCTTGTGCAACTCTGGCAGCATTTGACTGATCATCCCCGGCATCGGAAATTCCGGCAAGGCAGTGTGGTTGCCGGAGGTCATGACCACCGTTTAAGAGGAACTGTGGAGGAGGAATGTAGGAAGGTGGTAACAAGGTATTGGTATTGGTATTGTTGTAGGAGGGGTCATGTGTGCTATAGTGGTGGTGTTGAAGTTGCTTGGCGTGGTTGGCTAAACGAATTTGTTTTGATTTGGTGAGCGGACACAAGGGAATTACACGTAACAAGTTGGGGATGAAGCTTTCTTCTTCGTTTAAACAATGAGACTCTGCAAGAGCTGTCTGCATGGGGTTGACGACCATGGGCACCTGGGAGTTGGCAGTTGGTATTGTTAGCTTACCTAATTGTGACCAATTTGCTCACCAAGTTTTGCCCAGCTCGTCTGGTGTTTCATCATATTCACCATTTGGGCTCCATCTATGGTCTCTTCGGATCATTGTATGAGAACCCTTATTAGGATTAAAATAGAATATTGTGTTCAGGACTTCGTTCTGCAATATTAAGGATGAAGTGTCTGCATGGCTCAGTCATATGCTAAATGGTATTGGGAAAGTGTGAAGCGTTACTTGGTGCTAAAGACTGTAACAACCCAGGACAAACAAATTGGATATAGTTGTAAAATGTTATGTTCTTTCTTATAATGATGCAAGCCACTTGACCCCATCCAATATAATTCTTACAAGAATACTACTATATACATAGCACACAGATTTTAGGTGAGGGATTGATATGAATTCATTTAGAATATTGCTTACAAGTCACATAGAAATGGTGTATAATATGGCTATGTTAGTAAGGTATTGAATCTCATCTCATCATACTATGTATGTCTGGGTCGGCATTAGCTTCTTTAACAAAAAGTATATTAATTTAAGTAATTAGGGTGAGGCTACGCTTGACCAAGTATGATAGTTTATCTGGTTTACAGTTTGCCAACCTCACCAAGAAAATATGAAATGTTTCAAACAAAAAAAGAAGCCATGAAGAGTTGTTTAAAAGTTAGTAAATGTTAATTCTGCCCGCTTAATTTTAACAAAGTAAATGGACAGGTTTTTTGGTAACTTATTTAAGTATGCTGCATATCATAATATAGTACTATGAATCATGATGTTGTATATGTTTATTATATGTTTTGAGAAAAATTTCTTCTATCAAAACTTGAAGGGAGAAGGCTTCAACCACATTTTTAAAGAGACAAATAATTTCAGATATTTTGTTAGGTTCAGTTTTGGTAAGAATTTTTGTCCAATTCGGGTTTTTTTCTTGGAACAAAATTGTGCTTGCTCAGTCAGTTTGGAAGTGAGCTGACCGATTGTTCACCCCTAGTAGTTTATAAGCATTTTATTATGTAATAATCTACTTAGACTCCAAATGAGGAATAAATTATTTATCACCAACAATTTTTAATTGGCAAGGTTTCTTGGGAATAAATTTGATTTACCCAGTAATCCAGCACATTCACCTCCCCTCACCACCTTTTTTATATTATAGCTTTTCTAAGTAAGCATTTAACATGTAACCCCCATTTTTCTAGCCTTGATTCCTAAAGGGTATTTGATGTGGACCATCATTTCTCATCTCACATCCTACAATCTACCCAATTTTAGAAGACTTTCTCCACCCAATGAAGAAATTTGAATAGGTGTTAGTTCTATGATTAAGAAAATCTTAATTATATACTTATACACAAGATCGTAAGTGGGGAACATGGTCGGAAAAAGTCTGGTGTAGCATTTTTTATTTTAGAATCCAGCATCTAATATAGTTCTTAATCGGCTATATTTATAACGACTAAAGCTCAAATGCAATTTGATGTGCCTAAGTCATCTATTTAAATTATAAAAAAAAAACTAACTAATCAAAAATATAAAATTCCGTTCCCCGAGGGACTATCCTTAAGTAATAGTGCCCTAAAATCACAAAATTTCAAGCCCATTAGTAATAGTGCCCTATATATTTGATTGGGCCAATCTCAAACCGGTGAAGAGGCCCATTATTGCTACCCTTCCATGGCCATGGCCATGGCGGCGGCCATGGGGGGTTCCGACGAGGGTTTTCGGTGGTTGTGAATCCGCCGATCTCGGCGTCGAGAGAGACACGATCTGCAGCTCCGATGGCTGTCCTCTTTTGCAAGTTTCGGGAGGTATCATTCATTGCTGCTGGAGGTGTCTTTGTGTAGTTCTCTGTATTGGTTGTACTGTGAAAGACTTGGCCTTTTGCTTTTTAGATGCAGATGAAATGTTATGGCTATGCAGTGCATTTTAGTTGTTGTCAAAATGAGTTTAATTGAATGATGTGTGGTGATTTTTCCGGGTGGGTGGAAAATTGGAAGAAATTGAGTTTTTTGATTGATTGGTGATGAATTGTGCGTGAAGTTTGGGTTTTTGAAGCAAATGAAAATGTTACACTCGTGCAATGCTGGTGTTGCTCTCTATTGATGTCAGTTGGTATTAGAATTAGTTGAACCTGTGTTTGTCCAAACAATGCCATTGTTAATGGATTTGGTCTGGGCAGTGAGTGATGTTGTGGTGTAGAGGATGTTTCTGTTTAAAAGCAGAAAACAAAAAAAGATGGATGGTGAGTATTTTGTGAAGTGTGGGTTTTTTAAGCAAATGAACTGTTATGATGATAATTTTATTGCTTCTTGCTTTGTGCGTGTGTTGTTGGTGTGAATCCCCTAGATGCTGCTGCTATTTAAGGGTATTCATTATCGAATGACATTTTTTTCTAATTGGTCATAATGTAGCCATGAATATCTTCCTATCTAATGCGCTATTTATTTCAGTTTGTGAAAACACTTGCAAAAAGTCCAACATTTGCAAAGGATCCTAGGAAAATTCAATTTGAAGCAGATGTAAACCGCTTATTCCTTTATACGAGGTTAGTCTTGGGTTTTTATTTCCGTACTGCTAGCTACACATTTGTGACAAATGTAGCATTTTTTTAAAAAATAAAAATGCTGATGGATTTATTATGTTTACGGATAGTCACATCTGTTTTCTATTCAATCTTTGTTTTCAGCTACAACCGGTTGGGGAGTAATGCTGAAGAGGCTGATGCAGAGGAAATAATTGACCTTGCATCTAAAGCTTCTCTTGATGATCAACAGAGGCAAGTTCAGGAGAACATTCATTTCCAGGTTAAAGCGTTCTGCACTGCTATGGATGATGTCCTTCTCCCCAGTATCAAGAAGAGTTGGTGAGAGGTTTGCTTCTGGATCAGATTCTCAACGCAGGAGTGGCCTGTCATTAGCGATTGGAAAACCTTCATCACCTGTCCAGCAAGCTGGTGAGCATTTTTTGAAACTCTATCAGTATGTAATAGGCATATTTTATAGTGAGGCATATGCTTCATTTTTGGGATTATTAACAACAATTGTTGGAGGTTGTTGTGATGCAAGTGAATGAAGCAAGTTGCTTATAACTGGATGGTGACTCATACTTCATACTTTATTCATGCTGCTTAGTTGTTGCGTTCCTTTGAAAATATATCTATTGACCTCTTTTTATTAAAGAAATTATCTGTACGGCAAGATCAAAGTTTCAAACCATGTAATTGCTATTCTTCATGAGTACCTGCTTCTTATGTTCTTTTCTTGAAGATTTTTAAAGCTCAAAATTATAATGTAAAGATATAGCAATTTGACTTTTATGTTATGTTTTCTTCCAGAGCAGGTGTGCCCGATGCTGCGACATTGTCTCGTGTGGAATTGTCCGATAGGCTGAAAGATCTGTTGGGGTATACTTTAGATATTAAACCATCTCAAATACAACACAAAGAAGCTGGTGAGGGCTTATTTTTGCGAGGCCATGTGGATGTTGGTTCTGTCATAGCATTTTATCCAGGTGTGATATATTCCCCAGCATACTATAGGTACATTCCAGGATACCCCCGAGTTGATGCTAGAAACTCATACTTGATCACAAGATATGATAGTACCATCATCAACGGTCAGCCATGGGGTCATGGTGGTGAGCATCGTGAGTTGTGGGATGGTGTTATCATTGGATGGATCCCAATCTGATCCTACAGACATTGTCAGTACAAGATCAGATCGATTTTGGAAGTTGCTGAGTAAACCAACTCGAGGAATCCCTGGAAAAGATTGTGGTGAGATACTGGAAAGGCGGAATCCACTTGCTTTTGGGCACTTTGCCAATCACCCTGCAGAGGGAACTCTTCCAAATGTGATGGTCTGCCCTTATGATTTTCCTTTGACTGATGCACATATGAGACCTTATATCCCAAACTTAACATTTGGGGGTGAGGAGAACGTTAGAATGCGAAGGTTTGGAAGCTTTTGGTTCAAGTCCGGGGGTTCTGATGATAGTGAGTTTGATGTGCGTGTCATAAAGTCAATTGTCTTAGTAGCAACAAGATCTATATGTGATGAAGAAATCTATTTAAACTACAGGTTAAGCAATGCAAAACATTGGCCTGCCTGGTATACACCAGTTGATGAAGAAGAAGACAAACGTCGATGGAGCTAAATGCTTACCATTTGAAGTCCTTTCTGTTCTCTTGCGTATAAATTCCTCCTGGAATTGCTGGAAAGGTGCTCCTTTCTTTTTGCTGTTATGTTTTGCAATTCTCCAGGTCATACATGCTAGATTATCAACATTGTTTGTATCTGATCTCAGTGAGATTGAGGCTAGATTTTGTATCGGTGATATTGTTTCCTATCAATTATTGCCAGAATAATTTACAAACAGCTTGTCATCCATCAAACATGGTTACTGCTATCATAATGTCTTCTAAATTATTGAAGAAGTGCTTCAATGTTTCATGTCACTATCCTCGCTCAAGAAATAAGGAATGCGGGTACCATAGAATCTTCGAATATGTACATGTAGTACATTTGGCCAATTCAACACTTGAATCCAAATTCCTTGCAAAACCAGCAACAGAGAGTGAAACTGATCGTACAAAGTACTCCTTGGAAGTCCATGACTCTTGACATGGAAAAAATGACACCCTTTTCCTTTGCCTTCACTTATCGAAATTCTAAGCACACAACAAGTGAAAGCCAACTCAATGAAAAGTCCAATTGCGAAATACCCATTTGCTTGTAAACTCAAAATTGTATGAATATGATCCAAACATGACCAGAAATGAATGTTCCTCCATGGCTATGAACTAGCAGGTTTCTCCTTGTGATCTTCACCAATAATGAATCGTTGCCTGCTATTTTATCGATGAATTATATGCCTCTCGTGATGATTCTGAGCTAAAAAGGTTCTCAGAAAGGATATTCAAGATTTCACTTGGCCCAAGAATCCTATAGATGATGATTTTTCACCTGAAAAGGAAGCTACCATGCTTGCCTTACATGAATAGCTGGGCCAGCCATGCAGCGTGATTACATGATTTTGCAGCATTTGATTTTTATAAAATGCATGCTCTTCAATTGAAAAGTGCTCTCTTATATCAAATTATCAATACATATATAACTTGTATATAGCCTATGTTGTTGATGATTGAGTTCTAACACACACTTAACATGGCACCTGCATTTGCTTCCAGACTAGCTATTGTTATTGTTTGCTCTGTTTCTGCTTTGTCGGTTTTGGCCTCGACCAAGGGACTAGACCGGAAAGCTGCAGCGGAGCAGGTGGCCGACCTGGTTATCAGGCTTCCCGGCCAGGCACCGGTGAATTTCCGACATTATGCTGGGTATGTCACTGTCAACAAGAGAAATAGGAGAGCACTGTTTTATTGGTTCTTTGAAGCAACACATAAGCCAGAGAAAAGCCTCTTCTTTTGTGGTTAAATCGAGGTCTCTATACACTTTGTCCACATGTCTTTCCCTTAGTTATAATGTTATGTTTTGTTGGTACTAGATGAATAAAATCTAAACTGTTCCATAATATACATTAGAGTAATATTGAACATCCAAGTGTGTCACTGTCTCAATCAATTGGTTTGAGACTACGTTAAAATATCTGATTATTTCAAGCTATAATGAAGTACAGGACCTGCTTGTTCTTCTGTTGGATATGGAGAAGCAAAAGAGCTAGGGCCATTCTTAACTCAGAAAGGAGTTCCAGAGCTCAAGTTCAACAACAACTCATGGAACAAAGGTTTTGCAAAACATATGAGTTCATATCTGTATCTAGTTTCTCAGACATTTATCGTGATCTTAACTTGTTCTAATTGTCACATATTCAGAGGCTAATCTCCTCTTCATTGAATCTCTTGTTGGTGTGGAATTTTCATACGCAAATACAACCTCTGATTAAGATAATCTTGGAGATAAAATCACAGGTATGTATAACAACTACATTTGAATCCCATCCAATGAGACACCCTATATTTGTTGTTTATAAATCACTAACTCAACTTGTTCTTCCACAAATTTATAGCCGAAGATTCGTACAATTTTCTCGTCAATTGGTTTCGAAGATTTCCTCAATTCAAAACCCATGATTTCTACATATCTGGTGAAAGCTATGCAGGTAAACAAATATGTGTTCATAAATTTGGACCAATATTTACAATATAAAAAAAGTGATCTTCCTCTTGAACATGAAAAAAATGCTTGCTTTCAGGTCACTATGTTCCTCAGCTTGCACACAAAGTATTCCATCGGAACAAGAGAGTCTCTGCAGACAAATACATAAACCTCAAAGGCTTCACAGTGAGTTGCAATATTATGAGGAACAAATATGTCAATCTTCCTACTATATATATATATTAAGGAATTCAATGTTTCTGAAATAGTTTTTGAATTGTAATGCACAAAACAGATTGGCAATGCTGTGTTGCATGATGAGAGAGACCAGAGAGGGATGATAGAATATGCATGGTACCATGCTGTGATTTCTGATGAAGTTTACAATGCCATGTAAAGATGGTGCAATTTCAGTGGAAATGTTCCATCAGATGCCTGTAGTCATTGGCTTGAAGAGTATTTTAGTGTCTATGACCTCATTGACATGTTAAGCTTGTACACCAACCTGCATAGAAGGAAATTCTACCTCAAGAAGTAGAAGATACCCAAATTCATGTTCAAGTTTGTACGTCTTTCATCAATTTTTTTTGGGGGGGGGGGGTAGTTTTTTAAACACTATATTTCATTTTATTTGATGTAGCCAATAAAATCGACTTTTTTAAACATTAAAATTCAACCAATAATTATGCATTATAAATATACTGATTTTTACATTATTTTGTAGGATGGTCGGCACCGGAAGCCGGCAGATTATGATCCATGCAAGTGACTCGACTACTTCTGCATACTTCAACGGAAGAGATGTTCAGAAGGCTTTTGCATGCAAATGTCACCGGAATTCCATATCCATGGGCTCACTGCTTGTATACTTCTTCCTGAAATCCATCGTCTTTATTTGTATATCTACAATGAAATCATATATATATATATATATAGCTCAAAACATAACAGTGGCAACGAGATTGGATGGAATGATGCGCCGACCAGCGTCTTGCCCATCACAATGGAGCTCATAAACGGTGGCTGGGAGTTTGGGTCTATAGGCAAGCATATATGTGATTATAACATTTGTTACACATGCTAATGTAATCAAGATTTAAGATCTTAAGACTCTCAACTCAATGGTATTTATGCCTACATTTTTTGGTAGTTAAGGAAAATCGCCTCTCTTAAAAAGTGGTAAAAAAATAAAACTTAGCTCGTACATATTAATCAATCTATTAGTAAAAAATAGATAGAAAGTCATTTTTATTGATGTTGCTTAAATGATAGCAATGGCATTTTAGAATTCATGTTTTCTACTCAGTTTTTTTCTATCTAATACCCGAAGAGTGTTAAGGCCGATATGGATCCTAAAAACAAGGATTCAATTATTTATAAGTAGAATTGGCCATATGTATTGAGGGAATCCTACTCCAGGCCGTGACCGGTAATGCAAAAGCAATAGTGGAGTTAGAACTTGGAACTCTTATCTTCTCTAGGAATTTTATCTTTGACACAGTGGAGATGCAGATGGGAGAGTGTCAATAACTTCTACATGACTCCCTGAACAAACTGAGGTTGAACATCACACAAAATTGGGCTCCTCCTTGGTACACTACACAAACTTGTTCGCTGCCGGAATAAGTTGCCGGATGGACCATCCATTACGACGGCCTGACATTTGCCACCGCCCAGAGAATTGATAAAGCACTTCTTGGCCAACAAAGACCTCCCCTCCACCATTGGGCACTCAACGCTCCCAAGCTTGTTAAGAATCAGAACTAGGTCCATTAGGATTGGGCATATTACCACCGTACTAGATGTCCAACTAATGGTAGCACATAAGTTTCAATGGCATATATTATATTATACATGATGATGCTCATCCTCACTAAACTGTTTAACTAGTGTTACTACTTCCATATCCTAAATTCGTCAATTCAATGCCACCACAATGTTGAGTTGGGCTAGCACCGCATCTTAAAAGAAGGTGCATTGTACCTTTTACAATACAAGTTTGTATCAGATTGTCGACGATAAAAACCATTTTTCTAGCAAAATCAATTGACCATTGAGAATCTGAGACAAGCTGCGATGTTGATCAATGGAAGTATACAGTGCAGAAAAAGAAAACAAGGATATTGGGGCTCAAAACCTCCAACTGCATCTGTCTGGCCAAATGGCATTCTAGCTGACAACTTTAGATTCAACAAGTAGATCCGCTTGTTCAGTCTCGGTAAGAAAGCTCGCAATAAAAAAATCTAAATGGATTTGTAAAAATGGTATTTACATTGACACATGGAATAGAACATCAACAAACGAACGAAAAATCATTCTTCTAATATTCTTTTCACAATAATAATGTCAGTATTAGATGACTCCGTAGAGAGATTAGCAACTCGTGGTAGATGCTGAGTGATTAACATACTGAAAAGTTAATGCTTTGACCTGGTCATAAAATGAATGCAACTAATTAGGGATTTACCACTTGCGGAACCAGCTAAATAAAGTGCTCCAGAAAAATGAGTTAGAATCGATGATTGATAGGAGTTTGATGTCAGCACTGTCAAAGAGCTCCAGCACTGATGCATCAGATTTTTGCCAACAATTGCAAGTACTTAGCAGAATCCTCTCCCAGTCATTCGATTTTAGGTGAGTTCAAGAATCAAAGAAAGGCTGCTAGCATCACGTTGGACTTTGATTTTGAGTTTGAATACTTCCATCACAAAATCTCCAAGACCCATCGTCTTGTTTCTTAAGAACATACAGAATTTTGTATGTGCTGCAGTTAAATCCAATATATATTCTTCAAAATTTGTTGCACAATAAATGGTTATTGGGTAATAGGGCATATACCAGAAATACCTGTAGTAATTAGGATACTTCGGCTGAGATTCATCTACAAGCTCTGCAGCCTCTTCAAGAAGGACCTCAATTTCAGACATCTCCAAACCAGCCCCATCGGAGAATATCTCAGCTCGCAGAATTGATAGACTAAGCAACACAAATCTCCAATAACATGATTTAGCTTTTGCAGACTCCGCTAATTCCTGCCACTACATACAAAAAGGCCAAAATTTTGATGCCTGATTAACTGTATACTATAGCCCATCAACAATTAGTAAGTAATTAAAGAAATTTACCTGAGTAAGCATTGTATCACCAAGGACGTCAGAAAGACATTGGATTTGATGGCTGGGCCCCAGTGCCTCAGCTTTTGTTTCTTGCCATTGTCTAACCAAGGACTCTGCTTCAGTACAAAGCATTAGCCTTTTCTGTAGCAAATTGCTAAAAGAAACGTCATCAGTGCATTGATTTTGCAGCATGCCTTCATCCACTGGATGCTTGAGCGTCTTCCCATATCCTTCCATTACCTTTCTAAGACTTCTAACTATGTTACTTTTATCAATAATGGCAGAACCGCTTTGATAAGAGGGTGATGGATCTGCCATCAAAGCTTTGGAGCTTGTATGCATCCCTTGGTTACTTGTATATGCAGTGGATAGGTTTCTCACACGACCGTATTGCATGGGAAATAATTTCAATAGAACAAACGCCAGGCCCCCTACAACAGAGAAGAAGGTGATCCTGCCAAATACATCATTAAGTATCCACCAACTCTCCCAGACTTTCTTATTGGGAGATCCAAGATCTCTCCTGAGTTGATCAGGCTGGACATGCATACTATCCGACTTACTATCCATGACCAGCTGGCTTTGCAGGCTTACAGGAGCCAACTTTGTCACTGTAGACTTAAGATGTCGACTGGAGCTTCCATGAAAAGGCTCTTCAGAAGTTCTAGAAGCAGGGGTGGAGATTCTCTGAAGAGGATCTTTCAATTGTTTAATGGTAAGGGTCTTTTTTCACCCCTAAAAAAATTGGCCTACAAAGCAAGACAAATGATAATTCATACAAATTTGCAACACCAGACCAAGGAAATTTTATATGCTTACCATCAATTACTCACCAAAGATGGAGAACAGTCTCGAGTATCCGAAAATACAGCCAGCACTGAATCTTTCAACCATTTTTCCTGGTAAATTCAGTAGGCTGTCTGGTATAAGACAAGTTCAAACTTAAGATAAACATATGAAAGAAAGTTGTGCTCCACATTCAATGGGGCCCTCAACCGAAAGGGAAACTGTTAAATGGTTCAGTTTTTATATGCAGTGTTTCATACATAGGTACTCCGCATTTGAAAAAATGAACACATACCAGGAACTGGTGGGCATTGGCTTTATCTTTATCAACAGCTTTTTCAGCAGCATTTGAATTGAAGCCTCGTGAAGATAAACTTTTAGTGGTATCAATCTGTTGCAACCTCTCAACAGTTTCTGCCTCAACACCCTACACGTTTAATATTAATTATAATTTGAAGCCATACAGAGGGAGTTGCAAAGAAAAACTTCACAATCGGCTAATTACCTTCCCCAGAAGAAAACAGCACAACGTTTCCTCAAATTTCAAATCCATGCCTTCTGAGGCAGCCAAACACTCACAAATGGACTTCGCTCTACTTAACTGCATATAACATTCACATCAACTTACAAAACAAACTTTAACTCAAAAAGTGAAATTGAAACTTAAGTTACCATATCAGTTTGCCTGCTTGAAAAGCCTACTGCTATGTATGCTATCATGGCAGTGTAGAAACAATTAAAATCAATCACAATCTTTTGGTTTTGTGATTCAATTGATTTTTTGTTTTTGCGGGTAATTGCCAAGTTATCCCAAGGAAGGAGATCCACAACTTCAGTAGCCATAAGATTATTCAATGCTTGGCTAAGAAAACATGTCCAATCATAAACCCTACAAGAATTTTCAACTTCAAGACCCTGTCGCAGCAATTCACGCAAGGCTGAAATAGCACCGCGCCTTCGTTCAGAGTTTTCAGGTGATTGAGGCAAAGCAAGCAACTCTAATGTGCAAGCGGGTGCAAGTTCCTCTAAAGATTCCTCTATCTGTAGGCATTATTTTACAAAGACTATATAATTACCATAAACAACATGTCATGCATTTGTAAATAAAGAAACAATGACATCAAAATACGTGCCTGCGATAGCAAAGGCATGTTTCCCAAAGAAATTTTGCTTTTAAGTAGATATTGTGCACGAGCAAGGGCTTCAAATCCCAATGACACCTTATTTTTTTCAAAACCCGACTTTGCTATAGAGCACTGCAAGAACATTGCAAAAATAGGAAAGGTCGGAAAGGTTAAAAAAAAAGAAGACTCTGTATCTTGCTTTTTTATATTACTTCAGCCAAGGCCATTGAGAGAAGAAGGTCATGGGAATAAGGCTTTGCATCTTGATGTTGTAGAGCAGCTTGGCCAACTTCCAGTACAAGTTTATCTTCTCCAACCTGCAAACTTCAAGATCTGTTCACATGATAATGAAGCTAATAGATACTTACTGAACAATGACACACATCCCGTCCATCAATGGTTACGACGAAGTGCACTGAAGTATAAGTGCAACTATAACTCATATACACATTAGAGAAAATCTAATCCAGCTCATAAATTCACAACATAAGCAAGTCAGATAATACCTCCTGCAATAAGCACAGAGCACCCGGCAACCAAGTCCATGGAATGCGAAGAGAAGACTTTGGTGGAATTTTAGCCTTGGAATCACCACTATATTCCGGTTCAAACAGAAGCTTATCCCTTACATCCATCAACAGATCCTTCATTTGAAAAGAAAGCGCTCTAAGAACCACATTTTCCGAATGCAATCGCAGGCCGCAGGTAGAGACGTTTCAAAGCTTTGTACTCAAATAGCAGAAATTGCTAGCACCAATTTCACCAAAGTTGTTCATCTATTTTACCTGTCGGGACGCGACAAGATCAAGGGTGTATCCTTCCTCAATCTCCGCCTTTTTCAGCTCCATCACCGTCTTCACAATTTCATCTTTCTCTGCCTTGCGAGAAAGGCCTAAGAGCTACACTCCCAATCGGTCACAAACTCAACCATTTCCGACAATTTACAGTAAAAACAGAAAACAGAAGCTCAATTTACACCTTCAACGTCCTTCAGAAACAACAAAAAGAGCAAAAACTGCAAACCTGCAAAGCAAGGTATCCAACCTGATAGCAAGTGACCGGAACCTCAACGCCGCCGCGAATCTGCCCGCCGTACTCCACACGAGCTTGCGACTCCGCCACAGCCGCCCTCCCATGGCAGGCCACCGCGAGCCGGCGCCGCAAATCGGGGATCCCACCAGCAACACCACCACTCGCAAGCCAGTGGCCGTCGCCGGAGCGAATGCCGCCCCGCCGGCGCTGTTCCTCGTCGCACCGACGGCACGGCGGCGCAGACCCCGCCATCAGCTGCAGCGCGAGCGCCATTCCGAGGAGCACCACCGATCGGATCAGGGAGACGACGCCATTGTCGAGGTAGGGTTTTGAAGAAGGGGGGAGCTGCTTTTGGAAAGTAAAAGGGCAGCTTGGTAGAGTGAGGACGAAGGAAAGGAGATTGGTGGTGGTGGTAGTGGCGGCGGCGGTGGTGGTGGTGCTCCGCCGCCGCAGGTCGGTGAAGAGACGGCGGAGGTGGGCCGGCGACGGTGGGGCTTAGGGGTAATGGGCCGGAACAGTGTTGGGCCCAGCCCACTTGGAGTGGGAGAGTGATATTTTTTATTTTGAAGTATATTTATTTCAAGAAGGGGTGTAAAACCCACGATTCGAGTTAGGGTTTTATATTCAGAACCGGTCGGGTCGACCGTTATTTTTCGAGTTGAGTCAGTTTCAGGACACGTGTACCGAGCCGACGCCGGTCGCGTGTATGAGCTATGAGGGTCATGCGTACCCAAGTATATGATGATAACGTCATGAACACAGCAGAACAGAATGAGTTATCAGATATATGAGAGTATGTCAGTCATTTTTTTTATTATTTTTATATATAATGGATCGTAGAATTAGTTTTAGGCCGTTTATCGCGTTAGGACGCGTTACGGGCATTTTGGGTGGGTTGATAGTTCTAGAGCATATCATTATGATTTTTTTGTGTTGTTTGATTTTATAGGATTTTTCCCAAATTTTTTGGAATTTTTTTTATGACTTAAATATTATTTTGACTCGAGTCGGAGACGAGTCAAGTAATATTTACGAGTTTGCCACCACACACACCCCCGACCATTGCTTTTCTTCCCGAAACCCTTACCTCGACGCGCCGCCACTGCGCGTCGCCGCCGCCGCGCGCGCCGGCAGTCGATGGTCGCCGCCTAGCCTGACGACGGCGTCGCCGTGCCGCCCCGACCAGCCCCGGCCACCATGTGGCCGCCGCGACGCCGAAACGCCTCGCCAATTGCCGCGCCGCGTTCCGTTTTCGTCGGCGATTGCGCCGCCGGCGATCGTCGCCGCCATGATCAGGAGGTCGGCTCAGCACCCTCAGCCCTCCAGCGACCCTCCCCGACCGGCACGGAGGCCAGCGCCGCCCAGGGCGGCCGGATCGAGCCACCCATCGCTGCCGGCTCTGTTTTAGCCTTTTTCCGGCGAGCCACCGCCTCGGCCGACCGCGTCGACCTCATAGATGAGTCGGGCTCGCCGAGCCGGTTCCAATGGTACCCTATATGACCCCTATCCAGCTAGTAGACGCCGATGGCGATTGTCGCCGGAAAACCACCGGAAGTCGCCGGAAAACCGCCATTAGCTGTCGGAAAACCGCCGGAAAATCGGAATTTCTGGAATTCGCCGGAATTCACCGGATCTTCCGCGGGGCTCACCCAGTGGAGCCCGATCGAGCTTCGGACGCCGATGAGCGCCGAATTTGAGCTCCGAGACGCGCGACGGAACCCTAGCCGTCGCCGATTGCCGACGACGTGAGGTATAATTACCTCCGATTTGATTATTTAAAATTGATGATAATTGTTAGCATAGCATGCTAGGGTTGATTAATTATTATGATGAATGTTAAGATTATGAATGAAGTAAACATGTGTATGATGTGATTAATGACTAATTAGGGATGAAATGATAAGTTACATGATGAGATTAAGTGTGAATGAAGGATCAGTGATGTAATGAAGTAGATCAGGTCAGAGCATGATAAGTGACCACGGCATAAGTTATAGACACGTAATAAAATTAGTATGAATAGGATGAGCTAGGATTAATTAATTTTTATGATTTTCTGATTGTTATGTTGATGGATGCTTGCATTGTGATTTTGATGTTATTGAGTTTGATGCATCATTTAGTTAGCGGGCGTTAGTATTTAGTTTTGATGTGTAGGTACGGAGTAGGAGCTCGCCGCCTAGGCGCGATGACACGCTTGGAGCTTCTACCAGGTCCGTTTAGGACTCGTCTTATTTTACGCTTTTCTATTGCATGTTTATGTTATTAATTGCAGGACGGGTTAAGTGGTGTTTTATTGGATCCCACTTAACTCGGGTCATTTAACCGAATATTTCCGGATTAATAACCCCTCGAGGATGAGATCCCTCGAGGTTGATTTCGAAAACAAGATCCACCACAAGTTGCCTTCGGGCCTATTATATGAATCCCTTCCCAGGCCTATATATATAGTTTTATCGAGTTTTCAGTGAGACGAGAGATGGAGAAATCGACTGCACGTACCATGCAGAGGATGCCGTGACAGTCAAAGCGGGCTCTGGATTAGTGCCAGCGGACTGTTCCATTCCCGAGGGATCCTGACAACTCCGCGTTTGAGTTCCTCACACCCGGAGAACGTGGAGGTTTACGGGTACTGTTTAGTACAGCGCATGTCCGGACTTGTGGTTCAAAGGGTACTAAAGGCGACTGCCTGAGAGTACTCGGCCTTCGTGCTCAAGGCCAGGAGAGATATGGAGGTAAGGAGAGGGCTTAGGATAAAGTTTCACGAGAAGTACTGAAAAAGAAGTGCTGAGAGTAGCACAGTACCAGCAGCAGAGCAGTAAGTTCGGGATGCTACCGGGTCTGCAGCCCAGTGGCTCCTCAGTAGTGCCCTTCAGAGTGTTCACGTGGAGTATGATGCTTTTTTTCATATGAGAGTTTGCTCTCATAGCCAGCTTGTTATAGTTATTTTATTTTCCGGACCAGTAACGCTTGTTACTGACGTTTTTCTTATATATATGTAGGTGATAAGCACGAGTTGGAGGAGCCAGCTTGGACGGAGGAGCATTGTGGTCGCTTGCACACATGTCAGTTGATTGAGTGTTTATATTTTATTTATGATGCTTTTATATTGTGAATGATGTGAAATGCTAAGATATGATAGGATATGATTAAATGCAATGAGATAATGTTATGACATGATGAAAAACTAAGATATAATGACAAGAGGTGAAACATGAATCGAGTGCGCAGTGGAAGCGTTGAGGGTTGAAACCCAAGCTTCAGAATGAGTGTATAGTAGATTAGATTCTGTGTGAATGAAATTGTTTGATACTTGGTTATATATATTTTTATATGTATATTTGACAGGGTGGCCCCTAATTGTATTTTTAGGGGAAATTCTGTCTGTCATATTTCAAAATTTTTATTAAATTTTATCGGGATTGTTTTGGTGTGTACTCTGATTGCATATCATTCATGTAGTACCATGTTAGGGTTTTTGCATTCATCCATGCTTGAGAGTTGTATCTTCATCTTAAGACGCCGAGATTGGATCCGCATGAGTAGGTTCGGGTTAGCGGACCTAACCGGGGCCAGTAACATCCCGGTTCAGTTCACGAGCGTGAACCGGATTTGGGGTGTTACAAGGGGTGGGCATTGGTCGGATAGACATCAGGCAAGTTACTGTCCGTGTCTGTTCGAAATTTCGTCGGAAAAAATATGTCCGACCGAATCATTGTCTGACTTGTCGTCGGGCCCAAACAGTGTCTGCGGACAGTCCGAAATCAAATGAAAACTACTGTTTCCGTCTCCGCCTCCGCCGTTGCCGCCGCCTTGCTCGCCGCCTCCGCCCCCTGTGTACCCCCTTAGCTGCCGCCGCCAGCTTACCCCCGCCGCCGCCTGCGGACTGCTTTTGCCGCCCTGCGAGCCTCCACCACCCTGCGCACAGTGAAACCCTCCGCCTTCGCCGTCCTCTGCGCGCCGCGAAACCCATCTGCCGCCTGCCTCCACTGCCCTCTACGTGCAGCGTAACCCCTCCGCCACCCCCAGCCGCCCTACCCGCCTGCCCTCAGACGCCCTACCTCCACCGCCTGCCTGCCTGCACTCCGCCAGCGCCCGCCTCCGGCGTCACGGCAGCTCGTCGGTGACTGGGGGTAGTCGAGATGTCACGACGACGGTACGGTTGCGTCACGGCAGCTCGTTGGTGACTGGGGGTAGTCGAGATGTCACAGCGACTGTACGGCTAGGCGGGGCGGCGTCGCTCGGTGGCGGGATGGCGTCGGCGACAGTGCTAGGGTTTAGGGGGTTTAGAGGGTTTAGGGGAAAAGATGATTGGTGGCAAACTCGTAAATAAGACTTGACTCGATACTCGCTCGAGTCAAGAATAATAACTAACTCGGAATAAAATCTTCAAAAAATCCAAAAAAATCAGGAAAAATCCTATAAAATAAAATAAACACCACAACATCCAAATAACAAGCACTATAACTAATAATTTTACCCTATAACACGTCCTAATGTATTATTTGGCCTAAATTAAATATATTCAACTAAAAAATAACGGTCGAACCGACCGGTTCAGACTATAAAAACACGGGTTTTACAGAGGGAACTAGAAGTTATAGAACTATTTATTTATGGAAGAATATTAACGGGAAATATCCTAATTTCAAAATGAAGAAGACAAAAAACATAAATAATTAACTATTTTGTATTTTTTTCATGTAGGTGAGTTACATTGGATGAAGAATTAACTATTAAAATATTTTATCTTTGAAGTATATGTAATATTGGAGTATATTTTGATGTCAATGATTATTTTAAAGTTTTTATACATTGATTATTTTTTGTTTGACTTTAAAAATTGAGAACATGCTAATTAAATTGTAAGTGGTTTGATATAATTATTAATATGAATGTATAGTTCTAAATTCCTAAATATTAGAGTGACTTTTATCTTTTTTCTATATATGTCATTTTTTGTTATTTTAAATATTAAATATCAAATTTTATGTATAAACTTAATTAATTTTACTGTATATTATATTTTAAAATTTTTATAAATTATAATATTAGCCTTACAAATATTGAAGATATTATATTATTGATATAAAATATCGGACACTCGGTCACTCATTCGGTCGGACAAAAAAATGTCCATGTTTGGTTTGTTTTAATTCGGTCGGATTCGGTCGGTCAAATTCGATCGGATATACTTCGGACTTCAGTTGGACAGACAAATTCGGACGTTCATGTCCACCCCTTTCAAGGTATAGTTATTATTATAGTTTAGATGAACTACTTATTTTGAGTAATTTAATGAGTTCCCATTTTCAAAAATTAAATATATATAAATAATAAAGGTAATAATAAAATTTAACATTTTTAACCCTTTCATCTTATTTATTCAAGTAATTATAATAAAAATTAATTTCAAAATATCTATTAATATGTACATCTTTTAAAATTTAACAATAGATAACAATACTAATATTAAGAAAAAAAATATTTTAACAATGTCCTAGCACCATGTTTTTAATACATATATAAAAACATTGTTCAATGAGAATTACTAAAAGAAAAATTCAAATCAGATGTGCAGTTCATATATACTTATACGAGACGTAATTTATATAATTTTTTTCCCTTTCCAGGAATGAGTTAGGATATTCGATATCTAATAACTTTTATCTTGTCTTTGTTTCTAGTACATTTGATTGGACAAAGTTGGATTCAGATTTGAACTTTGAAATATTTGATTGTATTAATGTATTAAAATATTTTAGACCTTGAGCATCCCACCTTTTAGCACCGTTGCATGAATTGCCGATTCCACTTGGACCGGATGGTTTTTGAATTAGTTTTCATCCGAATCGGTCCGTGAATCAGCCGATTCGAGTAGATTCCAACCGATTCGAGCCGATTCGGAATTGGCCCAAATCAGCCGATTCCGGGCGCAAGGGGCGGGGGATGGCGGGAGCAAGGCGAGGGCGGGGTGGGGCGGGTTTGGGGGAGGGGGGCAGGGCGAGGCTGGTGGGGCTAGCAGGGGGAGGCGGGGCATGACGGGCGGGCAGGGCGGGGCGCGGCGAGGGTGGGGCCGCCGTGGCGGCGACAGGGAAGAAGGGTGGATACGGAAGGCGAGGGAAAGAAATAACACTCAGTGGCATTCTCGTAATTAAAACTTGACCTGTGTCCAACTCAAGTCAAATATAATAATTAACTCTAAATAATTCAAAAAAATCTCAAAAAATATTATAAAATATCATAAAATATAATACACACAATAATATCAAAATGACATCAATATCTAATTTGTATATATTTATATTATAAGTTGTCAAATTATCATATATGACCGATTTGAACCTATTCAGACCGATTCAACTGAACTGATTCCTGTCCAATTTAGACCGATTCCGATTCCAAATCTGACTCCTTCGAAAATTGATTCCGATTTCGATTCTGATTTATGCAACCATGCCTTTTAGTGATTAGATTTAGGTTTTAAAGTGTTTGAATGCATTCATGTGAGAAAATGTATGAATTGGAAAAGAAACATAATCAATTTAATTGGTTTGGAAATTTAAATGTTTTACCACCATTTTTATCATATTGGTGGATTAAGTCCGGATTCAAACACTAGTTTAATGTATTTGATTGTATTAACATATTTGAATATATTTGGCCCTATATAGATTGGGGTTTGGCATCCAAAATGATAAGGTCGTATTATGTTAAAACATGCGTACAAAACATTAAAAAATAACAAAAAAAACAAAATAAAAACTGAAAAGGATGATATTTACTTATTGGCTTATAATTAAGGATTGGGGTTTAATTTTATGTGAATATGTTTAGGGATTGAATGTTTTGAATTCAAATCAGTGGATATTATGATCATAATCATATCAAACATGAATCATATTTTGTGTTGGACCATATATAATTATGAATATATTATCCAAATTATATCCTAGTTGAACTCGTCACTATTTTATAATAAACACATTATAATAGCTCAATAAAAATTTGTTAAGATTTCAAAATTTGATTAAAATTTAAACAAAGCAAGCATAAATAACATTATATGCAATTTAAACATTAAAGATTGGGGCAGCCAAAATTCGATCGTCCTAAAGCCAGATGTAGCTTGCCACGAGCTCAACCACTACCTCGACAACCATTTGAAAAAAGTATTTTTTAAAGCAATGGTTTGGGTGACCGAATCAGGTTATTACTATCAGTGTAGCTAATTTATTTTTAAAAAAAAGTTTAGAGGGTAATTTTATTATTATAATATTTTTTCATTTTTTAATGACTATACCTAATTTCTTATAATTTGATACTATAAAAAAACAAATTCATCGTGAAAAACTCTAATTAATTTTTACATAACTAGCTATAAACCCGCGCGATGCGCGAGATACATTTAAAACTTATTGATATAACATATATTACAAATATGCAAAATTAATTTTAAAAATATTATTATATTATCTTTAAATAAAAATAATGAATATTTGTTTATTTTAACAAAAAACATAGTTTCATACAAATATTAAAAATAATTTTAGTTTTAATAAGTAAAATTTTAATAATTATAAGAGTTTTTTTTAAAAAAAATTAATTCATATAGAATTATACTCTAAGTTTTTCTTAGTAATAAATAACAATGCATGAATAAATAAATAAATACAATTTGTAAAAAGCTACATTAAAAGTGTGCATTAAATAATAAATTTAATTCAAACAATATAATTATTAAATTTATCAATATTTTAAAATTCTTAATTTAGGTAGAATTATACTTCAATGCTTTAATAATAATAATAATTTCATAATATGTATATTAAATATTAAATTGATTTTAAGTTGTATAATTATAAATATATTAAAATTTATCAATATTTCTATGATTTTTTAGTTGGGTAGAAATATACGCCAATGATTTCTTAATTTAATAATAATAATAATAATAATAAATTTAAATTAAGTAACCATTAATGAGCCAATTAAACTATTGAAGGGACAATATTTTTAAGATTTTTAATTTTGGTAGAATTGTATTCAAATACTTTCTTGATTAAATAACAAATATATTTTAAGTTGTATACTTATAAATATTTTAAAATTTACCAATTTTTTTATGATTTTTAATTTAGGTAAAATTGTATTATAATGATTTTTAATTAAATAATAATAATAATTTTAAATTAAGTAAATATAAATATGCCCGTTTAATTATTGACGGGCTAGTATTTTTAAGATTTATAATTTAAGTAGAATTATACTCAAATATATATTTTTAATTTAATAGTAATAATAATTTTAAATTAGGTAAATATTAATAAACCCATTAAATTATTATCGGTTAAAATTAACCGTACATAAAGAAAGCCTAATAATTGGTACTCTTTTAATTCCAACTAATAAATTATTAATAAATTAAACTAAAACAACCTTATTTTATACATAATTATGGCCCAGAGTATGGCTTCCGGGGCCCAGGACTCACACTGGTATTCTCGATTTTCCCGCGCAGGCAGCTTCTCCGAAAAAGCTCGCTTTGTCTGCAACCCGTTACTTCGTCTTCCCAATCGAAGAAGAGAGGGGCGGGGACCTCCAACAAGCTTCCATGGCGGCCAAGGGATGGCGTTCGAGCTGGTCGTGGGCAGAGGAGGAAGCAAAGAGAGAGCTCGAGCTGCTGGAGTCTCTCCACCCCGGCCGCTTCGACTTCCTCAAACTCGAACTCAAAGCCTTCATCTCCGACGACTCCCAACTCCAACCACCTCCCAGCGACGACGCCTGTGTATCAACGCAAGGTGGCACCTTTTCAACTTTTACTTTCAGGGTAGAGATTGTTTCTCCATGGTTTGGAGGATTGTCTCATATCTTCCTCTGTGTGTTTTGGGCAGTGTCGAGTAATGGGAAGAAGAGGAAGGCGCCCTATGGTGGAGATGCCATGGCAAAGGCCGAGGAGTGTCTGCGTCGTATACGTGAAATCAAGCGCAGCTTCGTTCATGGCCGGCGGCCTGCGTGTTCACTCCATCAGACGAGAAAACAAAGCAAGTCAGATGATCATCACTAGTTTTTTAACTTTGTTAATGAGTGATTATTGTGCTCATTGTGTGTCTATAATTCTAACAGCTTGCAAAGAGTGATTATGATGATCAAAGAGCCAAAAACTTCAATCAAAAAGATTAAATTTTTTATCAAAGAGCCAAAAACTACAATCAAAAAGATTAACTTTTTGCTTTAGAGAAACAACTTTTTTCTAGCATTGACCCTGTAGATAGGGGTAATGTCCATTGGATTTACAATTTTGCCGGATGAAGGGGGACAACCTTAAATTTGGACGTTAATGGGTTAGTGAGATTACTATTCATAATCTTCGTTACTTAGATTATATATCTACCACCCATGTAAATCTAATTTATATGCTTGTAGGCCTAAAATATAAACAATAGAAGAGTTTTACACCAAATTTATAACTTAAACTCATTAACAAATTTAATCTCATTTACAGTAAATTAATAGTATTAATTTGTTTAAACAATATAAATTAGATTCACTCAAACACCTCACAGCTAGCTCGCGAATTGAACCAGAATGTCATGAGTCTCGATTAAGTTGATTAACCTGAACCTAACTCGAGTAAATCTATTCTCGGCGTCTCAAAATTGAATATACTAATCGTTATATATGTATGAATGTACGAAACTTTAACATGTTATTATATAGATGACACGACAACCAGTTTACATACTAAAATAATTACGATAAAATCAATAAAAAAATTTCTAAAATAAAATAGACAGAGTCTCCCTTAAAATTGCAATTAGGGGTTACCCTATCAAATCAATATATATATATATATATATATATCCATTGTATCATATTTTTCAAATAAATATTTAATTTGCCCACTTCAAAATATTCTCGATGTATTGGATCCTAACCCACTTATGCATTCTATTCACATTTCACTTCTAATTGGGTTTTGGCCCATCTCCGAATTTTAATTTCAACCTTTATCATTCGACTTGTACACTAATATGTATTTTAGATCATATTATCACTATCCATTCCTAATTCCTAAAATCTTTATTAAATTATCTTTTATATCATACAATTTCATCACAAAAATTTTATTTTCATAATAATATAACAAACCACCAAAACAAATATTATGTCGGCGAGCATGTGTGTGTGTGTGCAAGGAAGATCACTCCTCCTCCATCCAAGCCGGCGTATCCAATATTTAATCTTCACCCACATATATATAAAAGAAATGTCAGTAACACATGTTACTGGTTCAAAAATATAATTACATACCAAATTAACAAATAAGAGCTGACTCTCATTTTAACAAAAACATTTATATACTTCTCGTAAACACTCTTAAAGGCATCTATTGAGGAGCCACCGGGCTGTAGACCCAATAGTGTCCTTAACTGATTAGTCGGATATCTCTCTCGACATTTTCTCCTTTCCTGGTCCCTTGGGATTATTAGTATATCCTAAGCCCTATCCTTTTTTCCATATTTCTCCTAGCCTTGAACACAAAAGCTGAGTACTCTTAGCCAGTCACCTTTAATACCCTTTGAATTACAAGTCCGAACGTGCGTTGTACTAAATAGTACCTGCAAACCTCTCCGTTTTTCCAGGTGTGAGGAACTCAAAACGGGAGTTGTCAAGATCCCATGGGAATAGAACAACCCTCTAACTAAACCAAAGCCTGCTTTGACTGGCACGTGCACTCGTTTATGGTCTGTGTGAGGCAATTTTCCCATCTCTCATCTCACTGAAACACAATAAAACTATATATAGGCATGGGAAGGGATTTATATACTATGCGTGAAGGCAAATTATGGTGGATCTTATTTTTGAAATCAAACTCGATAGATCTAATCCTCGAGGGTTATTAATCTAGAAAACTGGTTGATTAAATGGCCTAGGTTATGCGGGATCCGATAAAATGTTGCTTAACCCGTCTTGCAAGTAATAAAATAAACATACAATAACATAGAATATAAAACAGGGAATGGGTCCTAAACGGACCTAGTAGAAGCTTCAATCATATTCACGCGCCTAAGCGGCGAGCTCCTACTCGACACCTATACATCCAACTAAAAGCTAACAATAGCTCATGATGTATTCATATATCCTAAAGCATACACACATTAATCATACTCAATCTCATATAAATTTTCCCTACTCTACATTGCATTAGATTATGATACTTAGTTTACCTAATTAGTTCATTAGCATTTGTTTTAATACAATTTAATCGAGAAATTCATATTTTTATTTACAATAAAAATATCTAACACATCAATTCATGAGTTCTACCATATTGTGCTAATAATTATCACTTTTAATAAATTAAGTTGGAGTTAATTTTACCTCGCATAATCTACAATCAGCAATGACTAGGGTTTTGTCACGTTGCTCGAGACTCGAATTCAACACCTGTTGATGTATGAAATTCGATTGGGTTTGACTTGATGAATTCAGTGGAAAATCTGGTGAATTTTAGTGAATTCAGATTTCTGGCAAGTTCCAGTGGCTTTCTGGCTATTTTTCGACAACTTTTCTGATGAGGCAATCGATTTTATGGGTCGGCACCGGGGCCAGCTCAACCCAATGGTGGTGGCAGTGAGGACAGAAATAGCGGCAATGAGCGCCGATGGTAGCAATGAGTCAGCCTATGTTGATCGGTTTGTACAATCGAGCCTCGACGACGGTGTTGGGTATGAGGGAAATGGTCAGGAGTTGAAGGGGATGGTGTTGGCGGCACAGTGACACATTGGCAGCACGGTGGCAGCGGGTGGTGGAGTGGCATAGACGGCGATGGAATGGTATCAGGATGGGCTGTGCTAGAGCGTGGCTCTCGTGCGTCGTGGAGACCGGGAAGCGGTCGAGGGAGTGAGGCTCGGCGGCATCTATTGATTGCGGTGGGCGGCCAGAGGCGGCATCAGCGACAATGACAGGGCAGCATTGGGGTTAGGGGAGAAAAGAAGGTCGGGTGAATCTCAGGGGTAGTCTTGTAAATAAAACTTGACCTAATTCGACTCGAGTAAAAAATAATAACTAACTCGTAATAAAGCCACAAAAAATTCAAAAAAATAGGGAAAATCCCATAAAATATAATATACATCATAACATCACAATGACATGCGCTATAACTAATAACCCACCCAAACTGCTCTATAACACATCCTATTGCATTATTCAGCCTAAAAAATAAGTCTACGGTCTACTAAAAATAAATAAAAAAATTAGGTGCACTCTCATACACTCTGATAACTCATTTTGTTGCTGTCTTACTGGTTTTATCATCGTATACTTAGGTACACATGACCCTTATAGTTTATAACACATGACCGGTCTCGATTCAATATGCGTGTTCTAAAATTGACTCGATTGAAAAGAATAGTCGAACCTACTAGTTTTGACTATAGAACCCTGTCTCAAGTCACAGGTTTTATATAGTGTAACCCTGAACTCTAGCATTTGCATTACATAAGCCCTCAATGAGCCAAGGAGCAACCCCCATTTTCATTTTCCGAGTTTGTACAAAAGGCCAAATGTGAGCCACAATTTTGCACAAACAATAGATTGATCTATCGTAACCGATTAATCGATTCAATCGAATATTATTTGATTATTTTATATATTGCTATAAAAGTCATTTCAATCTCAATATTAATCTTTAAAATTTTAATTGTCCAAGCATCAATTTAAAGAATTTACTTAATTTATATTATTTATTTATTTTATAGTTTGTAATCATAAATTAACATAATTTAGATGGTTAAAATATTTATAATTTGTGAATGAAAAGCATTTTAATTAACATAATTTTTAACCAATTTTAACATATATCATTTTTAACCAATCTAATCCTATATTAATTGTTTAACCGACGATTAAATGGTGAAAACTTGGTTATAATAAAATTTTATAAAATTTATTAATGATTTGATTCTGATAATGTTTTTTGAAATGGTATATGGTCGTGAAAATGCTATTGATCGAACCGTAATCGAGTCTTTTAGAGCCCTATGTATAGAGTTACTATCCTTGTAGAGTTACTATCTCTAGACGGGTTTTTATGAATTTAGATAATTAATAATGTTTGAATTGGTTAATAATTAGGAGCTAACAAAATCAACTTTAAATTAACTCATAATTTTATAAAATTTAAAATAATAAACCCAGGTGTCAACTGAAGCTTATTTAATTAGGATGCTTTGAATTAGACGATGAATTCATAAGGTGATTCGTTATTCGAGTTGGAGGCAAGTTCACGCCGGCTTATTTTTATTAAGCAATATTTACGTATTTTAAAATATGCATTAGAAATTAACTATAATAATATTCATTATATTTCAATTTATCGGGCCTTGTCATATAAAATAATATAGTTATGTATCTAAGCTTTATATATCTTTTTAAATTTTTAATAGTTTTTTTCTTTTATTATCTTAATTATATTTTGTGGAGAGTGTATCTAATATGGACGTTCAAAATTTTATTTAATATATAAAATATTAAACTTACAGTCGAACTTGGCTTAAACAAGCATAATCCATCCTAGTTCCTAGACTCATTTTATTTGAATTTAGCATTAAATATTTGTTGAGTGTAATCAAGTCCAGATTTATACATCGAGTTTAATCGAGTTGTAAACAAGTGGTTTTAGGCGACCTAGATTACATGAATGTCCATCAAGGCCCATTTAAACAAGGCCCATGAAAGACGAACCCGAGGCCCATAAACCAGTAGCGGGAACGCCATTTTTCCAACCGCCGTCTCCCCGATCGAACCTTCGCCGGAGAAGATGGGCCGGCCGACGTCCTCGGCCAAGAAGGCGGCGGAGGGGGCCTGGCGCCGCCTAACGAAGAGGCGGAGCAGCGGCGGCGCCTCAAGCAGGTCGCTTTCTCGAGGGGCGTCCTCTCCAAGAGCCCGGCCGAGCCGCGCCGCGCTCTGTGCCCCTCCAAGCTCGTCTTGAAGCACGGCGGCGCCGACGTGGTGAAGAAGGGGCAGCGCAAGAACCGGTTCCTCTTCTCCTTCCCCGGACTGTTGGCGCCGCTCACCGGCGGCAAGATCGGCGAGCTCAAGGATGTTGGGACCAAGAATCCTATTTTGTATCTCGATTTCCCCAAGTAAGCTTGCTCTGTTGTTTTCATATTAGTAGTAGTAGAAGTAGTGGTATTGCTGTTTATCGAGAGATTGGGAAAGTGGGTTTTATAGGGGTGACGGTGATTGTGGAGTTTTACTGTTTGTATAGGGGAGGATGAAGCTGTTCGGGACGATCGTGTACCCGAAGAACAAGTACTTGACCTTGCAGTTCTCTCGAGGTGCCAAGAGTGTCGCTTGCGAGGACTCGTTTGAGAGCATGGTGAGATTTAGCAAGACTCGTCCTCTTTCATGTACTATGGGACTAAGAATGCCTAAGAGTGCTACTTGCTAGTCAAAATGAACTTGTACTGCCTCACTTTGATCATTACATATATATGAAATGCATTTTGTTTCTGCTTCAATTGAGTTTATTATGCTGCTGTTTTGACACTGCTTCTTATTTTATAGGTGGTTTTTTCGGAGGCTTGGTGGATAGGAAGGAAAGAAGATAATCCAGAAGAATCCAAACTTGAATTTCCTACACAGTTTCAAGAGGTATGGTTATTCCTACACAATGTCAAGATGTATGGTGATAGTATAGTGCGCTCCTTTACTCTGTTTTAATGATAAAATGTGAGGGAAAGAAGTGTTTTGCATTTTCTTTTTTTTTCTTTTTTCTTTTTTAAATTTTGCCCTTTGGATGAGTTTTTGTAAGGGTGTAAAAGTGTTAAACAGATGAGTTGCTGTGGCTAAGAAAGTGAACTATTTTGTTTCATGTTTCGGTAAAAGCCTCTAGGTCTATGTTTGTCATTGTAATGATCAATCTGCCGTTTATGATCATGTATAAATACTTCAACAGTGAAAATGGAAATGTCGAGAGTTAAAGTGCAATGTCTTTTGACTAGCTTTTTTCCATTTCCAAAACAGGATAAAGAAGTAGACCATGACTTTCAAGGCGGCGCTGGTGCTTCTTTTATGGATATGAATACTATTTCTGTGCACAAGAGGAACTATGAGGACAGTACCTCTTCTGACGATGTGGATGAATCAGTTGAGAAGAATAAAAATGATACCACAGAGGTCACGCCTAGTCGGCAATCTGCCAGAACAGCCGGAAAGAAATTCAAGTAATATTTATTTAATGCCAGTAATGTCTACAGTTTGCATTTGACCTTGTCATGATTATGCATCAGTAATTTGCCTAGGCATGTTAGGTAAGGTTCTAACTGGTTCAGTCTAATTTATTTCATAGCCGTTGCTGGCTTTCCTCTAATAACCTAAGCCTTTGGGGTGATTTGTTTTACAAAATTGGTCATAGTGTTTGTGATCTCAAACTCAATTGTGGTGTGCCATAGCTGGAATTCTCACTGTTGCATTTTCTTACTTTGTAGTTTTGCAGAGGCTTTCTCAGATGATAAGATCCATAGTTCTGGTTCTACTACACCTGATGCTGAAGGTGTGAAACAAAGAACTCTGGTGTTGTTGCATTTTCCATTATTTGTTGAATGCATGCTGATCCTTTCTGTGATATACTCTCTTTCATTGCTTCTTATAATTTCTATTTAAAGCAATTACAGACAAATTTTCTACATTTCAGAGACTGATCCTAGTGATCCTTGCAAGGTGGATACTGAAGTTGGAACCATTTCCTCAGAGAAGACAGCTTCATTTGACACGAATAAGAAATCAGTAGTGTCTGTTAAGGGAGAGAGCAAACTTGTGCAGGCTACTTTGTCCACTCTATTTGAGAAAGTAGGGGTAAACGTGAGAAGCAAAGGGTATAAACATCTAACATGGTCTTTTGATCCTCATTTGCTAATAAAATTGATTACTTGCAGAGAAAACTACCTTCTGTGAAGAAAATGGAGAAACCAACAGGTTGGTGACCTGTTTGATTACTAAATTAGACTGCACTGATAGTGTTGCCTTTTTTCAATGTTAAAAGCAGCTGCTTTGTTGATTCATTATATGTGGTTCTGTCAACTTGTTTTCAGATCTTGCTGATTCGGCAAAGACTAAGAAGCCTTCCAAGCAGAAAGGGATGCAGGCCGAAGGTAAAATTACTGTAAATTTTTTTGTCAGTGAACTAAAATGCTAGTTCATTTGTTTGAAACTTTAACCGTGTTACAGCACTTGCAATATCCTTCAATATTTTCTTTTCATATTACAGGTAAAAACAAGAAGTCTAAGCCAAGTATTGAGGTACTTAATTGAAATTTACCTCCAAAGTTGATCATTAGAATGCCAATTTCTTTTATGCCTGCATGTAGTATGAACTCTTCCAACTTAGTGTATAGTGATGGTTCAGCGACGATTTAATTTTCGGATTTGAGACATGGGTTATTTTACTTCATTTTTTAAAGTCAAAAGTCGTTACTGTTTAAGATGGGCTAAGGGAATTGTTATTATAGGTGGAGGATGATATAGAAGAGTTCTCCAGTGAGTTACAGGTATATTAGTTCTTAAATTTTTATCTCTATGCTATCGATATGCTGTACCAGTTTGCTCATTTTCCATTTATCATCATCACTAGCTGAGGTTAGGCATCAATTCTTGTTTGTTAACAGAGTACGGACGATTCTGACGATGACTGGATGGATGAATAAAGAGGTAATCATGGATTATTTTTTATTGCGATCCATGTCTTATCAGAGGTAGGAGAATAAAAATAAAAAGAAAACAAAATTGTTGCTGCATGTGTATTGAGTTATGAAGTTTTTGACATTGTATGACAGTCGGGAGAAATCAAATATTGGTAGCAAAGCAAGTTATTAGAGATATAAAACTTTCTGTCCTGCTAATACTGTTTGTTGAGAGCTTGGCTATATCTTGTTATGTATGTGCAAACTTTAAAGTACTGTTTGAGATGACCTACTTTGAGATGTGTTAATGATGTGAAACTGCCATGATAATTATCTACCAGTAATCGTTACAAGAACATGAGCCTTGCTTAAAAGAATGAAACCTGTTACGGTCTCTAACGATAATGTCTGTATCATAAGCCTTTGAAACCATCTTTGTAAAATCATGGCAATCTCTACAAACACGCAAATTTTTCGTCACTCTAACTGTGCTTTCAGAGCTTGGATGCATAAGGCCATAGGCAATTGCCAACTTCTCGCTGTGAACCGATAGTGTTCGCTCTTTCTCCTCGTCCTCTACATCAAACAACACCTCCTTTGTATTTGGTAGGTACCCATATAATGTTTTCAGACGCTCGGTTATCTCCTTTAGCTTAGTGTAGATAGCTTGTGCCGCAGGATGGGACGAGTCTCCTGCTACAAACTGGTGAACTGTTCCATTCAATTCTACCATACTCAAGCCTGGTATCTTTGCGACTCCATTGGATTTCATTAGGCTTCTTACCTTCCTCACGTCTTCCCACCTGTTTGCTTCGGCGTACAAATTTGATAGGAGAACGTACCTGATAAAGAGAACATAATAGGTGAGTAGATTTTAGCATCAAAAAGTATATTGATACAGCAACAGTATTAGCATGGCATTTGCTAAGTGCAAGCTTAATTATTCAAATGAACATTACTCATCCCGAGTAACAAAACACATTGATATTTTACTTCAAATTAAAGAGCTACCTTCAATCACATATTATTGAGCCTTCACATAAGTTTTCTAGAGCATGTAGCTTATATCCTTCCAGAGTGAAGCTCATGTTTTATTCGGTAAGTGAGTAATCATTCATGGAGAGAATAGAAGGGTGATGCAACATTAGGCTTATGAGATTACCGTCCACTATGCTCGGGCTGAAGATTGAGAAGTCGCCTCCCCACATGCTCTCCAACGTCCGTTCTCCCATGTATCCTACAACCACCCAGCAATGCGCCCCAGGCATTAGCATTAGGTTCCACAGGCATAGTTTCAATCAATTTCTGCGCCTCCTCGAGCATTCCAGCTCGAGCTAAAAGGTCAATTACACAACCATAGTGCTCTAGTCTTGGCTCCATGCCGTAGGTCTTCCCCATGGAGTTCAACAACCTCCGCCCCTCTTCAACCATTCCAACATGACTACATGCGCTAAGCACTGAAACAAATGTTATATCATCTGGTCTAATACCACTATCTTGCATATCGTTGAACAGTCGTAGAGCCTCCTTGGCGTGGCCATACATGGCCATGGCTGCTATTATGGTGTTCCAAGCAAGAACATCCTTCTGGTCCATACTGTTAAACACGTCAATTGCGGAAGCAATGCATCCACACTTGGCATACATGTCTACAAGTGCAGTGGCTAAGACAGTATTCACCACAATGCCGAGTTCATCAATATACCCATGTATCTTCTTACCTTGATCAAGAGCCCCCAAGTGGGCACAAGCAGATAACAAGCTCACAATCGTCGCTTCCGTTGGCCTTATATCGGCGGCCTCCATCTCCCAGAAGAGAGCCAGAGCTTCATTAGACCGCCCACTGTTCGCATAGCAATCCAGCATTGTGTTCCACGACACCACATCCCTCCACGGAATTTCTCGAAACGTCTTAGTGGCACCTTCAACATCGCCGCACTTGGAATACGCAGCCAACATCGAATTGCAGGAGATCAAGTTTCGTTCAGGCATTACATCAAACAACTTCGCAGCTCCCTCCAAATCCCCCACTGTCGCATACCCGTTAATCATAGTATTCCAAGAAGCCACATCCCTGCACCCCATACCATCAAACACCTCCCTGGCCTTCTCCAAGTCCCCACACTTCACATAACCATCAATCATCGAATTCCACGAAACCACACTCACACTCCCATCAGAACAACCATCAAACAGCTTGTGAGCAGAGTCCAACATCTGCCCACTAGCATACATATGAACCAAAGAGCTATGAACATAAGGGTCAGCCCCCAGCCCCAGCACAACAACATGGGCATGCACCATCGTCCCGCACCTCACCATGGACGACCCGGCACAGCCTTTGATAACGAAGGGAAAGGTGAACTTGTTAGGCCATGCACCCTTGTGCAACATCTTCACGTACAATCGAACGGCCTCGTCGGGACTTTTCCCGCCGGACAGAGCTCTGATCATGGTGTTCCAGGTGAAGACAGTTGCAAAGGGGAGCTGGGACAAGAGGGCCTTGGCGTATGCAATGTCTCCATGGGGAGAGAGTGCACAGAAGGAGATGGTCTTGATGGTGGGGAGGCTGGTGGGGAAGAAGGAACGGGTCTGCAAGATGTGGGCGTGGATCTGCTTCAACTCCCTCATGCTCCTGCATTGGTCGAGGAGGAGAAGGAGGTGGGGAGGCGGTTTGGGGAAGGAGGTGGTGGGAATGGCGGGAAGAGTTGCAGGCATGGAGGTGTTTGAAAGGAGGAGCTTTTCGCTTGTATTTGTTTATTTATTGGAAAAATCACTAAATTAGCATATTGCAGATATTTTAATGTTAATTAAATTTATTGTGAGTTTTTGGGTTATAAAAACAATTTGATAATAAGAATAATTTTGTCAAAGTTAGAAAATTAAATTTATATATTATTGATATTGTTATATCAACTGTTGTAATACTAAGCATTTTATTAATTAATTCATTCTGTGAGTCAATTTTGTCATATACACTGACAAAACAAATTTTATAGAATTCCAAACTAAAGAAAAAATTATCAAATAATTGGGACAATCAACTAATCCAAGTTTTAAGTCTTGTTTGATCTCGAAAGATGTCCTTTTTCATCTTTTTTAAGGGGTTAGTAAATATGTAAGTGAGATTTGTATGGAATATATTTGAATAAGTGATTGAATTTCAAAATAAGTACGATTAATTTGATGTAATTATAAATAGTAGTTGACGTGTTGAGGTATATAATTTTTACATGAATATCCTTGTGTACCTAAATTACATATTTTATGATAAGAAGTGTTAATATTATAAATTTTACTTCTTTCTCCACCAAATATTATTTAAGTAATACACATTAACATTAATTTCTATTCCGAGAATATTTTAATATGTTGTGAAAGAACACACTATTAATTTTATTTTGACTATTTAATCGAGTTTAAATCAAATTATGATATTATCTCCGATTAAAGACGACTATTAATATCTCGTATGCTAAAGAGCAAAAGGAGGAATCTGCCTAGGAGGAGCTTGCGTCCGATTAGCTAGTTGGTGAGGCAATAACTTAGCAGAGTGATGATCATCCGAGATGATGATCAGCCACAGTGGGATTAAGAGACACAACCCTGGAAAATTTTTTTGCAATCGGTAAAATATAAAAAATGACATTTGTAATCTACTTTTGTGTAAGTGCCACTCGGATTCGAATCAACTTATTAATAAATTATTACCATCGGATTATGATTTTAACCGCGTTAATTTGAAACCCTAATTCCACTACAAATTAATTAATTCCTTGCGCACTCGCTAAGCAAACCAACCCCATCCAAACCCGCGACCCGGTTGGTCTCCCTCCCTCTCGCCGGGAAAGATGGCCTCCCAAGGCGGCGCCGCCGCTGCGACCGAACCGCAGACCTACTACTGCCACCAGTGCCACAGCAACGTCGCCCTCGCCCCCTCCCCTCCGACGACCTGGCCTGCGGCCTCTGCGGCGGCGGCTTCCTCGAAGAGGTCGAAAACCCTACCACGGAACCGTTCTTCACCTCTGCCGGCGGCGGCTCCGGCTTGCCCCTCGTCTTCTCCGCCGGCGGGTTCGATCTCCACCCCCACCCCTCAGCCCCCTCGACTCCGACGTCTTCAACCCCCTTGCCTTCTTCGAGAACCACATCCAATCCCTCATCGCCGGCGGCGCCAACATCCAGTTCGTCGTCGACGACGGCTCCGCCGGTGGACTCGGCGGTTTCGGCGGTTTCGGTGGGCGGGGTTTCGGCATCCCCGCGAACTTCGGCGACTTCTTCGTCGGCGGTGGCCTCGAGCAGCTCATCCAGCAGCTCGCCGAGAACGATCCCAACCGGTACGGCACGCCGCCGGCGGCGAAGTCGGCCGTCGAGTCGCTTCCCGGGATCGCGATCTCCGAGGAGCTTCTCGCCTCCGACGCCGCCCAGTGCGCCGTCTGCATGGAGACCTTCGAGCTCGGGTCGGAGGCGAAGCAGATGCCGTGCAAGCACATCTACCACCCCGACTGCATCCTTCCGTGGTTGGAGCTCCACAACTCCTGCCCCGTCTGCCGATTCGAGCTCCCCACCGACGATCCCGATTACGAGCAGCGGATGAGGGTCGGCGCGGCGGTGGAGCAGAATTCTCAGCCGGGGAACGACGCCGCCGTCGGTGGTAGCGTAGGTTCCGCCGGTGAGGCGGTGGAGAGGAATTCGCCGGCGGGCCGTACTGTTGAGAGGAGGTTTAGGATTCAGGTGCCGTGGCCGGGGCTGTTTAGGGCTTTTGGGTCGAATGCAGAGACGAGCAACAGCGGTTCTCGCGGCAATGATGATGGTGGGCAAGGTAATTCTGGGAATCAGCAGAATCAGCACCCTGGAAACGAAAGCCGGCAAGAAGATTTGGATTGAAATTCATAGAGGTATAGATTTGGTTTTTTTGCTTTAATCTGTTAGAATCCGTGTTCTTGTTAGCATAGCTGTTATTTTGTTCGTTGTTATATCTGCTAGAACGAATTGATGGCAGCATAAATTTATACTTAATCCGAGTTTGTGTTCCATTAGAGAATGAATACCTGCTGTTATATTACTATTTCTGAGTTCTTACTTCATTACCTATTCTGATTTGTTTCTTTTTCTTTATTCCTGCAAGTCATATTTCTTGAAAGTGCTTTGTGCTGTGTGTTTGAGGTAGTTTTAAGTAGATAAGCCTTATAATGATTTTTCTCTAAAATTATTTAACATATACATTATTTGCCTTTTTGTGAATACGTTACAGAAATCTGTATTTTTCTTTGCGCTGTTTATTTCGGACTTAAAATTTTGTTGTCACTCCTTGTAAATTCTAATTTTTAAAAAGGGAAAAGTGAATTCCAAAACCCTAAGTATTTGTGATATTGGTTGTACAACTGCTGGGTATGATGTTTGCCTGCTTCCCTCATTCTCCATGTGTACATATGTCTGGAAATTTTACTTGTGATCTTAGTGGCTGAATTGCTGATAATTACTGAAAAGTTTCTATCAGAGAGCAGGTGAAGAAAAACGTGGATGGTGGTTGTGAGTAGACAAGTACAATGATTATGGTTTTTTAAATCTAGAGATTGGTTTAGGTTCTTTTTGAGAATATAGAAAACCATTGTAGGTCATGGTTCTCAGTATTGAGTATAGTCTCACATCTCTAAGGAGAAAGGGTGGTGACTAATATAAATGTGGTTTCCTAGTCCTTTAATTTTAAACAACCGAGTAACAGTTATAGCCTCTTTCAGATCATCCTGTAGATTTAGAAAGCTTTCCACTGTGATCTGGGGATCATCCTTCTCGGATAGTAGCTCAGAATAGATGCAGAGTCATTTTATTAATTTCTCCATGGCTGTGGCCTCTTGTAAAGCATCTACAGCAGCAAGAACAGCCGTATCTCTGTACCTTGAGACTTCCTTTCCGAGCTTAACCAAGTTGGACGAAAGAGATGTCCCTGCCACACCATTTTCTGTCCATCTCTTGCCAGTGCAGTTGCCATGATATGTACTTTTAGTGGGAGGACCGTCAATTGCTTTGGAGGAAGGATCATGCACAATGCCAATTTTCCGTTTTGCAGATGTTACAAGAACTTTTGAGGCTGGTTCTGATTCCGCTCTGGCAGCATTCTTAGTGTTGGTGATTGGCTTCTTCCGATCATTTTTGTTTGATTTTTCGCCCTCTGTTTTGGATGTTGACATTGAGTTTGAAGCACTAGAATGTGTCTCGCTGCCATCCCTTCTCACAAGTTGACTTGGAAAAATATCAACACTCCTTGCACGAGAAAGCCATGCACCATTCTTGGCACCTGGCCTTTCTTTTACTATCAGTGTTGTTCCAACATCCCAGCTTCTTCACGCGATCATTGCTGGCCGAACCAGAGATTGAGAAGTTGGCATTGAACCATCAAAATGGGTGTTGTCTTCATCAACACAGGCGATACTCATCTTAGAAAGTTTATTGACAACAGGGGGGCCAACATTCTTAGTGTCTGTATTCTTTAAGGAAAAATTAACACGAGGTGTAGTTGGCACAGACCCGCTACTCAAACTCAAGCTTCTATTACTGCTAATATAATCATCGTTACCATGAATCCAAGAAGCATTCATGGATCGCGGCTTTGGTGATGCCTGACCCAAAACATTCAAAGATGGCAAATCAAGAGAAGGTGCAACAACCTCCTGGGAATTGGTGGTGGTCATGGCGAGATCTTTCGGAAAACCAACATAGGCATGGCGGTGGGGAAGGGGCTTGACGCCCCGTAGAACTGGAACCGGTGAGGCATGCTCGAGCTTCTAAACATGCATGAACTGCCCGATCTGCAACTTGTTGCTCAAAATCATTTCATCATATTCTCGCGGCAGCGACACGAAGGCGGCATGGGAGGAGTCAGAAATCTTCAGATATAAACCTTGGTTCGGACGCTGTGGACCTTCCTCCGAGAGCACAGGGACGATGCTAATGACTCCAAAAGTAGGGTCCTTCTCTCACCGCTCTCCTCTTCCATGTCCATGTTCTCGATAAGCTTCATCAACGACCCAGGGGTCAAACACACCATTGCAATTAGAGGATTCCAAATGGGAGAGAATTTTGCTACAACTTTCCAAAATTTAGAAAGCCCAATCCAAGTGCTTCCCTAAGAAATGGAAGGAAGCAGGCAATGAGAGAAGAAAGTTGGTGTTTGCAGGATTATTGAGTATAGTCTCACATCTCTAAGGAGGAAGGATAGTGATTAATATAAATGTGGCTTCCTAGGTCTTCTAAAGTGGCTAGTTATTTTTGAGTGAAAACTACGGACCCATTTTCACTTGGTATCCAAGCCAACCCTCCCGTGGGACTCCTCGTGTGTGATTGCTTTGTAAAAGCCCATGAGTGGCAAGGCCAATGTGGTGCGGATGTAATCACGCAGCCGCGTATGAGTGGTCTACTTACAAAGCCTGATTGAACTTGTATGTGCAGGGGAGTATTGAGTATAGTCTCATATCTCTAAGGAGAAAGGATGGCGACTAATATAAATATGGTTTCCTAGGTCCTCTAAAGTGGCTAATTATTTTGGAGTGAAGCCCATTGACCCACTCACAGTCAACTTCCACATAGAAGCAAACCTGATTTTTTATTACCAATTTTTCAATGGAAGATGAGATTTTAATGTTTCTTAATCAACAATCATCTCATGGTTCTGATTCAATGATGTTGAAGCTTTAGGCTTCATGACATTAACTCCTCTTTTAATGGTTGCGAGTGGAATAGCATTTTCTACAATGACTAGTTTTTCTATTATCCACTTCTCTATTTTGTTGTTCACCTTGTCCTGATTATCTAAACTATATCATCGCTGAAATTATGACAGGCTAGGAGAAGGTGTAGATGATCATCATGATGATTTTTTTATGGAAAAACATTCTTGTATTTTGACAAAAGGTGAATCTTCCGCAATGACCGGTTTCTGTCCCAAGGGATATGTCTTAGTCTTACTGCAAAATGTGTTTGTAAGAGATCATGATGATGATTTAGCTTTCTGCCAAACTGAGTTCGCTGTTTAGGAAGCACCCAGTCTTGTCATAACTAGTTGATGCAATAAGGAGCCTTTCTTCTTGTTGAGGTGGATGTTTAGTCTTTTAAGTATATTATTCTTACAAGGTTGAGATGCTTAAGTTTTGTTATAATGTTTTTATTGTTTTCAAACTGTACGATGTGAAGCTAATTCATAGTTTGTTCTAGAGATTGTAATTCATGTGTTTGTACACAATTGAAGTTTTACAGTGTTGTTCCTGCCAACAACTTCTAAGCATTATCATTTTGTTGTCATAATATTTGAGTTCTATCTGGCATTTCTCTTCTTTTTATATGGTATTCTTGAGGGTTTCTTTTAGCATTTTTAGAAGATGTTATCAATTTGTAGTCCTGATATTCTGGGGAACGCAATAGATAATATGTTCATTTCACTGCCTTCAAAGTTGTGTTTGCTTTAGGGTTTATTAATTATGTTTGTTCTTTGTTGGTACATTAATTCCAAGATTGTGTATCCCCAACTTTCTTTGCATTAAATGCTATTATTCTCTCATTTTTTAACTTAAGAAGAAAATGTTGAGCTGGCTTTTGATTGACTCTGAATTTTGTTATTTGGATGGCTGTAAGATCTGTTTTTGTTGCCTTGTAGGCGTTAAGCTTGTCCTTCTTTTGCAGTCTTCTAAGAGATCAGAGTCGAAGAGCATTGTGAAATTCTGACGGAGAGGAAAATTTGTTACAACTGGTTGAAAATGTTTTTCTTTTAAAAAAAGAGGGAAAGATGACCATAGCATATACGTAAAACAATTTTATCATAAATTGGACATTTCATCATGTTCATAAGGTCGCAAAAGTTACTCGTGTTCTTTTAATTGAAGTTTTATCAGAGTTGTATATGTTCTGAATAATATTTTTTGTTATTCAAATTGTTTGTGCGCGAGCATGTACTGCCAATTGCATTTCCTAATTGCTATTGTGCCTGCCTTCAGTGGTCACTACTCTAGCTGATTGTACTCTGTATTTGCGTTATCTTATACAGTGAATACAGTTGCCTCATAAACGTACTGGTGTCTGCATAGAGTATCTTGTTAACTATTCTATCTACGAAGTTCATTTTTTCTCCAAATAGTTTCATGTTAGCCGAAGGTTTACCTGTGCTACTCCCAAACTAGAATTCATGGTCTGTGTAATCTTAGACGATGGAAATCTTCCCTTTCAAAGTATGCTTTTCAATCAAAAATCACTAGAGCAGCATTCCACATTCTCATGGTAATCTATTATTATTGTTTCTATTGCTATGTTGATGGTACCATTTTTCCTTGTTGAAGATAAGACTGTTGATTATCTGCAAAATAAAAGTGTCTCCTGCTGCAAGGCGTAGCCATGTTAAGAATAAACATCCCCTAGCTTATTAAGTTTCAGGATGGTGGAAATGGTACGAAGACAAACCTTTTGCAGGTGCAGGGCTTGAAGATGAAGATTGACGAGATTCCAGTTCAAAACTTGTCAAACGGTGCGAGGTATATGCATCGACAAAAAGCTCTGTGAGGCCGCTGAGGTGGAATTAGAAAGGAAAAATTGCACTTCTATTTCAAGTTGAAAAAAGTTTAAATTTTGAAGGTACAATGATTAACCGTGTACATTCTCCATTTCTTTTAAAATTTTGAGGACGCTCTAGCAGAAAGTCACAAGGTTTCTTTCTTGGTAAGATAAGCATGCTTTTCCTTGGCTTTTCCAAGCAATTTAGGCGTTCTCTAAGGTCGCTTTTCTCTGTGGTGTTGGTTTATATGATCATTTCTTTCTTTTGTTCAGAGGGGGTCTTCTTGATATTATCTTTGGTATTGTTTGTTCTGCGAGTATAACTCCTACATGTTCATTTAGCTCCATGACCACCAATTACTTCCGTCTGAGTGAAAACCAAGTCATGTTGATAAAAAGAGTTTCGCATCTGCAGGTCATATATAAGTTGATGTAAGACAGATAGAACTAGAGATTAATCAATAATAGAATATTGTTAGGCCGCCATTTTTGTTCTTAGGATATGAGCAGCAAGCCTGCAACTTTGGTCTGTGGGGGCAATGATTTTAGAGATGAAAGAACAGATATCGATTGAACTGGACTTGCAGCTGATTTGGTCTTGTGATAAGGACGTGGTGTTGTGATAAACGAGGGTAGCTGGGAAAAAAGAAAACAAAAGGGTAGATGTATAAAATCCTGGTTAGATGATGGTGTCGGCGGGCAAGAACAAAAGCTGGAATATTCACTAAAAAACATATTAGAGAAAATCTATGTTTAGTGGCAAACATTAGCTCCTTAGTTTAATATAATATAATTCATCATCAGATGCCCACCTCTAACTCTGCCCACTCGTGCAATTGCTAAACTCCTTTTTCTTTGTGGTTTTAGGCCCTCCCACCTCCCCTCTAATCAGACTAGTATATGTTTCCTAATCATTAGCTTCTCTAATCAAATAATCCATCTGCCAATGCATGATTATTACTATTGAAAATAAACACTATTATTATTGTTATGATCAACACGACCCAAAAGAAAATTAACAATTTTTCTTAATGCTTTGGATCAATTAATGGAATTGATGTACAGTAAAACCCATGTTTTATTTCTTCCTATTAGCTTCATTAAATGTCGGATAGATCCAAGTGCCGACGATACTGACATGGTTGAGATTGGAGAGGCCCAGCATTTTACTACTGTAAGAGAATAATGAGTGGTATTGAAGTACAAGAACCATAAACATCCGTTGGGATAGTTCTCTTGTGTGTATCGTCTTAAAGTATTCGACTTGTAATTTTGTAACGTGTAATTAAGAGCGAAATGACAGGATAGGATCCATGTCTTTTATCGAAGTTCAAAACCAGGTGTGAAACAATAAAAAAAAATCAAATTGTATGAGTAATGTAAACATGGATAATGAAGTGGTTTGAATCTGACGTCTTCCAACCCTCCAAACAGGAGCACCTACCAAACCCTGAGCTGGAAAAGAAAAAACCCACAACAATTATCAACCCTTGAGATCAATTGCAAGGAGGGAGACTTGTCAGAGCAGATGAGGTTGTGAGGGAAGGAGACAGACAGCTACCGCTGTCGCCAACCATCCCTGACCCGCTCTTCTACAGCATCCCCACTCACCAATAAACTAAACCAGAAATCTTCCCGCCATTAAACCCAGTAGGATTATTGGTTGAACTACGCAAGCGACTTTATGATTAGATAAACTACTTTGTAATCGGTATGTTCACTTTTTACCAGGTTTTGTGAGTTGGGTCCCTTGTTAGTTCTTCCTCATCGTGAACTGGGAATGAATGAAGAAAACCCAGAAACCTAAACATCTTCTGATCAGTTTGTTCCGAGGTATCTATCTGTCTAGCTATATACAAATACAATACGAGCTCATTGATCTATGTTCTCTAGCCTATCTTTTGGGGTGCCAACATTATTTTATCCGAAGCAAGATTGTGGGCTATAGGGATATGGCCAGCGGAGGGAAAAGGTAGAGTCAATGATGACGGTACGGGGTATGATAGATGGACATTTTTCATGAAAGGGAAGAAGAGGTGTGGACTTGACGTACTTGGGTTGGGAGGATGCTCTGCTTGGTATTTCTTTTTGCCAGTTGGGCACCACCCAATCAAGCTTCTCCTTCGTTTTCTATCTTCTCCAACATGAAAACGACTTGCATTTGTGACCCCAAATCCGGCGTCACTGTCTGTGATCTTGAGGGAAGACCTTTATGTGATCCCGAGGGAAGACTCTTGTATTCCTCTCTTTGTGACTTTGGTTTTTGTTTTGTTACCTGGATAGTTTAGCCTTGGTCGACGAGGAAGACAGATTTATTTAATTACAAAGTGTATAATAAATTAACCCTAAATGGATGTTTTTACATCTCATTATAATTATGGTGGCAAGTGGTTGACCAATTTATTATTTTAAAAGTCATTTCGAATTAAATTGAAATAAAACAATTAAAATTTTTTTTACCTTTTGAAAAAATAATTTAAAATTTTGATAAATTTAATTTTATTATTTTTATTTTGAAACGGCAGTGGTAAAAGTTTTTGCCACTTCCGTTTTATTTATTTATAAAATAAATATATAATTCTATTGATTAATATAAATAAGAAATAGTGTTATTATTATGCTAAATTAAAATTTTGTATTGTTATATTCTTTTAAAAGTTAATTTAGCATAAATATATTATCTAAATAACACAAAATATGCAATTTTGGTAAAAAAAATATTATTAAAGGCTTGTATAATTAAAATCAAAATTTATTAATTATTAACTATTTATCGTCAATTAAAACAGTCAAAATTCAATAATAATAGATAGTTGTAAAACGGTAAATGGTAACGGTTAAGAAATGGGTAAATGGTAATAATAAATACTCTTGATGGCACTGATTATGCCCCTAATTATAATTATATTATTTAGCTTCCAAATACTATTTTGTTGAGTTTTAGGATGAATTCAAATCCAATATGGATTTTCTTGCATCAATATTCAATTCGTATCAAGATATTAGAATCAGTATCTAACCTAAAACCGAATATTATATTTGTTTAATTTATAAAATCCATATCCGATATACTCAATTATTATTCAATCTGAATGTTTACAAGTTTTTTTTTATTAAATATCGCATATTCAATCTAGATATAAATATAAATACATCCCCAAATCCGTATCTAATCTTAATATTTTGGATATATCAAAAGTCAAATTTACATTTGATCTAAACTAACTTAGGTTGAAAAATTATAATGAGTTGTAAGGTCTTCCTGCTCTTAAGATGTGTATAAGTGAAAATATTATTAATTATTGAACTTTTAAAATTATAATTGAAGTATTTGTTAAATAAAGATCTCATCCCAAGTTCTAAAGTGGGAGACTTTAAGTTAATGAGTAATTTTTTTATAGTTTAAGAGGAGTATAAGCTTGTTTTAAAACTAAAAAGGAGGGGTTAGTTAATTCTTTCTCCTTGTTATGTGTGTGTTTATTTATGTTTAATGCTAGCATGGTTGGTAGACATCATCTGCATATGCATATATGCATATATGTATGTATGAGCTAAATGGGAAGAAACACTCGTGCGGTCATTCCCCTCGGTTTCACTGCATTCAACTCCTTGATTAAACAAATGGGGGTCTGAAATACGAATGGGAAGCTGTATGGGGAAATAGCAAAGCACGGCTGCTACCACCTGGTGTCCTCTTTTGCAGCATCCAGGCACCAAATTTTAGAACCCTTTGTCTGCATTTCTCACCACCTTTTCCATGCTTGGGCCTCCCTCCCCCTTCCATTCAATTCCATTCCATGCAGTGATGATACCTGCCCGGCAGAAGAAAAAAGTTATAAAATTATCATTATTATTATTATTATAATACATCTGAAGATTCTAATTGTAATAATATCGAATTTTTTTAACATTTTAAGTATTATATTGTTTGACTAGCACAATCCAAATATATTGTCTAATTTTTGTATTATTTTAATTCGTACCCGGTATTTAACTTGATGTTTTCTAAAACCCACGTTTTAATCGAAGTTTTCAGTGTTTTAACCGGTATTTAATTAAATATTTATCGTAAATAACATTGATAACTGAATAAACGTAATCACAGTTATTATTAATTGTTTTTAAATTTATTTAGTAAATATTATAAATTTTAAATGACTTGTTTGTTAAAATTCTAATCTCACAATTGAGAATGCTTTGCTAATATATTAATTATTGTTGATGCCGGACTTTTTTCCCCCAAAAATCCTAACAAAAAAACACATTTGCCCTTTTTGTTTTTATTTAGTAGAAATGGGGCATCTAACAAAGAGACTCCGCAAATCTAAGGGATCAAATATTGTAAAGCTTGTTTGTTGCCTAAAGTTTTATTAGTTCTTAATTATCTATCTCCGTTGACTTGACTAATGCCGGATTAGTGGTAGATTTGTAATTTAAAGAGACCAAGGTGCCCCTCAAAAGATTATCTTTCATAGACACGAGAATGAATCAATAAAACTAAGATTAACCGTTGACTTAAATAAAACAAGGGGATATTATTGTTATCTAAAATATTTAAGTTTCTTTTTTGTAAGTTTGTAACAATATAATTAGCCTGGAGAAAAAAGCTGAAAGACTTGTTCAAGTGTATATTTTATATGGCACATCAACATTTCTATGTATCAAATTTATAAATTAAATATTTTATGCATTATTTATAATACTTGGTGAGTATTATGATCATTTTCTTAGTTAGTTTTTTCGGTTGCAATTTTTATCACTTGAGTAACAGTTTAACTCGATATAAATTAGTGGGTATAAAATTATATAATTAACTGTTGAGTTGAAAATTTTAAATCAAATATCAACAAGTCATTTACTTAGAATTCAGAATTAAGGAAGAAAATTTTGTACCAATATTTTTCTTAATGAAAGTACGTAGACCGAAAATTTCTCCATTAGGGCGAGTGATTATTACTTAATTATGCCTGAAAACCTTACATTGGAACTTATTTTTCTCGACACAAATCCCCTAACAAAAAATTTTAATAATAATAATTTTAAATTTTACAGAAGAAATTCAAAAAAATAAAGAGGAAAAAAAGAGAGTAGAGGAGTAGAACTAATGGGGGAGGTGGGGCCAGGGGCAACGGTGTCAGATGTGTGGGACCCACACCCCATGTGCCCTTCCGACTGTCGCCACCCGCTCCTGCCGCTCAATCATTACTTCTTCTCCTTCGCCCGATCCCTCCCCCGTCCCCTCCCTCACTCCCCCTTCCCCACTGCCGCCGCCGCCGATGTCCACCGCGCCCACCGACCCGCCGCCGGCCGCCGGCGCCGCCACCAACGGCAGTGGCGTCCTGGCAGTGAAGAAGACGCCGACCAAGGACCGGCACTCCAAGGTCGACGGTCGCGGCCGCCGCATCCGCATGCCCATCATCTGCGCCGCCCGGGTTTTTCAGCTCACCCGCGAGCTCGGCCACAAGTCCGACGGCCAGACCATCGAGTGGCTGCTCCGGCAGGCCGAGCCCTCCATCATCGCCGCCACCGGCACCGGCACCACCCCGGCGTCCTTCTCCTCCGTCTCCGTCTCCCTCCGCAACTCCTCCCTCTCCTCCTCCCCCGCGCCCCCTCCTCCTCCTCGCCCGCCTCCCTCTCCCCCTTTTTTTGGGCAAGCGGCTCCGGCCCGACGAGGACCCGTCGGTCACCGTGGCCGCCGCCAAGGACGCCGTCGACATCGGCCTCACCGCCCCCGCCGCCGGGTTCTGGGCCCTCCCCGCCCGCCCCGACTTCGGGCAGGTGTGGAGCTTCGCCGCCGCCGCCGCGCCGGAGATCGTCGTCCCCACCCTGGGCGCCGCTGCCGGCCGGTTCGGGGAGGCGTCGGCGGCCCGCGTCGGGAACTACCTCCCCATCGCCCAGGGCCACCTCAACCTCCTCGCCTCTCTCTCCGGCCCCGCCCCTGCCCGGCGCGACGGCGACCACCAGCGTTAGATTGATTTGCTCATATATGCTCCCCGTTTCTAGTAATTTATTGAAAAAGAGTTTGTGTGAAAGATATGCTGGGTTCCTCATCATCTCCTTCTCCAACTTCTACTTCATCCCAAACTCTTTTTGGTTGTTGTGCTATCTCCTCCCTCCCTCATGTCTTTTTCTTCCGTGTTTTTTCATGGTCGGTGTCTTTTCAGACTTTGAGTGTGGGGGCAGAGATAGAAGCGAGCTGAGTTATTATCAATCACGGGGCCTGCTTTGAGCTACTTCTTCCTGCTCCCATTGTCAGTGGTGGTTGAAGCAGTTAGATCCCCCTTTTTTTATTATCTGTGTGTTCTAGAGTAGTAACTAAGAAGATGATTTATAGTTGTATTGTTTGTCACTGCTTGCGTGCTACCTAGAGTTTGTGGTAGCATCGACTGTGGCAGTTGGTAGAAGTGGAGGAAGAGGTCCAAAATAACAAAAAAAAACAGGATGAGTGTGTTGTAGTTTGATTTTTGTTGGGGTGGGATCAAAGCCGAGTGATTTGAGCTCCGATCTTTGGAAGGGGGAGGTCAAGGATGGCCGGCGATGTTCGATGTCGTTATCACAGGAAATGGAGGTAGCGGGAAGTGAGTTCGTGACTTTCTTGGTTGGGAAGACGCGAGCTTGATTGAATGGTTTCCCTCTCGGTACTGTCGGTGTGGAAATTGTAGCTGGAAGATGAAGACATCAGCCAAAATAGCAGCGTGTCTTCTTTCCAGGGTTGTAAGCTAAATTTCCTGCCTCTATCCATCTCTGATATGATGACGAAGAATTTCTTTTTGGGTCATTTTTTCTCCTATTTGTGTGCAAATAATTTGTAATGTATATGTAAGATATTGGCGAGTCCATGTCGAGTGTGAATAAATGAAAAAAAACAAAACAAAACAAAACGAAAGTTAGATCTCTTTTAATCTGGTGCTCGTTCAAGTATATTGCCGTTCTGGTAATGTAGTCTTTGGGCCTGTAGTTGCCCGTTCATGGTGGTAATTTGTGAAGAAATTCTTGACTGCTCCTGTTTCTTTGTGACGGAAGAGTGTGACAAGTTGCTGGGAATCACACCATGGAAGAGTTGTACGGTAAATTCTATGTAGCGTCGGTAGGACGATGCTAAGCTGTTGTTTGGCCAAGTCGTGGATGATGAGATCGTTGGGCGTCCTTCATTTATTTTCCAACAAGATTCTTGCTGGCCGGTCTGTTTTCCATTGGAGAAACCTTATGTATTTATTGTGTCCGGACCAGCCTTGCATTTACACATATTAACATTATTGTGTCTAACTTCAGTGTGAAGCCTTATTAGGTGGCTTCAGAGTCGAAGCATTTGTGATTATAAAAAAACGATTTCAGAATATTTGACTTATTGATTTAGTTAATAACTAAGGAGGTGTTAAGCGGGAGTCGAAGAGCATTCGTGGTTGCAGGGAACGCACGATTGGTGGTTGTGCAAACCGTGGAATTGTGGGAAATGAGTGTGGGCTTGTACATGGGGCCGGTGATTGATGCAGATGCCTAAACCGGATGTGTCCCAGCACTTTGCACGAGAAGATGCTAACTTGTTGAGGAAAGCAGGACCATATAAGGCCTAACTAGCCATTAAAATCATTCTTTTCTGCTTAGCGAAGCCGTGGTACTAAGATTACCAACCCTCCATGTTTGGAGATTGGACCACATGCTCTTTGATTAGCATTATTGCCGGCTCCCTCTCCTTTTCTTGTCCATTAAGTGCTTCATTCCTAGAGGGGGGACACATTTTGTTGCTTTTGTTCTTGGGTTTCCTTCACCAACACCTCACAAGGTATAGAATTAGAATTAGAATTAGTAATACGACTACAGTTTTAGAACTCTTTTTACAGCTTATTCTAAATTGTGAGATTTCGATACTGAAATGAGAGATATTACATAAGTTTAATGTGCTCATCGAAAGATTTGGTTTATTTCATCTGATGATATCTGTATTTAGTGTTCTGGGCACTAAATACATTAACAAATGAATGGAACATCATAAAAAAGTATAAAGAATAGATGGTACATTACATATGACTATAACGTGATAAGGATTGATCAATTTTCTAGCTCTGGACAGTGTTGGTGGCCCAGAGAGCAGCGCCATAGATGACGACGTTGCCGTCTCCCTGGACGATGAGTCGGTAGTTATTGTTGCCGCGGGCGGTGTTGCTGGACCATATGACGCCGGAGCCGGAGAGGATGACGAGGTTGCCGTCGTCTCGGAGTGTGGCCCGGCAATTGGTGCCCCGGCCATTGGTGGCCGAGTTCCATAGTGCCCTGTTCTGGTTGATGTACAGCACCAGGTTGCAGTCCCCTTGCATGATGAAGCGGTAGGGGCCGTTCTCAAGGTACTCGTTGCTGTTTAGGCTCTCCCCGACGAACATCATGTCCTCCCCCATGGATTTCACTGCCATCAAGCTCAAGAATACCATCACTAGCATAGCTGCTGATGCCATGCCCTTCACCATGATTCTCAAAGTCGTTGAAAGTATTGCTGCTCCTGTGTTTTAGCTGCCTACTTGCTTGGTTGCCTAATTGATGTATAGCTCAAAAGGATTGTTGATGACCTGAAATGGGTTGTGGGTGTTTGGTGTTTATATAGCCTGGCAATGTTCTCTTGTTCTTCTATTGACCCGGTTGAGCTAGCCTGCCAAAGGAGACGGGCTCCATTGATTGGCCAGGTCTTAGGATGAAGCTTTCCAAGGGGAAGATGGGAAATTGGGAAGAAGTCAATAAAAGGAATTAGCCAAAAGACATGCTTTGGAATGGGTACGACACTTGACCGTACACCACCGGAAAGAAATTCTATGCGGCAGAAATTTTTTTAATTTTTTATTTGATTGGTCCAACAAAAATTAATATATAAATATTATTATAATATTTTTTAATTTAATTTCATATATAATATTTATTGTACTAAAATCTTATTTACAAGTAAGAATAAATTATAAATCTTTAACTACTTTTGAAATTACAAATGGTATTATAAGAATCAATTTTGTGTTAAACAGTGGGCTATACTAGAGACGTTGATTACTCAGGCCATGGGTTAAAAAAGGTCATGAGCTAGAGAATTTCAGTGATAAAATTCCTTAAAGTGAGTGAATTGTAAAATCCTTCAATTTAGTCTCATATTAAATACCTAATGTCTTAAGATATTGTTTATAAAGTCTTTAATTTAGTTAACAACTTTTAAAGAAATAATTTACGCTCATTATATTACACATTAGCTTGGCCGGTACAAGAAATAGAATTAGGGTGGAAAGCCTTGTTCAAGACATGTATTTGAGGTGCTTGTTAAAGCTAATAATGTGTTCGGTTGTAATAAAAAATTTCATATGAAATTTAAAGAAAATTTTGTCATAATAGAGCTCATAAAATGACGTTTAATATGTTGGCTACTATTATTGTGTGATTTTGTTATAAACTAAGCCTTTGATAAAAACAAATTTTTTTAACGCTTTGTAAAGGTTTTTAACGAGTCAAACACAATTCTTTTATTATCATTTTATATGCTAGGTAATGTAGATATATTTATGCTGATTGATCATGATATAAATTCCAAATGACTTGTATAACTACATCATTAGGTACTTATATATGCTATTATATATTTCAATAAAATTATTTCCATTAGTTAAGGTGATAATATTTGGAAGAGTAATGACCCGGACCACGGTTAATTAGATCATTTATTCAAAATTATTAATCAAAATAAAGATTTACAAGTTTATAAAAAAATTGACATAAAACAACTAGTTAATACATTTGAGTTGCTTGTAAGGTGATTCCATTATGTTAGAAATGATAATTAATTAACTCACCTGTTGGCTAAAGGTTATGACATTTTATTACAGTCATTAGCTAAAACATGTTACCATTGATCATTTGGTAACATATTTATGTTACCAAATGATTAGCATTTTCTTGTTCTGGGGTGACTTCTTGATGATTAATAACTTTAACTTTAACCTGAAGATAACAATAATTTCCAATTGTGATTTCACTTGGATCAGAAAATATTATCGGGTGCTTAATCTAAGATAAGTAATTTTTATTTATTTTGTATTTGATTCAAATTAAATGTGTTTATTCATCACACTAGCTCAATCATCAACTAAATCGAGTCCAAATCGGAGTTTTTGATTGTGTCATGTTATTTTTCTTACTTAAATGCTTAATTCATTAATAAAATTTCATTACACGTTGATAATTGTCATTTTTTCTGATCAATTTGTATATTTATCCATCTCTTTTGTCAAGAAACATATTTGATTCCTAATCTTTTTCTTTTTTATTAACACGGCCAAATTATACGGCAGAAAATGAAGCTCCTTGCATAGAGGAATTAACTTACATGTTTTACATTAAACGAAAAATAAATTATTATACATGACAAAGGGGGGGGAAATCTTAATTGCTAGATTACAAGAAAGAGCTTTGTTTTTATTTTATACATGTTTATCATGCATGATACAGATGAATGATACTGTACTGGTCTGAGCACCAAATATGCAGCATCACTAGTTAGCACAAGAACATATGAATTGCGAACATGTAAAGAAAACATTATTAGTAGTAAAGAAGAACACTGAACCAAGCTAGAAGGATTATCTTCTAGCTCTGAACGGTGTTGGTGGCCCAAAGAGCAGCACCATAGATGACAACATTGCCATCACCCTGGACGATGAGTCGGTAGTTGTTGCTTCCACGGGCGGTGTTGCTGGTCCATATGGTGTCGGCACCGGAGAGGATGACGAGGTTGCCGTCGTCTCGAAGAGTTGCCCGGCAATTGGTAGCCCGGCCATTGGTGGCCGAGTTCCAAAGAGGCGAGTTCTGGTTGTACAAGACAAGGTTGCAGTCCCCTTGCATGATAAACCTATAGCGACCATTCTCAAGGTACTCGTTGCTGTTGAGGCTCTCCCCACTAAACATCATGTCCTCCCCCATGGATTTCACTGCCATCAAGCTCAACAACGCCATCACCAGCATTGCTCCTCTTGCTGCCATTGATGGGTGTTGCCTCTGTTTCAGCTAGCTTGGTTGATGAATTGCCTTGCTTATATTTCAAATGTGCTTGGTATTCGCTTGATGAGATGAAATGGGTTTTTGGGTATTGTTTATATAGACAGATGAGGATGTTTTGTTGTTGATTTGTTCTTGTCTTGATTGATCAGCTAGCCTACCAATGGAGACGAAGCTGATCCAGGAACTGGGCTTGCAAAACAATAGTGCTCGTGGGGAGGTGACTGCGGCGTTCGGAATGAACAGCAGACTTAGACGAACGCTGATTACAGCGCTTTGAAGGTTGAATAATTATTTTGTCAAAGTCAACGATTTATGGTGAGGGTACAAACAAAACCCATTTACATCAAATCGGTTTTTTGAAAAATAATAAGTTGTTAATATGTGTCTCTATAGCTTAATCCAAGATGATAAGGGAACTAATTTCTAAGTTATTTTGGTGGGAAATTATAATTAATGAAAGGTGAATATATAAAATGCTTCAAACTTTTATACAAAAATAACTTAATTTACTTGGTTTTTTTATTTAATTTCATGCATGCATGTTTTCTCACCCTTAGCTTTGAAAAAAAAATGTTTCTCTCTTCTTCTTTTTTGAGCCAAGCATATATGTTTTTTGAGTGCAGAGATGATGAGAAACTAAAATACTGAAACCTCCTGTGCCTCGAGGAGATTTTGTTGTGATAGCCACTTATAAGAACAAAAAAAAGGATAAAAGAAAATCACAACTCTTGAGATTTTTACAATTTTATTTACAATTAATTTTTATTTGTTTTTTCTCCCTTGACTATGGTGCCATCTGAATCTCTTCTCATAAGAGGAAATTGTGTGATTCTGGCGTTTGTATTTATCTGTGTAATAATAATTACTAACTCACTTTATCTAACTATATTGATCATTTTCTACTCTTCTCTATAATTATCTACAAACAATTTGTAAACATATTATTCATACGACAATTATACAAAATTAAAAAGTTTTTATAAACATGATAGTAAAAACATTTAATAAGCATGTCATTTGATAAACACGACTACATCATAAGATAAAATATACAAAATTGATAAATATATGTCAACGTTTAATATAATCATACTAAATTAATAATTTAGATTCCATTTATAATTAATTAATTATTATTTAATTTTAAACATTATTCATGTAAATTTTTTTTAAAAATTATATGTGTCCCGCACATATTATTCATTATATATACATATCCTATGTATATATGAGAGTCGCTTAGGTGCATTAGGGGTAAGAAAAATTTTATATCTTTAATTTTTATCTAGGCTGTCTGATTATAAAGACGACTAAAATTTAATCCTCGGGCAATGACGACGGCGGCCATTTCTAGTGCGCCCCCCCCCCCCCGATGTCCGGTCGCGGCGGTGTTGGGGGAGGGGGGGGCATTCGCGGCTAGTGGGGCAATGGAGGGGGCAACCGCGATGAAGTTGGAGGAGGGGGGCGTCCGCAACAGGCCAGGCGGGAGAGGGGGTGGGGAGGGGCGACTAGAAATGGCCACCGGCAGTCGCCGACGTTATTGATCGAGGATTAGATCTGGGTCGTCATTGTAATTGGACGGCTGAAATGAAAGTTGGGGCCATGACCCTGGCTGCGAAAAACTTTTATATATATATGAGAATTTTATATCGAAATTTAAAATTGGCATAATACCAATTAGTAGATGCACATTTATCTATGGGTATAAATACAAATAGAAGATCTATCCAACGTCGGATTGAATTAGAAATCTTACAAACTTGCAAGTCATAGGAAAAAAAGATATATGAAACAAAATTTATATAAAACTGTCTTTTATGTATATGAAACCATCTTTTATATATATATATATATATATATATATAGAGGGCTGCTATGGTGGGCTGCCCTCTTTTGGCAGCCCACCATGCGGCCCCAAATCTGGGCCGCTGGATTGAAATCCAGCGGCCCAGATTTGATAGGCCCCCAGACCCGCCCAAAACCCATCGAAGACCCGTCCGACCGTCTATCCGCCCGTCCGCCCGCTCGCGCCCATCCGCCTGCCGCCCGCCGCCCGCCGCCCGTCGACCACCCTCGCCCCCCCTGTCGACGCCCCCTGGCCGCCGCCCCTTGCCCCGCCCGTCGATCACCCTTGCCCCGCCGCCGCGCAGCGTCCCCGAGTCGCCCCCGCCGCCGTGGCCCCCTCACTCGCCGCCGCGCCAGCAGCCCCCGAGCCGTCGCCCCGCCTGCCGCTGCCCGCCACCCTCCCCTGCCAGCGCCAGGGCCCGCCGCCGCGCTCCCACCCCGGTTCCCCTCGGCCCCGGCCTTCCAACCCCCCCCAGCCGCCGCCCCGCGCTGGGGGGGGGGTGGAAGGCCGGGGCCGAGGGGGAACCGGGTGGGGAGCGCGGCGGCGGGCCCTGGCGCTGGCGGGGGAGGGCGCCGGCGGGGCCGGGAGGGAGGCGGCGGGATGGGGAGGGAGCGGCGCTTGGGGAGGGTGGCGGGCAGCGGCAGGCGGGGGCGACGGCTCGGGGGCCGCGGCCGGGGGCGCCGGCAGGGGGGGCGAGGGTGGTCGACGGGCGGACGGGCGCGAGCGGGCGGCGGTCGACGGGCCGACGGGCGCGAGCAGGCAGCGGGCGGCGGGCAGACGGACGGTCGGGCGGGTCTTGGACGGGTCTGGGGGCTTATCAAAAAGGGCAGCCCACCATAAAATTTCTCTCTCTCTCTCTCTATATATATATATATATATATATATATATATATATATAGAACTTGCTCATGTGTGCTGTCATGTTTGGCAGCGCATTGGGTTGGGACCGTTGGATTTCAATCCAACAGCCGCCACCCCACCCCCATTTTCCCCCGTTCCCCACCTCGCCCCTCCGGTTTCCATCCCCCCGCTGGTATCTACTCCCCCCCCCTCCAGTTTTGCTGCTCCCCCACTGCCCCCACCAGCTGTCGCCCCCACCCTCATCTGGCGCGCCCCGCCTCCCCCCCCCGGGCTTTATACGATGCATGCCCCACCCATCTTTGGCCGCACTCATCAACTCCCCATCCAACCCCGACGCCATTCTCCACTTTCTCAGGTCCTGGGGCCTCGCCGGTAGGGACGTCGCCTCCCTCATTGCCCGCAAGCCCCTCCTCCTCGCCACTGACGTCGGCGCCAACCTCTCCCCCAAACTCGACCTCCTGGAGGCCCTCGGCTATACCCTGTGGGATGCCACCAACCTCCTTGCCACTGCAAAGCTCTTGCATCTCAGGATCGACAGGGGTTTGAGGTTCGTTTTTTTGTGTTCCTTGCTATCGATTTCGCAGTTTTATTTCCTCTGTTTTTTTCGTTTTGTTTTGGGAAGGATTTTTTTCATCTTGTTTGCGGCAAGGGGGGGGGGTTGTGGGTGTTTCGGTGAGTGGGTTGTGGTAATGTTTGGATTTTGATCGATGTGGGTTGTTGTGTATCAGGGGTGGTTGTTGTCGTGGAGGAAGTGGTGATGGCAATAGGGGTAGCCATCAGGATGGTGATGATCAGGAGGAAAAGGAATTTGGACCCTTGTTAAAATTTGAGGAAGTGATGAAGGAGGCACATGCCCGAGGAGTTAGCCTTCCATCTGACATGTTAGAAGCAGCAAAAAGCATAGGCATTTGCAAGGTTCTTTTGCTTAGGTACCTGGATTTGCTGGTAAAACTTCTATCTCCTGAACGATTTGTTAGTTTTGTAGTTTCATAATTGCTGCATTTCCATACTGAATATTAATTGTTGGTTGACTATTTGATGAATGTTGTTTTGTAATTTTGTTTATTTGTAGGCTTCATCTAGGCCTTTGGGAATTGCAATCAGGGGCTGCTCCATGCTTCGTAATCGGATGCTTGCTAATCCTTCCTTCCTTTTTAAAATAGGGACGGAGGTTTGCTCAATATACCTTTTATTTGAGCTTCTACTTATTTTACATTAGACAGGTGGTTGACAACTTTCTCACATGCTAATCCACATCGATCAAAATCCAAACATTACCCCAACCCACTCACCGAAACACCCACAACCCCCACCCCCCCTCGCCGCAAACAAGATGAAAAAAATCCTCCCTAAAACAAAACAAAAAAAGAGAGGATATAAAACTACGAAATCGATAGTAAGGAACACAAAAAATGAACCTCAAACCCGCGTCGATCCTGAGATGCAAGAGCTTTGTGGTGGCAAGGAGGTTGGCGGCGTCCCGTGAGGTGCAGCCGAGGGCCTCTAGGAGGTCGAGTTTGGGGAGAGGTTGGCACCGACGTCGGTGGCGAGGAGGAGGGGCTTGCGGGTGACGAGGGCGGCGGCGTCCCCACTAGTGAGGCCTCGGGACTGGAGAAAGCAGAGAACGGCGTCGGGGTTGGACGGGGAGTTGATGAGCCAAAGATGGGTGGGGCATGCACTGTATGAAGCCGGGGGGGAGGAATGCGGGGGCGGGGGCGGTGGCTGTGACGGCTGGCGGGGGCAGTGGGGGAGAGCAGCAAAACCGGAGGGAGGGGGGGAACCCGGGTGGGGCAGTGCATAGGAGCAGTTTTCTCTCTCTCTCTCTCTCATATATATATATATAAACTTCCAATAAGAGAAATTTAAATTGGCATAATACTAATTAGTAGATGCACATTTATCTATCGGTATAAATACATATAGAAGATCAATCCAACGTGGGATTGAATTAGAAATCTCACAAACTTGCAAGCCATAGGAAAACAAAAATAGATGAAACAAAATTTATATGGAAATTTAAATTGAAAAAATACATAGTTGATATGCAATCTATATTTGTATATACGAGAATAGATGACAGATGATATATCCATTGGGATTGAACCACGGACTTCGCACTTTCAAGAGATAAAAAAGATGATACAAAATTCATATTAAAAAAAGATAATACAAAATTTATATTAATTTATAATAATATTATTTGAAATAATAAAATGCCCCCATGCAGGATCGAACTACAGACCTTCAGTTTACAAGACTGACGCTCTACCACTGAGCTATAGGGGCCTTTTATACTTTGCAGCCTAAAATTGATTTATAGTAATAAATGTAAAATTCAGGAATCTCGGTTTTAGCAGACATTAAATGAAGCAGGGAAGAAGAGCGACGGGGCCATGGCGGCGGCGACGACGACGTCAACGATGGTGGGAGAGATGGAGAAGTTGAGCATCGACCAGCTCAAGTCCCTCAAGGAGCAATCCGACCTCGAGGTCAACCTCTTGCAGGACAGCCTGCTCAAGCTCCGCGCCGCCGCCACCCGCCTTGAGCTCGCCTCCTCATCCCTTCATGACCTCTCCCTCCGCCCCCATGGTCGCTCTCTCTCCCTCGCTATTTTTTTACTGTTTGATTGCTTCTTTCTATGTGAAAGATTGAGTCTTTGATGGTGGTGTGTTTGTTGGGTGTTGGGGGAGTAGGGAAGAAGATGCTGGTCCCGCTCACGGCGTCGCTCTACGTCCCCGGAGCGCTTGATGACGCTGATAAGGTCCTCGTTGATGTCGGCACTGGCTACTTCATCGAGGTTGGTGGCTTTGAGCTTAGTCTTGATGCTGGTTTTATTATCACTTTTTATCTCTGTCGGGGATCATAAAAATTTATGTTGGGCCGTTTTTGTTAGAAAAAGGAAAATGAATTTCTTGCTGTACATTACAGGTGTTTACTTTTGAATTGCTTGGTTTATAGTTTCAATTTACAGTATATTAATTCTATCAGTTCTCTCTCTGTTGGGATTAGAAAACTTTATGTTAGTCCATTTTTTTTGGGAAAATATAAAAAGAACCTTTTTTCTTTCCTGGATGAAACTAATGTGTAATTTTGTAGCAGAATTGTGATTGATGATTATACTTCATTGGGGTGATTGGTTTTGCATTTAAACATGATGGGATTATTGCAGAATTGTGATTGATGATTATGCCTAATGAGGTTATTGGTTTTGCTTTCCAATGAAATGGGATTGCTTGACTTATCTTGTCACTTTGAGTAAGTTGTTGATTTCACTTTTCTCTGTTAGGTATCAAAAACTTCCAGCAATCATGTCTGTTCATTCTGCTGGAAAAAAATGTTTTCTTGCTTTCAGATACAAGTGATAGCTTTTGCTGGTGAACTTAATGTGTGGATTCATATACAGAGTTATAACTTGATAAAGCATTTGTAGATTAGTTGGCAATAGTTGGACCAAATTCATCCTCATAATTCACTTCATTTCCATTCGTATATAGAAGTTACTCTTTGCAGATGAACTTAGTTGACTAGCCCTTTGTGGTGATTTAAATGAACAGTTACAGCTTCTAAAAGGACTTGAATGTTGAAACTTAATTTTATATTTTAAAGTTTGAAATCTATCTGCCACTGTATTGCCTTCATTCGATCCCATTTCCTTGGTTTGAGACTGGTTATAATTAAGTTTTTTTTTTGTTTTTTTGTTTTTTTTGTAAACTCAGAAAACGATGGCAGAAGGTAAAGATTACTGTGATCGAAAGTTGAACCTGTTAAAATCCAATTACGATGAATTGGTGGAGGTAAGGGTTATATTCTTTGCACATATTTACCTTGCTATCCTTTATTTTACAATGTTACATGGGTCAATGCTCATGGCATGGTTGTGATAGTTAGACCAACCTATAACGGATTTAGCTCTTCTAGTCTGCAATGAACCTTTTTAGAATGTTCTGTAGCATCCAACTGTACATAAAATATTGCCTGCTAGGATGTATTTGATTAAATGTCCATTCACAGTATAAAATATGGAGCTAACCATAATTTCCATCTGAGATATTGCATGCCTCAATGATACATAGTTGTCAACATGCTGATATGCAAAGCCTTAGACCAAAGAGATTTTTGTGGTTACTAAATTGAGACATAGTTTTATGATTTAGTTGTAAGATGATCAGCGAGTAAGATTATCTGCAAAGTAAAATCACAACAACCACTGTAGGACTTGTCCCTGGATACCGACATTTCAGGCACTTGTTAATGATAATGGTTGTTAGCTTTTCTTAAGTTGATCATCTTGGCTACGGAGGTTCATCATATTGCCTCACTAATAAAACACATATCTTTCTACTGGGGAGAACTGGTAATTTAACATAACATTTTAACCTGACAGCTTTAGTGGAACTGACATTTGAAAAGCATGCTTGCCAAAAAAAGATGGCAACTGCAAATCATGTCTGATAAGTGCATATAACGAAACCATATCCCAGAGTGCCCCACTGTCTCTTTTGAGGATATAACAAGGTCTAAGTGAAAAAACAAATCTTAGACTATTATCAAATTACCAGACCTTTTTTGGTATAACAAATTGTATTCATGCGCTTGCATGCAATAGATTCTTGCCGCATTTTGATGACCCTTGTAAGGAGTTTATAATGCAGGTCACTTCCAAGAAGAAAGCAGTAGCAGATGAAGCTGGAATGGTCTTGCAGGCAAAATTGCGGCAAGTTTCTTCAACCTCCTGAGATGCTTACTAGTTAAAATGATAAGAGTTCTGTTTTTTTTACTTGGGGAAGATGAAATTACCATTAGGTAGTGAGGAATTTTTTGGTTCCATGACTCAAATCTTTTTAACTTCTAGCATTTGCTTTGAGTGGCTGTTCAAGTCCTTTCATTGTAGCTGCTTTTTTTTATACTTTTGTCTGCTTGTTGCACTGTCAAGTTGCTTTTATCTCCTGCCGCAGAATAAAAGAATAATGGGGGCGAAAAGAAAAGATTCATTCAGGTTTTTATGCCCAATGAGAGTATGGAAATAAGCAGTTGCATGATTCATTCTGGAGGTGTGGATGTGAAGGCATATATGATTATTACACAAGACACAAAATTGTTAACACCAGATTTTGGAAGGTGAGAAATTTTTAGCCACACCCACATCTTGTGCCTCTTTACACAGCAGTCTGGTAATTTGAGGTTGGACCCGTGAAAAGCCTAAAATTACCTGGACGTGTCTATGGGCTGTGACAGGGGGTGTGGCCAAACATTTCCCGCCAAGAATAACATGAATAGTTGTGTTTATCAGGGTGAGTGAGTCAATTCGTGAGTATTTAGTGTTTTGTTCGTCTTGACTCGATTCGAAACTCGACATTTAAATACATGAGCTCGAGTTCGACTCGAACTCAAATCTTACGAGTCGAGTTTGGCAAGGCAGTGTTCAACTCGATTTGATTTGATAAAATAATATAATAATATATATCATATCAATTATTTATTTAATATATATATATAATTATAAATAAATATTATTATTAACTATTTACTAAATAATAGCCGTGGTGGGGGTATTTTGTTTTTTATTTTTTTATCAAATTTGAGTCGTTTTTATAATCAAACGATTTAGATTAAAATTTTAAAAAAAATTATTTGACCCGATTAAAGTGATATATATATATATGTTAATAAATTTAATTGGAACTACTAATGACTAAGTCTACCAGATTAAGTGACTAAATCTATACCGACAACTTGAGAAATACCAAGTCACAGAGTTAGATATAAACAGATCGTCAATAGTTCCTCTTGTTTATACTGATCTGTCATCCTCCTTGTAAGGTTTTATTTCCCCACCTTTGAGTTGGGATTCATTTGTCCTGAACCAGATAAAAAACTGGGCAATGTAGGACTGGGATCATACATTGCACTCTCCCACCCAAATCTCTCTTCGTCCAAGCCAGAATTAACACTCAAGCAAGTAGCTTATGGTAATCGCAGCATTCTATCAAAAAGATAATATGAATACTTTTTTTCTCTTTAAAAAAAATGTTATGAATGAGTTAAGTGATTAAGTAAAACATGTTGATTTTATAATGTTGCCACGGTACTATTAAAAGTTAAATCCAATTGTGGTAAGTTTAAATTTGCTGGTCTGGCAACCTGTAAATAGTGGCCTCATTGCAATTAAATTAAACTCAAATTTATTAGTTGTCCAACCAAGAAATTCATTAGTTACCTCCTCTGTTTTCCAAACAAGGGGCTATTTATTTTTTTTATTGCATAAATAAACAGTGATGCACGTATAAAATAAGATATTAAGTAGATGATAATTAAATATTAGAAATTCTATGAACTCAAGTTTGCTAAAATATTCAAGCTATTAATTTCTTGTCGAATATTTATTCAAGCTCCAAAATAGCTAATATAAATTTCATTCTATTTTAATCAAACACACTAGTTACCACTGAGTAATAAATAAATAGGTAACTACAAATATAAACGGCGGGGATGAGTTCTTATCGTATATGAATCTGATATGATTATATTTATGTTTGATCCAAAATTGAATATCCGAACCTCAATTCGTTCCGAATTCAAAAACTATATCTATTTTATTTATCGTTTATGTATTTGATTCGGATTACTTAAACTTGTATCTCATATGTACCTGACCTAATTAAATAAAATAATATAAATAATATAAAATCTAGTATAAAAATAGAGAATAATAATAATATTATTATTTTAAATATTTTAAAATATTATTTTATGAAATATTATCTTTATATATCTATCAAACGATGGATTTAAATATATTTCAAATATAATATAAATATGAAAATCTATATTTAAATCCGATCCGACTAATCCATATTTATGAGGTTAAGAGTTAATTGACATTTCTTTGGGACAAAGTTTAACGAAATAATTTTACATAATTATATGTTTGATATAATATTTTAGTTTCATAGTTTCGAGGTCGAGCAAGACGACGATGTTTAAACCTCGCCTCCCTCCTCCCCCACCTCGTCGCCGCCGCCTCCTCCTCCTCCTCCTTCCTCTCCACGGTCTCTGCAAAGCATAAAGATCCGCCCTTTACAACCTCCTCTGCAGGCCCAACTGGTCTGTTGTTCTCACCTCCGTCGCCTGCTTTGTGGGAGGTTTCATGGCCGCAATGTTTTCGAGGAAATGCCTGAGAGAGTTGCTCGCCAGGAAGCTTGGCGCTGGGCCGGCCAGCGGTTTTCAGTGCTCGAGTTCTGCCTCTTCTGCGGCGGCTCCTTCGGCTCCCTACACTTCTAGGAAGGTATTGTCGGACCCGAGTTTGATTCTTCTTTTCGGTTTGGTGTTTGTAGCTTTATTTCTATATATAAATATATATGGCTGTTTGTTGGTGTAAAGGTTGTGTCTTTTTGTTGTTTTAGCTTTGTTTCACCTTGCTTTGTACTTTTTTTGTGTCAGGTTTTTGTTTGGGAAAGTGGGGAGGTTGTGATGTCTTGATTGTGGATTTTGTTTGTGCTTGTTTTTATGTTCGGATTGCAGGGTAGGTTGTTTACTGGTGTCACGTTGGGCTTAGCTATTGCCGGTGGAGCTTATGCGAGCACAGTGGATGAGGCAACTTTCTGGTACTTCCATCCCTCTTTTGTAGTCCTAATGTCTTGTGCTATGATGGAAAAGTAAAGGCATATTAAGAACTTGAAAGCCTTGTGTTTACATTAATTTTTGTAAGCCTTGAACATGGAAAGAGATATGCTTCTGTGGATTATTCAAAATATTGAGGAAGCGAGCTGCTGATTTAGTCAGTAAGCATGAATTAAAGGGCCGTGAAATTCATCTGACCATTGTTGCACTCACGAATCCAACTTTTATGAGCTTGCATTGGATATTTACGTGAGAGGCACTTTCCTTGATTCAAGGTATCACAGTGCAGAGGACACTTTTGAACTTCCGGAAAAGAACAAACATCTCACTGCACTTTAATTTTTAATGGAGATGATGAAGAGGATAAGAATAAGTTGTAGTTTTTTGAGGTGTTGAGCAATACCAATTCAAGTAATTTGATGGATGTTTTGTAAATTTTCTGTTATGAAGGTTGCCAAGAACCTAGTTTGCAACGTTGAAATTTGTTCAGTTTTTTATATCTCTCTCTAAATCTTATGCAGTGGCTGGATGTTTTCGGCTACAAAGATGGTAAATCCATTATTTGCGCTGCTAGATCCAGAATTTGCTCATGAACTTGCAGTTTCTGCTGCAGCCCGAGGTTGGGTTCCTAGGGAGAAAAGACCAGACCCACCAATTTTGGGTGTTGAAGTGTGGGGAAAGAAGTTTTCAAATCCTATAGGATTAGCTGCTGGTTTTGACAAAAATGCTCAGGCTGTTGAGGGGTTGTTGGCGTTAGGTTTTGGCTTCATGGAAGTTGGCTCAGTTACCCCTATTCCTCAAGAGGGCAATCCAAAGCCCCGTATCTTCAGGTTACGGCAGGAGGGGTAAGCATGTATGTTGATTTTTCTTATAAAGATGTATTCTTGGCAATTTGTGACAACGGAAAGATTAACTTTGAGTATCAGCATAGTATGCTGTTACTAGCACCAAATACTGCAAGACTTTTTCCATCATGCTTGGTTGTTGGTTGTGGCACTTAGAGGACTTATATCTCTTGCATAGTGATGGTTGTGCTGTTAATTATATGACTATAAAATGTTTATTGGCAGCGCTATCATCAATAGATGTGGCTTTAACAGTGAAGGCATTGTGACTGTTGCAAAGCGATTAGGTGCCCAACATGGTAAAAGAAAGATGGAAACATCAAGCTCTTCTCATCATTCAGATGATGAAAAGCAAGGTGGAAAAGCTGGTCCTGGTATCCTTGGAGTCAACCTTGGCAAGAACAAAACAAGCGAAGATGCTTTTGCTGACTATGTTCAAGGTGTTCATACTTTATCCCAGTATGCAGACTACTTGGTGCGTTTCCACTTGCATACTTAAGGAGTAAGGAGACAACCAAATCACTTTTATCTTTTAATGTATACTTTATGTTGCACAGGTCATTAATGTTTCCTCCCCAAATACTCCTGGCCTGCGAAAACTTCAAGGTCGAAAGCAGCTGAAGGATCTTGTGAAGAAGGTTAGGAATTGGTACATATTCTGGATTAGTTTTCCCCCCATTGTTCATCTGTTTATAATTGATTATCTACTCTATATTTGTTTGTGGTGAAACATTGAGGAAGGAGAATAACTTGTCTATGTGTTATATAGGTGCAAGCTGCTCGAGATGAAATGCAATGGGGTGAAGATGGCCCTCCTCCTTTGCTTGTGAAGATTGCACCTGACCTGTCTAAACAAGACCTAGAGGATATTGCAGCGGTATTAAATTACACTTCACTCAAGAATATTTCTTCCTTTTGTAAATAAAATAAAATTGATGTCACAAATAGTGTAGCTTTTATCTCAATTTCCCCTGATTTTTAGGTTGCACTTGCTTTACGCTTGGATGGATTGGTATGTTCTTTTGCTCTACACTTGGATGGATTGGTTGAGCATTATCTCGAACAGTATTACATCAACTCTCAATTATTATTGTTATTTCCTTAATTCATGTGTTCTAGATTGTATCAAACACTACAATATCCAGGCCAGATACTGTTAGCAAGAATCCTCTAGCTGAAGAATCTGGTGGCTTGAGTGGGAAACCTCTCCTCAATCTATCAACCAATGTTCTAAAGGAAATGTACACTTTGACTCGAGTATGTTGAAATAGAATTCACTTTGTGTTTTCTTGTAACTTGATTCATCTTTCTGTTCTAATTGCAACACTGGATTACTCCTATACCAGGGAAGAATCCCGCTGATTGGTTGTGGGGGTGTTAGCAGGTATGTAGCTTTTTATTTTCTTGCATGATGTTGGCCTTCAATTTGAAGATTTGTAAATAGTTTTTGTGATGCAGTGGGGAGGATGCCTACAAAAAGATTCGTGCGGGTGCTACCCTAGTTCAGCTTTATACAGCCTTTGCCTATGGTGGTCCTGCCTTGATTCCACAAATAAAGGTACAAGCTTCTGTGTGCTTGGCTTATTTTTCTGCATTTGAATGCCCCCATAATGGGTCTGTGTTACATTGAGATGACCTCATGATATTTCTGTTGTCACTTTTTTGTTCACTAATTAGATTAGGTTCTTGGGGCTTCAAGTCTTAGATAAGATAGTAATGCTGGTTGGACTGTTGGACCGCAATTTGAATTTCAAATGATAGGAATGGGTTTTGTAAGTGTGCTTGGCTAGTAAATAAAACGCATAGCACTTCATGTCTATAACCTCTGGCAATAGAAAACAAGAAGGCTGCAACGAGGTGGTTCTCTTTCATCTTGATCGTTGTATAAACTATAAACTTGTAGCCTGTCCCCGTAAGTTGAGTGGACAAAGTATGAATATGTTAGGTTGGCCTTTATGTTGAAGCGTGCATATCCGGTGGTTGATGTTGGTAGTTATTCAGTGATGTGGGCATCAGCATAATTTAATCAAAACTAAACCCAACCCCAAAACTGAACCCTGTTTTTCTTCTCCTTTTGTTTTACAGGTTGAACTGGCCGAGTGCTTGGAAAGAGATGGCTTCAAATCCATCAATGAAGCTATTGGTGCAGATTGCAGATAGAACAAACAAATCATTTTACTTTCACTTTGGTTCCTATTTACTTAGTGATGTTCAAGTAGGAATTTTTATGACATAAAAATCAAATTAGATGCCTTAGTTCTGCTTTGTGGGGGACTATTGCTCCCTCCTTGACGACAGAGCATGAGGGTTTTTGTTTCCCCTTTCATCCGTTCTTGAGAAGTGATAAAATATATGTCACAAAAAATTTTGAAGCGTAATAATCTTCAAGATGAACTCAATTTTTGGCTGTTCAATATAATTTTATACTTTGTTTGGGGATGTAATGAGATGGGAAAATTACTTCTTTTGGCTCTTTGGTGAAGTATAAATACTGAGCCAGATCAGGGTGTGTGAGGATTTGGGTTTTTGGTCTATCACATAAAATTTCATCCGAAGTAGATGATGTAAATTGAAAAACAAACAAAAAAATAAACTCAGAAGTGGATTAGAAATTTTTGCTTTATTGTTTATTTTGAGTCTTTGATTATGTTAAGGATGTGGACCAACAAATGTGAATTTTCTACATCGGATAATGATTAGCTCCCGGTTTATTTAGAGAAACTTTCATTTTAAGAAAATATGAGGGGTTGGGTAGAGAGGCCAAGAATATTAGGATTTGTAATCACACTTGCACGAATCGGCAGATTTAAATCGGATCGGCATCGCGCCGATCCGATTTCGGGACCGATTCGGTCGGCCTCGAAATTGGCCGAGTTCGGCCGATTTCGACCGATTTAACTCGGAATCGGAATCGGCCGATTTAAATCGGAATCGGTTTTTTTATGAAATTATTAAATTATCTTAGGTATGATTTTTATTAAATTATTTAAGTATGGGTAAAATAGTAATTTGGATTTTAAAAACCTAAAATCAAACCCGCTCCCCCCACGCCGCCGTCGCTCGTCCGCCCGCCGCCGCCCCGTTTCTGCCCTCCGCCGTGCTCCCCGACTCCGGGCTCGCCGTCGACCGGGCTACCGACCTCGTCGCCGACCTCGTAACGTCGCCGCCGATGTGTGGCGGGACCGAATCGGGCTGTGACGCATGAATCGCCGCCGACTTGCCGCCGGCTGCGGGCCGTCGACTGTTCGTCCGACCGGGCTGCCGACATCGCCGCCGACCGGGCCGGCGGCGGCGAGGGTAAAGAGTGGCATTCTCGTAATTAAAAGTTGACTCGAGTCTAACTCGAGTCTAACTCGAGTCAAAAATAATAATTAATTCTAAATAATTTAAAAAATCTTAAAAATATTTAAAAATATCAGAAACTATAATACACAGAATAATATCAAAATAACATCAATACCTAATTTTAATATATTTATATTATAAATTGTCAAATTATTATATATGACCGATTAAATTAATTTGGACCGATTCAACTGAACCGATTCTTCGCCGATTCAGACCGATTCCAATTCCGATTCCGACTCCCTGGAAAACCGATTCTGATTCATGCAACCATGTTTGTAATTATACATTTAAACCAAAATAAAAATCAATCTGATCCGGTTCTTCTCATATTAGTTAGATTCTTGCCAGGTTTTGGTTCTATCAACAATAATTCAAAACTTGGATTAAATACGTACATAAAAATTAACATTTATGAGATTGCATTTGTTCTCATAAATTATTTTTGCCAATCCGAAACAAGAACAAATAAAGGCCCTCTTATTTTGCCAAATTAAAAAAGAAAGAAAAACACCAATTTTGTGTGATGGAAAAAAAGGAAAATATATTATTATTGTCCAATTGAAACAAGAGAGAGAAAAAAGCGATCAATTTAACATGATGAAAAAAAACAGCGAAAAAAGGTTACGCCGTTGCCGGGGATCGAACCCGGGTCACCCGCGTGACAGGCGGGAATACTTACCACTATACTACAACGACATTGGTGAGCGTGCAGCGAGAATTAAAATATTTTAAGCTAATTTAATCTACGATTCTTTTAGCTCAGACTAAGACAGTCGCCGGCTCCGACCGGAGCATGCTCCGCCGCAGTGCTCCGATGGCGGCCCTCCCCGGAGTTTTCCCCATGGCTGCCAAGCTCGCCCTCCCCCACCCCACCACTTCCAAAACATCCGCCGCCGGCGTCCTGCTCCAACGAGTTCGCCCTAGGGAGCGCGCTCTCCGCCAGAGCCAGCCTCCGGGACGCGGCTGGAGACGGCCGCCTCCTCTGCTCCACTATGAAGGCGGGGCTCGAGGCCAACCGCTTCGTCAGCGGCGCGATGGACGCCGCCGGCCGGTTGTTCGGTCGGCTGGTCGAATTCGGGTCCGCCGACGTTACTTGTTGGAATGTGATGGTCGGGGGGTATGCGAGGGACGGGCGTGGGAGGGATGGAATGGGAGGTATGAGGTTGATGCGGCGGTTGGGGTTGGTGTTGGATTGGGTCACGTTCGTGGAAGCGCTCACGGCTTGCTCGGTTGTTGGGGGGGTGTGAGGTTGGGGAGATGGTTCATGGATTGATTGCGTGCCGCTTGTGGCCAACTCTTCGATCAGTTTCTACTTCAAGAATGCTGTAAAGGTATCTGGTTTGCTATTGTTTGAAGAATTGGGGCAGAGAGATGTTGTTTCATTGAATGCTGTGTTGTCTGGATTGGCGAAAGGTGGGGATGTGGAGGAGGCATTGAAGGTGTTTGATGAAATGATGAGAGCGGGGTTGAAGCGGAATCGAGTTGGTTTGTCAATTTTGATTCGGATGTGTGGTGGTTTTGGGGTTGGGGTTCAGTTTTTTGCTTTGGCGTTGAGGCTTTGGTTGGTGTGTGTTGATGCTGTTGTTGTTGGTGCAGTTGTTAGAATGTTCTCCAGGTGCAAGACGTGTGTTTGACAGATTTAGTGGTAGGTCAGTGATCGTTTGGAATAAGGTGATTTATGCGTATGCTGTGAATGGTTGCAGTAGCAAGAGTTTTGAGCTGTTCTGTATGTTGCTGAGATCAGATGTTGCAACAAATGAGGTCACGTACTCTAATCTTCTAGCTGCTTGTTTTAGCAGTGAACATGGGGATATGAGCAGACTGATACATTGTTGTATAATCAAGTCTGGTTACGATTCAAATTAGTTTGTGGGTTCCTCGTTGATCAATGCGTATGCTGGAGTTGGGGAGGTTTGTAGCTTGAAAAGGATATTCCAGGGCATGAAGGTGTTGGACACTGCCTTGTGGGGATCTATGATCTCTGCATTGTCACAGCTTGGATGTCATGGTGAAGCTCTTGTAACTTTCAATCGTTTCTTGAAAAGTGGAGGAAAGACAGATGAGTACATGCTGAGCAGTTTATTGATTGCTTGTGCTACTGCTAGTACCGCTAATAACCACACTAGGTGCATCCACACATATGTGATTAAATCTGTGTTGGAGAACTTTCCATGCGTGCCAGTTCCATGATTGATGCCTTTGCTAAATGTGGGGATATTTCTACCTCGAAGATGACTTTTGATAGCACTTTGCGCTGCAATAGGGATCTCATTCTGCTTAACAGCATGATCACATCGTATGCCCAACATGGTTTTTTAATGGAAGCAACGGACCTGTTTGAGAAAATGGTGCTGGCTGAAATGAAGCCCAGTAATACAACATTTGTTTCTGTCATTTCTGCTTGTGGACATCTCGGTCTTGTTGATCAGGGGCGAAAATTCTTTGATTCCATAAGCTCCCGCAATGGAATATTCCCTTCAAAGAAGAATTATGGTTGCTTAATTGATATGTATGCACGTTCTGGATTTCTTAAAGAAGCCCAAGAGGTGATTGCCGAGATGCCCTTTGAGCCCTGGCCAGCTGTTTATAGATCACTTCTTAATGGCTGTAAAATTCATGGCAATAGTGAGTTGGCGGAAATGGCTGCACAGAACTTGCTACGGTTAGAGCCAAAGATTGACGCAGCTCATTTGCTGTTGATGAATATTTACACAGAAAACGAGAGATGGGAGGATGTGTCAATGATTAAGGCAATGATGAAGCAGAAAGAAGTGAGAAAGGAGACTAGTTCCAGCCGGATTGAGGTCTAGGGCTTGTTGAATCTGTTGTTGTCAAGAATGGTGAGGGAAGCATCATAATTCTTTCATCACTTAGTTGTTATTTATGATTGCTAGCTCTATCTATTATTTTTGAACCATTTCATTTTTGTTTTTGTTGTGTTGTCATTGGCACAGAGCTACTAGCCCAAGAAAAAACGAGATGATACCTTATCTATGGAGTTGAATGCTCGACCCAGAAAGTCATGTCGGAAAATTTTTTCTGCGGATAATAGTTTGGCTAAATTCCTGAAGAAAGATGGCTGCTAGTGTGAAACATGTTTGTTTTTGGTTTTCTCATTGATATATGGTTGCTTTATCTGGAAGTAGCTTAATATATATTTTACACTACAATCGAACTGATGGTTTATACATTGGAGATTTAGTTCATGAAGGAAGTCTAATTGCATCTTTTTAGCTATTGGGGAAGATTTTATTTGCCTTTATTTTCATTTTGAATACTCTCTGTTTTTTGTGGTATTCAAAATCTGCTAATTTACCTTTAATGTATCAATTTTAGAGGGCTTTCTTAAACTGAGAGAATGGAAAGCGTGCTGATTGCATTTCCGGGTAAGTTGGCTAAGTTCGGATCCTTTCTAGTTTAACCGAGGCAATTTATAAGATTGTTTTGTGTTTGTATGATTCTTTAAAATGAATGGTTAAGAAATATTTTTGTATAATCTAAAATGATTACTTCCATTTTTGCACCTTTTGTTCTGCAGAGCTCGAGGTTTCTAGGCATTTTCATCGACATAGAATTATTTAATAGATCGAAGTAATGGGATCAAAATGTTCCTTTTTCTAACCCACATATCAAAGGTGCCTTTGAAATGCATAAATACCTAATGCTTATTATGTTGTCAATATAATGATAACACACAGCATCTCACACTTAAAATTTTAGGAGTTGTAAAGTCGCATGACTGTTAGATGTACCAGACATATATTATGTGAGTCATGTGACACAGCCCTGATGCTGTGCCTATGGCACTGTATGGGTTCAATTTACTACACTGGATACATGGCTTTCTGAGCAAGTCTCTTTCATGGAAGATAATTGAAGTTTTATGCTCAAAATATATATGGATTGTATATTATCCTTCATGGGTAATAAGGACGACTGCTACTGAATATTGGAGTTGCCTGCAGGTTATAATCTAAATTCAGTAGAAAACTTTTTCCATGCAAAGCCTGTAGTTCCTGATGTAAAATTTTTTATTTTTATGTGATATGACAGTGGAGATTTTGGATTCTTAGGACCTGGCTTGTGCAATTGAAACCAGAGATTCATATGAAAGCAGATGAGAATAGCCACGGGCATGCACGGTGCAACATCATCTGCAGATGAGAACTCAGGACAATATATAATTGTAAGGATTTGCAATTGAATCCAAGTACCTGGCGTGGGGTATCAGGTCATGTTAATGTTTGTAGGTATGGTGTTATGGTTTTAGTAGGAGGAAATTTTATCCATCTATATGAGCTAGTGCAATAACCGATAACTACCAGAACTGGGCAAACTGCCGGCCAATAATGATGGAAAATGATCAGTATTATCTATGGTTTTTGGTAGTTTGTTCCTTTCAAGCTAACATTATTATTTCTCAGCTTCGATGCACCATTATGCTTGTGGCCTGTTATCATCACTCCCTCAAACCATGCATAAACATGAAACAAAAGCCCAATAGCTTCTTGGAATAACATTGGTCAGCTTGTCATGTAAAAGTTGTTCAAGGTGGAGCTATCAGGTTGCATTACTGTTCTATACTCAAGATAACATCTACATCTTTCTACTTAGTGTTCAGGATAGGCGGTACTGGCTTGATTTTATAGTGTCAGATGAAAAGAAGAAAAGCTATTTAGAATTTCCTTTTTCTTTCTTTCTTTCTTTTTAGCCAATTCTTTATCGGGGTCTTGGTAGATGCTTTGTGATGATGATGAAAGCATGTTCTTTTTGTCTTCACCAGCAACTTTCGATGAATAACTTGTGAAGGGTGGTTGAAATTTTGGAGTATTAAGGGCCTGATTGTGCTTATAATATAGGACGCACATGGTAATCGTCACTTTATGTCAGTATAAAATCTGAGTTGTACCTCAACTATATAATTCCCAGCTTTTTTTTTTAGGTTTCCATCAGCTGCAGCTTGTTAAAATGGAGGTACGCTTCTTTATTTACAATATATAATCTGTCTCCCAAGGCCTATTGCTTGTTCTAGGCACTTTGGTTATTGCTATAGCTTGTAAACCATCACCAAACAACATCTCACACCTGTTTCTTGCAGAGAACATAGCTAGCAAACAGTTGGGCCATCAGAAAGAAAGTTTTACCATATGCTGCATTAGCATTAATGGTGATTAACGTCATGAACAGTCTGATCACCTGCCCTGGCCAGTGTTATATCTAGTTGAAATATGAAGTGAATTCATGTCTATGGAAGCCTTAATTGTAATCTTTATCATGAAGCAAGAAACTGGGATTATGTATTGCAGCAAGAGAAAAAATAGGAAGTCTGAAAATTTTTTGCAAAGTTTTAAATAGCCAAAAATGCATTTAGCAGAATGACTGAATTTGAATAATTGTTGCTACCCGCCACATGAATTTGATAGAATAAATGTACATTTTATATAACCAGGTCCTAAATACATTTAACCTATCAAGCAAAAAAATCATTTGATTAAATCACTTGTCCTGCATCTGAGCTGATGTCTCTCTCAGTTTGGTTCATGCACAAAGTTGTGAAGTACAGATCAAATGCCCCACATCATCTTAGCTTTGTGTCATGGCTGTTTAAAGGGGATACAGCTCTTGAAGGGGAAGAATGGTGATTGATTTGCTCCCAACATTGGGAGGTAAGGCTTCAAACCAGACCTTATCCTACATTTTTCTTGTATATATATTTCATTTGAGATGACATCCCAACAGCCCAGTGCTTAAGAATATATACTCTGAATCACACCACGTACAAATCAACCATATGGCATCCAACAAATATCTTGCTCCCTTAGAAATTTTAAATACCAGTTAGTCCTTCCGGTGACTCTACTTACCCTCGTTAAATTTAATATAATTTAAATTTTCGAACCATTTCAATGAATGTCTTGTCTTTTAATTTAAAAATTTACCAAAACCTGATTGTTTGTTGAAAACTACAATGTTTTAACAAGTATTTTATTAAATGTTAATCACAAAAAAATCAATGTTTTATAAAATATATTGTTTATAATTTTAAAATTGTGGTTGAATCTAATTTGACCAGATTGAACTAAATAGACCCGTACCAGCTATAAATTTGGTAGCATAATTTAAAACTATCCTACAATTATGAAAGTCCATTTAAATAGGCATCAGCTGAACTAGTTCTCAATTCTCCACTGTTTGCATACATTAATATTAGTGAATCCAAAACAATTTCAAAAGTTGGTCATTGAAGCAATTAAAAGAGTTTCTAATCTCTTTTCTCTGCTCTGCCTTGCATTGCCTGTGGAGGGTGCACTAGCACAAACACCCTTGTCTTGCAAGCATTGAAAAATATGGAGCCAAAAAGTAGAGGCTACAAAACAAGATGTTTGTATGTTTATGTTTCAGTGGGGATGATATTATGAAACGGGCCCTCACTGATGCAATCAAGCTTGCTGGTGCACAAGAGCTTTTCCATTTGATGTTCTGGATCCACTTCATGTGATGGTTCTTTTAGCCTTCATAAAGAAGCAAAAAACATATATTTATGGGACGGTTGGCATTTGATGGTGGCCTTCCCTTTTTTAATGACATAGAGCATCGGATGGACACAGACAACTTATATGAAACAGCTTTCAACTTAGAGAAGCATGCAATAATACAACATTTGAACTTTTATGGTATTAATTTTTTCCCCCCATCTTGAATATATGAATCTTAAATCAGAATTTATTTTATTCTAGACCGTAGAATTTTAATGGTCAGATGCCTTTCGTGACGCGCACAGGCAATTAATGAGTATTGTTAGAGCTTGATATTTTTAAGTAATGAGAGAGAAAAAAGTAATTATATATATTAGCTTAAAATTTCTAAGCTGATATTTATTAAACTTGTCCAAGGTTGATTTGCAAAAATATAATATTTTTGTTCCATAACTATTGCCGCCAATATTAAGAATCCGTAGTACTTAACGTCTCATAATTTCTACTGTATTGTCTACTTTTTCAGTGATTAAATGGGCAAATTTTAGGTGGATGTAATTTTAATGTTTGGTCAGAAAATCTAATTTCTCATTTTTAGCTTGCATTATTGGTTTTGGTCCCTTTTCACATACCCAAAACAAGAACTCTGTAATTTGTTGGTTCTCATTTCTCAAAATCAGAAGGAGATAAACATTAATAGTTGGTAGACAGAGAACTTATATCAGACCACTATTTAAATTGCTCTCCTAATTGGGCTAGAAGACACCCAGAACTTGCTGCATACATACTCAACCTCAAGACTACCAAAAAAAAATCTTCAAGACTACCAAACCAATAGGACGGATAACTACTGTGCAAGAGTCAAATGGCATAGAAATTGTGACAAATATTGTTTCATGCTTCTTATGAAACCTCCATTTCCATATCTCTTGCTTCCCTAAATTGACAGAGCTTTCATGAACCAGTGCACTGATCCCATGAAAATTGAAGCAAAGCAGACAAGGTGTGATCATCTAGTGCAGCCTAACGTGGATGAGAAAGCAGACATTTGCCAATTTCTATTTGGTCTTTACACTTGGTTCAATGAGGATCTTGTTCGGTTTCTATGGGGACCTTCGATAAGATTGGGAAGCTTCACTTTGTATATAATAGATAAATAATGAACAAAACCCATTTCTTATCATCCAGAATGATCTTTTCTTGTATCAGTTGTTCTTCATGACAATGAGATGAAGCATCAGTTTACATCATTTTAATTCTTTTCTCAACTATGAAACTTGACACTCGCAACTTTTTCATTCGTCTCCTCTTCTTCAAGAACTGCCCATACTCCATTTTTTTAAAGATTGACACCATTAAGTCTGCAACTGTTTTCTGTCGCAACACTTAATCTGAAGAGAAGACCAGGCAGGAAGTCAAAGCCTTATCCCAGCCGCCGCCCCTCGTGACACTCACCTTTCTGGGCCTCTTGGATGCTTCTTCCTCTCCCATTTTCCAATCTTGCATTAATTCAACCTTCTCGTCTTAATCTGATTTATGCCACAAATCAATAGGTGGCACAAATTCATACAACATATATTCATTTAAAAGGGTATTAGTTAAAATAAAAGCGACCCATTTCACCTGATCTCTTGAGAGATAATATTCAAACTCAAAGTTGGAGTTTTTCAATTAAATTTGAGCATTGAACATGTACAGAGCAAATAAGGAGAGCTTTTGTCATCCAAAAATTCCCTCTCCCAGCTCCCAGCCAACCACAGTGTAATCTCGTACCTTCCTGAAAACTTTCCAAGCTTTAAAGAATCATATTTTATCAAATATGGACAATTTAGAATTGTTTTAACCTGGCCTTGTATCTTTACTAGTGGGTAAATGCTAATAAAAGAATAAGGGAAAAATTGAAGTGATACAAGCTATATATTATATTAGAAATAATTTTTTAATGGGAAATTATATTTATATGTATTAATAATATAGTGCAATAAGTATGAGGTTTATAAAATTTTATTTTATTTTTTACGTCATCATGATTTGTTTTAAATGTTTTTAAAATGTACTAGTCCATGAATATTTTAAAGTTAATTTTTATTATAATTATTTTGATAATTAAAATGAATGAGTTAGGAACATTAGATTAAGTTGAAAGTTTACAATTATCTTTATTATTAATTTTTTTATCTAGTTACATAAATTTTAAGTAATAGAACCTACTAAATTATTTTAAATAAAAGCTGTAGTTATATCAGTTGTAACTTTTATATATATATATATAACTCTAATAATAATCCAAAACAATTACCACAAGGAAGAAAATAATATTAATCAGTAACTTTAACTTCAAATCTTAAGCAGGAAATGACCAAACAGAAGAAGACACTTAATAAGATACCAATTACCAACCATTATAAATCATCCTTAATCCCAATTATGGTTGTTGTTTGAGTATTGCATGTTGCATATATAATCAATCTCAAATTCAGCTCAAGCAGATACCTCTTGCTCCTCTCCCTACTCCCCAGTCTGAGCTTCTTCAACCCTCTTTCAATGTTTTATTGGAGCCTACCAGACAATATAGTTCACTACCAGCTACACAAAACAAGTTCATACTAAATAACATATTGAGTTTGACTGGGAGATCGATCATCTTCTGTTTCTAATGAAGATCAAGGCCATGGCTGCCATGGTGGCCAGAGTTGTCCAGAGCAGCAGCCCTGGCAGCAAACTACACACAACCATATGTGCTGCTAGGATCATCTTCTTCTCCTTTGGAGCCCTCTCCACCTTCCACCTTCTCAAGCTCGCCGTTCCTTACTCTGTCAACCTCCTCCGGTCGGTGCTCCCCGGGCTCTGGCTCTACATTGTCCTCAACTTCATCATCCTCACCATCGCCGGCACTTCCATCTTCCACCACCCCCCTCCCGCCAAAACCCACCTCCCCATCGATCCAAACGAGAAGCAACTGCTCGAAGAAACCAAAGAGGTTGAGCAAGAAGAAGCTCATGATGACCAACATGCTATCTCCTCCTCACCGCAAGAACCAACCTCACCGGAGAACTCATGTTCTGAGTCTTCCGGTGGAACGGCCGCCAAAACTCCGGCGACCGCCGTTGGCGAGTCCGACGCCGGCGAGAAGGGGAGCTCGATGGAGGCGACGTGGAAGGAGGTGCTGAAGAAGTCGAAGACGTTCCATGGGACGAGGCGGCGGAGGGAGCCATGGATGAGCCAGGAGGAGCTGCATAGCCGGTCGGAGGCGTTCATAAGGAGCTTCAATGAGAGACTTCGGTTGCAGAGGCAGAAATCCGAGGAGCAGTACATGGCCATGTTGAGCCCAGGTCGCCATGATAAGATTGCTCTGCTTTTTATACCATGATCATCATTCTATACTTCGGTCTATTGATATCATGTACCAGGTACGCAATTCTTCTCTTGGATGGTATTGTTATCTTTGATTGTTTTGTGGGCTGCATTAATCTTTGATTGTTTTGTTTATCTTGTTGCAGGTTCTTGAAATGCTAGTTAATACTTCTATCTGTTAGCTGGGATTGGTTGGTGGTGAACACCAAATGAATGCAAAGTCTAACTTAAGACAAAAAAGAGTATATGTTAAATGTTTTGATCAAGTTTTATCTATCAACTTTGTCTAGAGGGGCATAGTTTTCCTGGTTATCTGCTTTCAGGAACTGTGAATGTGTGCTAGTTATTCTGTCAAATATTGTAAATGGGTGGTCTTTAGTTATCATTACCGAAGCAGAATACTTGGAACAACGATATGCATAATTAAGATTGCATTACATCATGATAACATCCACCACAATTTATATATGAGAACTCCATGTTCGCATAAGATGGGCACAGACTCTTTTCGTCTCTATCTTTCCCAGTTTTGGGTAAATTTTTGGACAACTTGCATTACAAACGCATAACATAATGTACACACCAATTTCCGTAGGACAATTTTTTTCACCAAACTTATATAGTTCGTACAATATATCAGATGTCTCCGAAGAGATAGAGATTGCATTCATTATGCCAGAAGATGGAAAGCCTGCCCACGAGAGGACGCAGTACTTTGGAGACCTTTGAAGTTTGAACAACAAAAGAAGAGATGTAAAACTAATACGTTAACTTCCTGCTCCCATCACTCTGTTATTTTCTTCTTCTTCTTCTTTGCAAAGAACAAGCTTGCCCTCTGTAAACTCGCAGGAAGTAATAGAAAGGCCAAGCTGCCGTCTGAACTTCCTCACTACAAAAACCTCAGGCTCCTCACATATAGTCAGAACAACACCTTTCCGGCCCAGCCGACCAGTCCTCCCCGCCCTGTGCGCATAATGAATAGAATCAGTTGGAAGATCCAAATTTGCGACAAGATCACACTCGGCAATGTCTAAACCTCTAGCAGACAACTCGTTTGTAACTAAGACTCTCACTTCACCCAGCTTGAATTTCTTTAGGGTTGTGGATCTTGCAAGTTTCCCTAGGTCTCCATGCAATTCGGCAGCCTTGATTCCGCGTGCCTCCAGCTTGAATACAGTATCTTTTAGCTGTTTAGATACATTCATGAAAGCAATGACGGACTTTGCATCAAGGGCATGGATACATCTCCTCAATGTGTCCACCTTGTGTTGTGCTTTTGTCACACAGTAGTAGTGCTCCAATGCTGGTGGTAAGCTCTCAATAGCACCTTGGGTAACAGAGCTTACAGTATCTGCATTAGATGATGGTTTATATGGAAAGGAAGGTCCAGGGTTAGGTATTGAATCAAGTGTAACCACGTTTTTGGCTCTAACAAGAAGTGGATCTGTTCCCCAGCTGGTGGCTGCACGGATAACAGAAAAAGGTACAGTTGCAGAGACCATGATGGTCTGGCGCTCAGCCCGCCTAGCTAGAGAACCATGAGGACCAACAGGACCTGCACCAGACCTCCTGCCAACATGCTCCAAAATCCTATGCATGTCTTCTCGGTAGTTAAATGAAAGAAGCTCATCAACTTCGTCTAGCACAAGGAAACGGCAATTATGAGTATGAAGCTTTCCTGCAGCACTAATTTCTGCAATTCGTCCTGGTGTACCTACAACAATCACAGGTTTGTTCTTCTTTAAAGCTTCTTCCTGCCTCGACCTGTTTGCACCCCCAACAAGCTGTTGAACAAACTTCTTGTTCTCAGACCCAAAGAGCTTTTCAACTTCTCTTACAATCTGCATTCCCAATTCTCTGGATGGAGCAACAACCACTGCTTCAATACCGGCCTTTCCTTCTGCTTGCCCTTCCTCATAATGCTTCTTCAGTGGACCAATTTCCGAGAGTATAGGAAGAAGATAAGCAAGTGTCTTACCAGACCCTGTGTAAGACTGTATTACCACATCATGGTTTTTGGATATAGTGGGTATAGCCGTTGCTTGAACATCAGTTGGAACAGAAAAACCAACTTTTTCTAATCTCTCGAGCAAGATAGGAGGCAGGCCCAGTTCTGCAAATGTTTTGGCGGCAAACAGGGTCTCACCCAGTTCAATGGGCTTCTTCACCCTCATTGTTTTTAGGTTGTGAGACTTGACCTGCTTCTCTTCAGAAGATAACAGTTTTCCTCCCACACTTGGGTTCCGAATTTTATTGATCTCATCCCTTCTAACCTGCTTTTCTTTGGACGATGACAATTTACCTGTTGCACTCGAGTTCTGAATTATATTGATCTCATCTTTCTTCAACATTCCCAATTTTTTTCAAGCCCAAGTGTAGCTAGGGTTAACGGGCTGCTCTTGTCAACCTCACTATGGAAACTACGACGGAGGTGACATCTGCCTATCCAATTTCTTGATACCTTCCCCGATGAAACACACTGCCGGACATAAACAAAAGCTCGTGTAGGGAATAGATGAATCATGTCTTGCTAGCAGATCCGATTCACAAAACCCACTTTATCCAGAGAAACTTGATGCCTAAGAATGCAGAGCTTCTCGAGCTACAATAATCGACGTAAACATCAAACTACACCAATATTGCCAATGTCAAAATCAAAATTAGATGTTGTAAACAATTCCTATTTAATGAGCTATGCTTTTTCATTCATAGTCCAACACAAGCACTGTCTCGACATCTCACTCCAACGCCTACTTACAAATGAATTCATACAATGCAACAAAATTATCATCACCATGGTGATACATCAAATCGCTTGCCCAAGTACTTATCATCTCTACTACGCATTTAATCAAACAGGTAGCAAGCATTCTAGCTTCTAAATACAGCTACATCAACAAGACGACCACAAAGGAGACGCACAAAACGTGACATTTCCAATTAGTATTTGATAACAGTAATACATAAAGATGAAGAAAATGATGAATGGGTGAAGAAATGGAACGAGAGCGCACCAGATGGAGAGGGCCAACCATGGCTGGTGTTAAGCTTGTGCTGTTTTATTTATCAACTCGAGATTGTGAAATGGGCCGATTGTAAAGGACGGTGCGATGAGGCCCATCCATCACAACGTTGAGACTTATCAATTTGGCCCATTTGTAGGAGCAAATCTGCTTCCTCGATTCCATTCATGAATTTTTTAAAAAATTATTTTGGATTTTATTCCTCAGGTTATATTTTTCAACGTTTGCTTGAATAGGTAGCGAGAAAATTAAAAAAATTGAGATAAAGAAAAATGAAAATTTAAAAAATAAATGAAATTTTCTAACATTTTCTCTAAAGTATGTTGCTTAAAAAAATGAAAATTCGTACATCGTTATGCGTGATTTCTCTTATTCTTTTCTTATTTTTTATATAAAAAAATTGTGGTAGAGCTTTTCACCACGACAGAAAATAGGTTTTTTTTCCTTTTATTTTTTTACAAACCAAACAAGAAAAAATGTAAGAAAAATAAGCTTCTCTCTTCTTTTTTTCTCACAATTCAAAGTGAATCATTTAGCATCTGCTTGGTTATCCTAAAATTAGAAGAAGAAATATAAAATTTGTTGTTCACAAATTTGTTTTGTGTTTAGATGCTTTAAAATTTATTCAAAATAAATTTTAATTTTTATTAAATTAAACCTATATAAAAATTTTACAAAGTAATATTTTTGGGATGCATGCGCACACACACACACACACACATATATATATATATATATATATATATAGGAGGAAATATTTAATTTTTATTTTCTTTTCCTACTATACAAACATGTAAGAAAATTTTCATATATGTATATCATTTTATCTTATTGTTTTTTTTTATATGATTTTTTTCATTTACAGTATTTTCATGTACATGTTTGACATTCAAGAAGTCACCGAGCATGACTTTGTATATATATATATATATATATATATATATGTTTCTGTGCTTCAGCACAGGTAACTTATCTGTGCTTGAGTTTCATTCCGGCCGTTGGATTCTATCCAACGGCTGCAAAACTAACCCCGCCCCCCAATCCTTGCTCTGGTCCCTCAACGCCGCTTAGGCCACAACCAGTTCGTTCTTCCCGCGCAGCACACAGCCACACAGCGGGATGAAGGTGGGAGGCGTCGGCTTCGGATTCCGGTGAGAAGGCGGTTGCTGGTGAGTCCACCGTTGCCATCACCTCGATCAAAGCTGCAGCTTTCTCGTGCCGCCGACCACAGTTCTCTGTTTCCCCTTTCCTCTGTTCTTGGGACGCCGCGTAGCACGGCCAGCGGGATGAAGGCGGGAGGCGTCGGCTTCGGATTCCGGTGCTCGACCTGGCGATGCAGAGGATGATCGTGATCGAGGCCGACAGCAGCATCGGGATTTGTTGGAGGAGCTCGTGAGGCAGGCGCCTTGGTCATTTTCAACGACGGGAGTTCCTCCACGAGTTTGAAGACAAGGAGCACGACTTACAACCCTCCCCTTTGGCCAAGGCTTCTTCTTTGATCCCAAGCATCGCCCTTTCATGGTTATATGTTATTGCTATGTTTTGTTTTCTGCTTCATAGCAGCTAAATTTGTTGGTGGTATTCTGAAAATTTGTTCTTTTGTCTGTCTTGTTATTACTGTCTATTGTGGCCTCTATAAAATCTTCTATATGGTTTTGTAAGTATCAACATTGTTACCTTGTTGAAGCTAGCAAAATCTCAAACATTGAACCTCCTTGATATGAAGGGAATGAGTTGTTTTTTGATAAACAACTTATGGTTCTGCTTTTTGAAATTTTTGTGCTGTATTGCTAATTTCTGTTGGGATTTTTTTTTATTTGTTTTTTAGCACATAGAAATTGAAGGTAACACACTTTGTTGGAGTGTAAGAGCTAGTTTACGTTTGAGATTTTGTTGTGTTCTGATTGTTGGGGAGATAACTTTTTTTTAACCTATTTTATGGCTATATTTTGGGAATTTTTAGTGTAGTAAAGAAGTATAGCTAATTCCTGTTTGAAATTATTTGTTATTTGTTTAAATAATATAGAAGTGGAAATTAATACTCTTTGGCGTAGTGAAAGAGCTAGTTTATGTTTGAGATTTGGTTCATTCTTTTGATTTTAGAGGAGAGAATTTTTTCGTTTTTACCCATTTTAATATTGTTGGAAATTTTAGTGCAGTAAAGCGGTAAAGCTAATTCGTGTTTGAAATTTGTATTATTTGTTTTAATCATAGAAGGTTGGACATCATCATTGTTTTTGCAATGTTACAGATAGTTCTTGTTTGGGATTAAGTTATTTGTTCTGATCATTGGTGGAGATAAATTATTCCTGTTGATGTATCTGATTGATGTACTTGCTTCTTTATTGTAGGGAGACTCAGCATATGAAATAAGCGATGAGGTTGAGGTTGCTCTGTACATAGCTCAGGCTTTGGAATATTGCAGCAGTAAAGGGCAGACCTTGTACCATGATCTTAATGTGTACAGAGTATTGTTTGATCAGGTGGAGAAAGTGGGGTGTCTATGTTGGGCTGTGAGAGTTATGAGTTTGAGTGTGTTTTTTCCCGTTTTTGGTGTATGACTTAATTTAACGTTCGGCAGGATGGAAACCCAAGGCTAACTTTAGCACACCTATTTTTTTACCAATATACCCTCAAGCACAGCTAGCTTTAGCTGTGCTACAGCACAGAAAAACATATCCTCTATATATATATATATATATATATATATGTGTAAGGACCGTTGTGCGCTCTCTTGGCACGAGGCAACTTGCCTGTGCTGAAGTTTTGGGACAGCCGTTGGATCGCGATCCAACGGCTGTAATTCCTTCCCCCTCCCCCCCCTCCTCCTCTCCTCTCTGTTTCTAAAGACCACCGCCGGCGACCTCCGCCGGCCTCCTGCCGCCCCAAGACGAACTCCACCGCGGCCCCCCACCCACCGCCGCAGTCCCCCCTCCCCCGCAGGCCGGGACGAGCTCCGCCGCGGCCCCCGCCCCCGCCCTCCTCCTCTCCTCTCTGTTTCTCGAGACCACCGGCCGGCGACCTCCGCCGGCCTCCCGCCGCCCCAAGATGAACTCCACCGCGGCCCCCCACCCACCGCAGCAGTCCCCCCAGGCCGGGACGATCTCGGCCGCGGCCCCCGCCCCCGCCCCATCCGGCCTCTGCCCTGTTTCCCCGCCCCTCGCCGCCCGTGTCAAAATTAACCCCCGCCGTCTCCCCAAGCCACTCCATTTCCCCCACCCGAGTGAGGGGAGCGGCGGCTGCGGCCTGGGGGAGAGAACGCCGCCGCCCCCGCCCTGTTCGCCCCCCTCCCCCCACCCACCGCCGCCCGTTTTGCCCCTCCCCGCTTCGTCTCCCCGCCCCCGCCCCCACTCGCAACCGCCGCCCCCACCTTCGAGATCCCCCCACCCACCCCAGCGGGCGGCCGACGGCGAGGTCGCCGGCGGTGGGGTGGGGTGGCAAAACAGAGGGGGGAAGAACAGGGGAGGGTAGTTTCGTAATAAAAACTTGACTCGATCCCGACTCGAGTAAATATTACAAAAAAAATTTAAAAAAAATAAAATAATTTTGTAATAATAATTTTACTCGATCGAGACTCGAGTCAATATTATTACAAAAATTATTTTATTTTTATTACAAAAATAATTTTAATATCGGTTATGATCGGACTCAAATTATTGACTCGAGTTAAGATAGGGTAAAGTTTTTATTACGAAATTATTTTATTTTTTAAAATGTAATTCGTAATATTAACTAAAGTCAGGATCGGGTCAAATTTTTATTACGAAATTATTTTTTTAAAAAAATTATTTCATAATATTGACTCAAGTTAGGATCGAGTCAAGTTTTTATTATAAAATTATTTTATTTTTTAAATTTACTTTTAATATTGACTCAAGTCGGGATTGACTCTATCCTCACTCGAGTCAAAATTACGAAATAAAAACTTAATATTGACTCAAGTCAATATTATGAAATAAATTAAAAAAAATTTCATAATAAAAACTTAACTCTATCCTCACTCGAGTCAATATTATAAAATTAATTTTAAAAAGTAAAATAATTTTGTAATAAAAATTTGACGCGATCCTGGCTTTAGTTAATATTAGGAATTAAATTTTTAAAAAATAAAATAATTTTGTAATAAAAACTTAACCCGATCTTAACTCAAGTCAATAATTTGACTACGATCCTGACTGATATTAAAAACTTGATTACGATCGAGTCAATATCAGTCAGGTTTTTATTACGAAATTATTTTATTTTTTAAAAATTTAATTCCTAATATTAACTCTACCCAGGATCGCGTCAAATTTTTATTACAAAATTATTTTACTTTTTAAAATTAATTTTATAATATTGACTCGAGTGAGGATAGAGTTAAGTTTTTATTATGAAATTTTTTTAATTTATTTCATAATATTGACTTGAGTCAATATTAAGTTTTTATTTCGTAATTTTGACTCGAGTGAGGATAGAGTCAATCCCGACTTGAGTCAATATTAAAAGTAAATTTAAAAAATAAAATAATTTTATAATAAAAACTTGACTCGATCCTAACTTGAGTCAATATTATGAAATAATTTTTTTAAAAAAAATAATTTCGTAATAAAAATTTGACCCGATCCTGACTTTAGTTAATATTACGAATTACATTTTAAAAAATAAAATAATTTCGTAATAAAAACTTTACCCTATCTTAACTCGAGTCAATAATTTGAGTCCGATCATAACCGATATTAAAATTATTTTTGTAATAAAAATAAAATAATTTTTGTAATAATATTGACTCGAGTCTCGATCGAGTAAAATTATTATTACGAAATTATTTTATTTTTTTAAAATTTATTTTGTAATATTTACTCGAGTCGAGATCGAGTCAAGTTTTTATTACGAAACTACCCTCCCCTGTTCTTCCCCCCTCTCGTTTTGCCACCCCACCCCACCGCCGGCGACCTCGCCGTCGGCCGCCCGCTGGGGTGGGTGGGGGGATCTCGAAGGTGGGGGCGGCGGTGCGAGGCGGGGAGACGAAGCGGGGGAGGGGCAAAACGGGCGGCGGTGGGTGGGGGAGGGGGGCGAACAGGGCGGGGGCGGCGGCGTTCTCTCCCCCAGGCCGCAGTCGCCGCTCCCCTCACTCGGGTGGGGGAAATGGAGTGGCTTGGGGAGACGGCGGGGGTTAATTTTGACACGGGCGGCGAGGGGCGGGGAAACAGGGCAGAGGCCGGATGGGGCGGGGGCGGGGGCCGCGGCCGAGATCGTCCCGGCCTGGGGGGGACTGCTGCGGTGGGTGGGGGGCCGCGGTGGAGTTCATCTTGGGGCGGCGGGAGGCCGGCGGAGGTCGCCGGCCGGTGGTCTCGAGAAACAGAGAGGAGAGGAGGAGGGCGGGGGCGGGGGCCGCGGCGGAGCTCGTCCCGGCCTGCGGGGGAGGGGGGACTGCGGCGGTGGGTGGGGGGCCGCAGTGGAGTTCGTCTTGGGGCGGCGGGAGGCCGGCGGAGGTCGCCGGCGGTGGTCTTTAGAAACAGAGAGGAGAGGAGGAAGGGGGGGGAGGGGGAAGGAATTACAGCCGTTGGATCGCGATCCAACGGCTGTCCCAAAACTTTCAGCACAGGCAAGTTGCCTGTGCTAAAGCACATGAACTTTGCCCTCATATATATATGTTTTAATAAATATTAAATACACGTGATTAAATATTAAATACACGTGATTTAAACAATTAACGTGAGAAAAAAGTTGAATTTTCAATGTTGGTATAGCACCACTTGATTTGGTAACAGCGGTAGTTCATCGACGTTAGGAATCCCATTTTAATCCCTCATCAACGACGTAAAATTAGATGCATTTAACATCTAAAAAGTCCCACTTTTTTCCCACGTCTACAACGTAAAATTACTTGCATTCAAACGTCCTCAAAAGTTTTGTTGAAAAACACATGACATTGCAAGTTTAACGTCACACAAGCAATGTTCACTTGATAATATTTTTTTATAAAATATATGATTTAATAATGTTTACAAAAATATAATTTGATGACACAAAAGAAAAGTCCTTTACATGAGTGATCATTTTTTTACAATTGTAAAATATTTTTATTTGGCTTAATTTGTTTGTCTACAAGTTTGAACCTTGCCAAATGCCAATGAAATATTTGAAGTAAATCAAGTTTAGGTTACTTTGATTTGAATGCATCAATGTGTACCTATTTTTAAGACTAAGATATCCAGATTTGTCATAATTTTATGTATATAATAATAAAGTGGCACACTAAAATTATGTATTGTTATTGAAAGTGAATAATTTTGGTATAAGGTCTTATAGTCAAATCGGTTGTAATATCTTGTTAATATCTAAATATGCGTTGATAATAGACATATTTATCATCAAAATTTTAAAATTACTATTATAAAAATATGATTAAATCATGTTTTTATCATTTTGGTAAAATTTTACAAAATATTTTTTAATTTAAAATAACCGTTATAATCAAGTCGAATCAATTAACCATGAGCTGAACTCTCTCTTTTTTTATTTGATGGAACAACTGCTTTTTATAATTATTTTTACATATTTTCATTTAATTTAGATTTTATTAATAATATATAAAAAAACAAGCTTAATGAGTAAAATTATATGTTAATGGAATAAAACTTTATGTACATTCAACCATGGTTGCAAAAATCGAAATCAAAATCAAAATCAGTTTTCGAGGGAGTCGGAATCGGAATCGAAATTAGTCTAAATTGGTTAGGAATCGGTCCAATTGAATCAACCTGAATCAGTTATATACAAAAATTTGACAATTCATAACATAAATACATAAAATCACTAGCTAATCAATCACGAAGATTAGCACTAATTTTTTATTTATAAAACAATCAAATCCTAAAACCAGCAACCAGATTTAATTACAAACAGATCCTGTAAAACCCGTGACTCGAGTCAGAGTTTTACGGAGTGAACCGGTCGGTTCAATTGTCGGTTTGAGTCGAGTCAGCTTCATGGACCGCGAGCTGAGTTGAGGTCAGCTGTGAGTTATGAGCGATGAGAATCATGTATGCTCAAGTATACGAT